>JAOQMR010000008.1:11547148-11574137 GCA_027563865.1 Erythroxylum pelleterianum | reverse complement strand
GTAATTATTTTAATTAATTAGCTTTTATCTTAATTAATTAAAGTTATTAATTAATTAATTAAGATGGGGTATGAATCCCATTCCTCCCAATTATGAGGGGAATGGAGTAATACCCTAAAATGGGTAATCAAATTCATACCCCTCCAATCATACTTCCCTACCAAGCATACATCTTCATTCTATTCCCATTCCTTATTTCTCATACCTATGAAACAAGCACCCCTAAATGTGATGCTTCAGAGCTTAAGCCACCACTTAGAGAAGGCAAAAAAGTTAGATCTGGACTTTATTAACTTGTTAAAAACTATAATAGATTGGTATCAAATTATATTTGATTGATTTCAAGTTCAGGCTCAATAGGGTTTAAATCCGGTATGATACGAGCTATAGTCACAATATCAAAACTTGAGTGAACTTGAAGTACAAAACATCAACTAGATCTTCCATAGATTTGTGAAGACATTATCATATATAAGTAATCTATGTATGCTTCTCTAGAGGCAAACGGAAATTGGAAAAAATGTCCATATATATTAAGGCTTACTTGCATACATTATTTGCTGTTAGTTAATTCAGTTAAGTATAAAAAAGGCTTTCCATATAACTGGGAAGGTGTCTTTAACTCTAGCGTTTATATTTAACTAATTCTAAAGAACCCTTAATTTTTAAAAATATATAAAAAAAACTCTATCTAATTTTAATTTTTTAAATATATATTTTTTGTTAAAGAATAATTAGACATATTAGTGTTTCGTTTATTTAGAATATAATTTTAATATAATTTTACTTGTTGATTTGTAGGTATGGATAATAATGTTATGCAAATTATGCAACTTCTGCAAAGTAAGTAATTTTTGGACAATGAGATTGAGTTTTGAAATTCGGTTACCTGTATAGCAAGTCACATAGGTGTGTATTTTTTTTAACCACATATACAAAGAAAATGATAGTTAGACGACGTTCTTAAATTGTTATAAACATTTGCTTTAAATGATGATGTTCATTTCTTTTGCTCTATTTGAATTATGTTGTTAAACTTCATTTGGATTCTTATATTTTATGTTGGGATGTATTATTATTATTATTATTATTATTATTATTATATGTTCTATGTTTTTTATTTGAGTTATAAACTTAATTTTGTAGAATTAAATATCTAAAATATAAATTCTTATATAAATATTCATTGAAATAGTAAAATATATAATATTTATATCCTTAATTTTTTTTTAAAGTTATGTCCACATAAGTCATTTTACACATAAACAACTAATACTAAACAACTAATTTTACCAAACATCTATACCAAAAAGCTAATACAATCTGCTATCTAAATCAGCTAATAAAATTAGCTACCAGCCAGCTACCATCTGATAGAATCAGGTATTGCCAAATAGGGCCGTAAATTTCCGAGTGACGGGGTAGTACAATGACAATGGTCGGTTTGAGCTTTTAAATATTAATGTTTATGGCACAAGTATAGTAGTCAATTCCAATTGAAAAGCTGAAGGCTATTTACCGACTTATAAATGAGGAGACCAAGCTTTTCCCGTATGGCAAGCACTCGAGTAGCCAGTCTTTCTGAGAAAGGCAAAAGTAGGATAGCCATATGGCTTCAGATCGAGTAACCCATCTTTTTGCTTTCCATGTAACCAAAAGGCTTTTACATCATAGAACATGCTTTCCATGTTACTGAAATAAATATCCCAGATCTAATATCTATATCATAAAATAGAACATGAAAAATTCATTGATGTAGTTAAGAGGTGAGCCACTCTCATTTACAGGAATCCTCCCATTCCTAATGGAGTGACTGAAGACTAACAGTCGGAGACAATAAGCACCACATCTTTTTAAGGACCCAGAAAAACATGGTCAGTGCTAGTTCAATACAATACTACGGCAGTGATACAATACAAAACAAAACATTAATAATATAATGACAAAAGGGCAAGACTTGGGGAAGGCAAATTAGAAAAGTAGAACCGTTGTGGTGTTCAAGGGCATTTGGGTCCTCCTTCCTTGGTCTTCCAGTTGTTGTAGCAGGGGCACGCACCTTTATTCCCGTAATACCCAGGTGGAACACACAGGCACTTGCTGCAACACTTCTGGCAAAAGAACATGCATGGCTTGTGGTACTGGGTCCTGCTGCATCTCCTAGTGCATTGCGAGGGGCATTCTGGTCATTCAAACAAACATCATCATTTCTGATTTTTTTTGTCTCTGGCAGTTAAAAAGCAAGTAAACACATGAACAAAAGACCCCTCCCATCTTCAATAGCCATTTTTTTTAGTTTAACAGGATATGTGCATTTGTTGTTTTCACGTGGAATTTTTCTTCCTAGGAGTTTACTTACGGTAGCTCTTGAGGCTTCCAGGTCCGTAGAGGTTCTGAAATCACAAATCATTAAAGAACAACATCGTCAATAGAGCGCAAAAACCAAAATTCTCAAATATAAGCATCTACATTGTGGTCTGCTAAATATGAAAGAGAGGTAGAGAGGTCTTACGTTGTTGTTAGAGTGGTGACCTCCACGCCCATTGGCTGCCATTGCCTAAATCAGAAAGAACAGAACTTGTTAAGAGGATCCACAAGTTTTTCCCTTTAACCTTGCTTTTCGTCTCAAATAATGAAGTAGAGAGAAAGATATAATCTTTACCAAGGTTTGAAGCATGGAAATGGTAACGAGAGCCAAGAGAAATACTACAGCAAACTTAGCCATGGCCTGCGCTACGACACCTCTGACTAACCCCTCCTCAACTCAAAGAAGCAGAAGCGGAAGAAAGGACAGGCAGGAGGATTGGTAAAGTGGCTTTGTAATGTGGGCTTTTATAGACAAGAGCTACTTCTTGTGAAGAGATTGGGTCCCAACCAACTTTACTCTCTGTTTGACGACATGAAATGACAAGTTAGAGACATCTCAGTAAAAATATTTTGTCTGGTACATCTTCCAAATTGGTCAAAGAAAGCTTTCCAAGACTTGCATTAAATTGGGCACGCCTCAGTCCTCAGGTTACTGATTATCCCTGAAATGGGAAATGACCCGTATTTGCAGAAAAAGAAATTAATATTCTCAAGGTGTAGATTTAAAGAAATTATAAATACGACATTAGTGAGTCTAAATCTTCTATCTAATTTTTATAATATTTTATTATATTCAGTGAATTTCAATCATCTATTTATACAGGCTTCACATTTATTTATATAGAACTTATGTAAAACTCGCATAAATAAATAATTAAAATTTACATAACAAGAAACCATAAAAGTCGGCGTAATATCTCGTTTCAACGTTAGTAATGGGAAATGAAAGGACGGTGCAATACAAATAAAGACGGTGAAGGCAAGGTTAGTTTAAGTAGTTGTGGATAGTAGGACGGGACCCACGTTGATGGAAAAGTCAAATGTATATTTTTATAAAAGTGAATTGAGTAGAAAGCTGTTGGTGCTTCTGCATGTGCACCCACTGAGCACGGCACGTGAAACAAAGCTGCGCCATTTTGGCAAAAGTGCGCACAGTGCGCTCTTAACATACACTGGTTTCTGCGTCCAATCTCAGTGACGTTCGTAAAAAAAAAAAAACCTTAAAACTTGGATTTTAAGTGCTTTTTAATTTTTCAATTTCTTTTTCCTCAAATTAATTTTAAAATTTTACATTATTTTGAGTTCAATTCACATTGATCTAACGTTTTTGATCATATTCAAATGAATTCTGGGTTCAATTGGCAATCATATAAAATTTCGAGATTAATATGAAATATAAAAATAAAGAGATCAAAATAATAATGTAATATCAAATTTTGAAAAACAATTTAGTTTATAAGTCTAAAAATAAGTAAATAATCAAACAAGTTCCAACGAATGTGTAATCTAAAGTATTAAAACATTGGGATAAAGTAAGACAATGCAAGTGACCAAAAGGTAGTGACTAGAGACACACACACTTAATACATATCTACCTATATATATATATATATCAAAACAGTAATGAGCGCGACCGAATTATTAATGAAGCCTTGAAATTTTGTTGCAGGGTATTTTGAAGAAAAGAAGGCATAAATTGGTTCAATTTTGACCGTCATTCCCATCGAGAAATGCAAATTCTATATGGATCTGGAAGGGGAAGAAGATGAAAGTAGCTCCCAATTTCAGGATCCTTTTCTAAAATTCATTGTTTGGATCACAACACCCAACCGAGTTAGTTAGTTGTTATAGATGAAACAAAGAATAGGACATATGCTCATGGATCACTTGGCCGTGAAATTCAGGGCATTGTATAGTTTAGTCCCGGTTAGTTGTGGTGACTACAACTATAAAGCTGACGGTAGATAGACATGACATGTGCAAAGGCATAAATGATACCTCACATGCCCAGCCCACCAGTTTCTTACTTAGTCATGAGATGGGCAACGCACAACATCGACTTCACCAATGCCATTTGCATCCACACCGGAGACCAACATTAAACAAATATACCTCCTGTGGATCTCTCCGTACACCAATCATTCAATTGCATTAAAATCTAATGCATGTTGATAACTTCGAATTACGTTTTATACTAAAGTGGAGTCATTTAGCATGAGATGCTTTAATTCGGAAGTCAAGGAAGCTCCGCGTGTAAAGTTTTATTAGGGAATAATTCATATAAATATTTAGGTTTGAATATTTTTATAGGTCTCCGCTTAATTTGGCAACTAATCCAAAAATACTTTTAATGTCGCATGAAGCTATCATCTCCAGACATAAAAATGATGCGATAGATTAAATATTCGTAAATGAAAGACTTGGAGAGTTAATCATGTTCTTGCATGTGTAGGCACATGGAAGTGTGCTTATTTCTGGGAAGATCATGATCATTCATGCCCCCAGAGATATCTCTGCTCGTCTAATAATCTTTTGCCTCAACTTGTTTCTCAGTTGGAAAATTACCACTTTTTGAAATGAGCTTTTTAGTAAGAAAATAAAAAAGGATCGGTGGAATATGTTTTTGTTTTCAATGAATAAGAGTAAGGTTTAGAAACGGAATACAGGCAAAGAGATGATCATGGTGCTTTCCAACACCATCTATATTGCAAGATATGACCATAATGTCAAGTAATCGCAAATAGTTTTGTGCGATAGGAGGCCTCCATGCTAAGGTCTTCCATGAACCGGCTTATAATATATTGGAATCTGTTTGTGGATCGGCCCGGATCCAAGGGCCATCAAATCTGAATTAGATGCCACTTTTAAAATCCAAAACAGTGTCACCCATGATTTAAAAGGCTTACCTTCTGCTCTTGGGACCATCCATTTTCAAGCTCCAGTGACCTCTGTCGTAGAACAAGAGATCCAAAGCAACGCTTTTAGCTAAGTTAAGGCCACATATTCGAGACATCCTTGTTCTGTTGTGAGAAATAAACCCAATACTTCCATTGAAAGCCCACTTCAATCGCATTGGAGACTTTCCAAGACACCCTCAAAGCTGGAGGGAAATAAATATTTTTCTTTTCTGGACTTGAGGTAGATAATTGCCAAAATTCTTATTCAACATTTGTTAAACTTTTAACTTAATTTAGACTAATATCGAATAATTAATAACTCGTAATTATGCTGTTCCAATAAATTATTTTTCGAAATTAGTACTGACACCTTTTAATTTCTTTTGATACAATTTATCCTATGTCCAACTGACTAGGATAGAAGTGATTGCTACAAATTCACATTAATTCTTCGTATCCATGTCTCTGTCTGTTCGGTCGATAGTGATGTGCAAGGGAGAGAAGGATTTCATCCAGGCTTAAAAGAGCGGCAATGCTTACTAGAAAGATGGGGACCAAGCAAATGCTGTAATTGTGTATCCTTGAGACGATCGTGACCCCTGAATTCGGAGTAAATTGAATGTAATAATCATCCCTCTTTACCTGGCCAAAAGGCAAATCAATAGAGGGGACAGAATCAATTATTAAAAATAAAATCCAAATTACCTCAAATTTAGAATAAACATTTGATTTTGATTTTTATCTTGTTTTCTGTGCTTGCCTCGTCTCAAATTGAAGAAGGAAGTCAATAACAACAAATGTGGAATAGTAGGTAGAAAAGCTTTAATGTATTTCACCTTCACTGTATCCAGCAAATATGGCCGTGTAATCTCAGGAAGATAGAAGATTACTGCTGAAGTTTTTCTCTTCTTAAGCATCTCTTTCCACTAAACAGCTATTTGTTTGAACTTTAAGAGTCAATGACATCAGTATTTATGTGGTACGAAGAGAGAGGGAGGTCCTGACAATGGTCCAAAAATCCATCTCGTAAGATCATGCAAGCTTTTGTTTTGTCGGGGACGAAGAAAAGTAATTTTCTTATAAGTTACTTTTCTTTTTCTGTACGTCCTTTCAAGGTCTGTGTATATGTTTACATTATCTGCTATTATGATCTTCTAAGCCATAGAATTTCCTAGTTACAGACCACGTGCACAGAGAGGCCTACAACAGTCAATAATTTGGTGGTTAAGACGCAACAAAACGATCAAACACAATGAGCTAAGTTGTGGAAAGATATCGGGTACCTAGCTGTAGCTGTGGGTGTATTGACATTTCATTTTCTTATTATGAACTTAAAAGAGCTATCACCATTCTAGTAGTGATAAGTTTTTGTTTAAAGTTTTCACAGTCAGTTGTGTAACCCCCCATAAGAAGCATGTGGGGTAGGAGGCAGATGTTAAGTTGCTGTTCTTCCACAAAACCTCATAATTTTCGGTCTCACTTGAAGAAATTTAAGTTCCTGTACAATCATGGAGGAGCATTAGGTAGATTTGTCAGAAGAGCAATTATTGCTTTGCATTCTCATATTTCTTGGGTTGCTTTTGTTTATTAATTATTATCATTTTGTTGTGAAACTTGCCTTCATGGTTCATGCTCCAACCCCAGTCTCATCAACAGAGAACCTTCGTATGTATATCCCGCCAATTAACCACTTCCAAGTTCCACCTATTCACTGTAGCTGTTATTCGCTAAATTCACTGAATTCTCACATCTGTATGGTTTCATTTCAAGAGAAGGGTTTCTACGGCCCTGGAACAACTTTCTCAATATTATAAAGACAACTAAATTAAGGTACAAATAATTATTTAATCCTGTTTTGTTTCACTTATTTTTTTGCGTTTTTTTTTCATTTTTAAATAAAAAAAACTTATTTAATTATTAATAACAATATAATTAAATATTAAATAAAGATAAAAATAAATAAAAACAAATTAATGTTATCAATTAATTAAATAATTATTTTTCTTTTAATTTCTCATACAATATCTATTAATAAGAAATTTATTATAATATATTAAAATAAACAATTATATGTAGATAGTTTGTAAACTAATATTTATTCATTTTAATATTTAAAATTAATGATGTTATTTAGAACTAAATATTTAATATATTATTTCATAAGTAACTATAAAGTGGAACTCTGTAATTGCAATCAAACTTAAGTTAATTTCAAAACTAATTACTATTGATTTTGATTATATATAATAAATAATAATTTAATTAAAATAATCTAACTTAACTCTCATTAACCTAATTACTATGAAATCTCAATTTAATTTCTTCATTCTAGGTGATATAAAATAAACAAAATCTTAATCTCTAAAATTTCATACATAAACCATAATCAAGTGGCCTTTAGAAAATGTTGGTCACCATATCCAATTTATGTGACTACTCATTGTTTTTTTAGTCTTTATTATCCTTGGTATAATTCTTCCATACGAACTATATTTACTGTTTTTCTCATAAGTAGACGTTTTTTCGCAACCTCTATTTGTAAGAACGCAACCTCTCTTTAGCGAGTTCTCTTCTCTTAATCACGTCACTTCTTTTTTTCTCGAGGAGTCCTCCTTTGATGTTGTGTATTATCTCTAACTTTTCGCTTCATATTGGTAACCATCCTTAACTTTAATTTTTCTTTTGCTATTTTTGGGATCAGTTGTAACTAAGATAATGCAAGTTCCTCATACATCAAATCTCCTTGGTTTGTTTACTAGGTTTGTTTAAATGGAGAAAAAATCGAATTTTTTGTTGTGACACGACTAATAACAGAAATTTGCATCTTATGAATGGTTTATATGTTAGTTGATAACTTATATATCCGGGTTCTTTTCTCAAATTAATCTCTGCTAAGCAGGGTTGTTCATATCGTTTTATAGATTTTGGGTAAAGTGAAAAAGAGGTCTTTATGAGGGTTAAGAGTGTATCCAATTTTGCCTCATTTTGTTATCTATAAGAATAAAAAATGAGCCTTATTTTGTCTCATTTTGCTCTTTGTGAAGATTAAAAGTAGATCATATTTTGTCTCATTTTATTCTTACGAGGATCAAAAGTAGGTCCTATTTTATTCTTCATGAGAGTGGGCCTTTCTTGCCCTTGCCCAAGATCGGGCTTGCTGTTGAGCCTAGTCAATGTTTCATCTTTTAAGTTTTTTTTTCCACTCTTTTACCATTTATTTCAATGAGTAATTTTATCTGGTTTTATATATGGGTTGAGGTTAAAAGTTTTAATGGATTACATTTGATTAATATATTAAAATTGTGATAGTTGACAAATGTGTTTCTTTTGATCAATATAGGTTATGATTGTAAATGGATTTGAAGATATTGCTATGCTAAGTATGCAAAACAATATTGTAAGTTCTATCCATGATAGTCATTCATTTATTATTAAAGTCTATATTTATGATAGGTCTTCATATGCTAATAAAAAGAAGTTTGGAGATGTTTATATTCAAGTTGTCCTTTTGAACTAAGGAGTCTAAGGTTTAATTGACAATTTAATGTCACTTCACAGTAGTTACAAGTCGAAACAAATAAGAGGAGAGTATCATTGTCAATAAGTACATAATAATCATAGGAACAATTTTCCTATTCCAATGCAAATAAAGGATGTAATGTGGGCCAAAATATGATAATGTGACTACTAACGTAATAACCCTTGGCATAACTTTTCTCACATACATTTTTAACATAACTTTTGGCTACATGTTGCCATATTTAAATTAATTTTTGTATATAAATTCCAATCCTATATGGCTTGGTTTATATGTTATTAGGGTAAATTATAAAATAAATATTAAACTTTACTTAATTTTTCAATACTATTTTAAACTTTAAAAGGCGATGTTAAAATATTAGAACTTTCAATTTTTTACAAAATCAATTCGTTGTCAGATCTTTAGTTAATAGTGCTAATGCGACAAATCACGTCAATAAACGTATTTTCCATATGGAACATATATTGCTTAAGTGTTACACGTTATAATTAATACAACAACAAAAATAACAACTCACTGCAAATCTTGCTAATACCTGAAGTCTGGGGAGGTCTAGTAGTACTCAACATTACCCCTAACTGGTAAAGAAGAGGTTTTCAATAGACCTACATAAACACACACACGCACCCATGCACGCACGTGCACACACACACACACATTAAAAAATGAAGTAATAATAATTAAAAAATAAAATAAAGTAAATAAAATAAAAAATAAGTAATAAAATAAATAATACAATACATATAGAATAAAGTAAAAAAAGTCATTATAAGAAAATATTTAGGCTAAATAAGAAATTTTTTACACTAAATAACTAAGAAGGAAGTATAATATATTAAATGTTTAGGCTAAATATAAGACATAAAATTTAAAAGAAAATGAATAAAAGACTTATAAAAAAAGAGAAGGACTTCTTTATGTGAGATCTTTTGCTCGTATCCTAATACGTCAAAGTTTTCTGTTGAGAACCAATCATCAGTAAGTTCCAGTAGAGTCATATCATTTTTAATCACCTCTCTCTAGTTCTTCTTAGACCTTTTTTTTCTCATATAGTTTCTAAGTACAATTTTCTCTCATCTTTTTACTAGAGCGTCATAGTATCTCCTCTTAACATATCGTAACCACCTAAGCCTTGTCTTTCTTGATTTTTCATTAATATTGTCACCTTTAATTAGTCTCTTATTATTACATTTATGATCTTATCATTTCTAGTAAGATTACACATATAATGGAGCATCCTTGTCTCCGCCATCATAAACTTATAACTATGCACTTGTTTAATGAGTCAATACTCCATCTCTTAGAGCATATCTGACCTAATCACTAAATAATAAAATTTACCTTTGAACTTGAGTGGTATCTTCTTGTCACATAACACTTTTGGTGCACTTCTCCATTTAAGCCACCTTAATTTGATACGTTGAACTATGTCTTTATCGATCTCTACATTGCTTTAGGTGATAGATATTAAATACTTAAAATACTTTTTTTTGATATAGCTTCTGAACCAATCTTTACTTCCATATTAGAAGTTACCCCTATGGGCCAAAAAGTTACACTACTCAGTGTTAGTCTTGCTCGATTGAAAGTCTTTCCATTATAACATATCCTTATAAAGTTCTAGTTGACATTGACACATTTCTTTCTCTCATCCAATAAAACAATGTTATCAACAAACAACATATACCAAGGCACATTCCTTTGAAAATTCTTGGTGAGCTCATCTGTCACAATTATAAATAAAAAGGGGCTTAAAGAGGAACTTGGTATGGCCAATAACGATTAAAAAAAAATGCTTTGTATCTCCTACTCTTGTCCTTACTCTAGTCTTTACACCTTTATATATATCCTTAATAACCCGTATATGGCTAATGGGAACTCCCTTAGTTTCTAAACACCACCACATGATTTTCCTAGTTACCCTGTCATAAGTCTTCTATAAGTCAATAAATCATGTGCAGGTCATGTTGTCTTTTCATGTAATATTTCATTAATCTTCTGAGGAGATGTAAAGTTTCTATCGTGGACTTTCATGACATGAAGCCAAATATTCTTCAAGATAGGAGTATCTTTTCTCACTCTCTTCTCATTCACTTTCTCCTAGAACTTTATAGTGTAAATAAGTAGTTTGATGCCTCTATATTTTTTACAACTTTAGATGTTCCTTTTGTTCTTATATAGAGGAATTAGCATACTAACGCTCCACTCATTTGACATTCTGACAAACTTAAGGATCACATTAAAAATTTTGACTAGCTAAGTTAGACTCTCTTTGCTTAGGATTTTCCAAACCTTTATGGGTATCTTATTAGGCCCTACTGTCTTTCCACTCTTCATCCCCCTCAAAGCTCTTTTAATTTCTTTCCTTATAATATGCCAACAATAAGTAAAGTTACAATACCTCTCAGACGTGCTAGGATCACCTAAAGAGAAGTTTTCGTATGCATCTTCAGTAAATAGGCTATAAAAGTATCTTTGCTATCTTCTGTTGATGTCATTTTTAGTCACAAGCACCCACCCTACTTCATCTTTTATACACCAAACTTGATCTAAGTCTCTCGCTTTCTATTTCCTAACTCTTGCCAACTTAAAAATGTCTTTTTCTCCATTTTTAGTGTCTAATCGTTGTTATAATTCCTCGTAAGCTTTGCTTTTAGCTTGTGATATTATCTTCTTCACCTCGTTCTTTGTCAGTTTATAACTTTCTCTATTAAGTTATTACTCTCTCCCACATTTGGTTTACACATTAGAGTAATGTTTAAAAATTTAAAAAATACTTATAATGCTAAACCCTAAAATTTCTAAGTTTATAAACCACCCCCAATAATAAAAGTGATAAAAAGCTCTACTATCGATTCCAAGTATTTTTCTTACTGCTAAGGGCTTTTAAGGTTTAATATTTTAAGTATTTTTTAGCTTGTAAACATTGAATTTGATGTGTAACACTTAGGCCAAGTGTGTTAACTTGGGGTTTGATGGTAGGTTATTTATATGAAAAATTATAAGTTAGAGCATTTAATGCATTTTTTAAAGGTCTGAGTTAATATTGAGTAAAGTCCATTTTTTTTATAATTTACCCTATGATAATATTTTAAGTGACATATGATAAATGATGGTGAGTCTTTTTGCTCTTTTATTATTATTTATATATAAAACAAGTTTGATATAGTTGAATAGAAGTCAAGTTTTATCTTTTTTTTTTGAAAAATAAGTTTTATCATTAACATAATCATAGACTATATAATTAAATTGCACTATAATTTACATTCAATAAAAGTCAAGTTTCATCTTTAACATTGCAATTTAACTCTATTTCTCCATAATATAGTAAAAAATAACAATCAATATAAGCATACCAAATCCTATTACAATACTCATTAACATAAACTTTAACTCTCTTTTTTTCCTCATTTACCAATGTATTGATGTCTTTCTTTATGAACTTCATTTACTCCTCATTCTTTCAAATGTTTTATTTCATATAAATTGTTATTTCCTTAACTTATGAATCATTTTAGCAATCCACATAGTAAATTTGTCATGTACCACGTGAAAAAAATACATTTCTAACTTGAAAAAAAATTCACAGTTCAAATATTAAACACAAAATTCTTTAAAATAATTAAAATTAAAATTCACTAGATAATTGAAGCATCCATGAAATCTCCTTCTTACATTATAATCACTCCATAAAGTTCTTAATGAAGCCTTTAGCTGAAAATATTAAACCACATTTTAAGCATTTGAACTTAACGTTGTATTAGAAGATGATGAGGATTTTATAACTTTAGGAGCTGCAATTACAACTATCACACTAATAATACATACGTAAGTTTCATACACCGTCATAAAGACCAATATTGCATAAAAAGTCTAAATGTCCTAAAACATCAAATAAAAGTTCATATTGGATCCAACACTAAACTAATTTGAAGCATATAGCATTCTACAAAATGCTAAAAAAACCTAAATGATGGAAAGTTTATCAAATCTTATCTCTAAGATGCCATTGAGCTTGAAGTATATTAAATTTAAACCACATGTTAGTAAATAATTGACTTGTCCTTTTAATTAGATGCACGTGTTAATGTAAAAGAGCATCACTTACAAATTTTAAGAATTAGAGGGTGTAATTTCTTGGTTTTTCCTTTTTACCTTGAATGATATCATAGTTTAACATAAAAACCTTGATGGTTACACAGACACGTAATGCTGCAATAAGTCTCGCAGTTAATTAGAGCTTACATTATAAGAAAAAAATTAATCATCACATATTGTCTCATTTGTATGTGGATCTACCGGAAGCAGTCTTTCTACTATGTAGGGGTAATGTTGCGTACTATCGGACCTCTCCAGATCCCGTTTTATTGTGAAATTTTAGACTGAGTGATGATGATGATGATATTGCACAAAAGGCAATTTTGAAATTAAGAGAGACATGCCTTACACAAAGTTGTTCTTCTCTATGCACAACTTCATAAAAGAATGAATAATGGACACAATATCTGCCAGCAAAACAAATTAAGGTATACCCTTCCCTTCTCCTTGACTCTCCCACCAGCTAACCATATTATTGTGAGTATGAAATTAAAATTATATCACATTTTTTAACCATATTATTGTGAGTAGGAAACTAAAATTATATTACATTTTTTTATTCAAAAACAAGCTTTAGAGTCTAACCAACTTAGAGCCTCATTACTTACTATCAACTTTCATTTATTAAAACTTTTAGTTTCAAGCCATATATAAAAAAAATTAGATAAAATTGCTTAATTGAAATAAACGATGAAAGATGGAACGTTGACAAGGCTTAATGGAAGTCAATTTGGGAAATAATTTGTGATATGTAAGTTATCAGTTAACCCACATTACCACTGAACAGATGGAAGACTCTATTATATATTAGTCACAAATCACAATAAAAAATTATGCTTCTTTTTCTCCAATTAAATAAACCTGGTAAGCAAGCCAAAGAGATCCAATGCCTAAAATACTTACATTGCCTTAGGTATCAAAAAATCAATTAAAGCTAAGGAAGATTACCATTAGGAAGAAAAAAGTTAGAGACCAACTCCTACACACGTAATGTCGAAGGACTTCAGTGTCTAAGAAGGCATGGTTAAGAGATGAGAAGCCATCAAGGATATAAGGAAGAAACGGTGTTTGCTTGATGAGGGAGATAATAAATATTAGTTGATAAGGAGAAGTCTGCCAAAGGGGGAAGCGTGTGAAATGAAGAAGTCATGTGAAATAGATTTGGTGGCCAACAATTTTCACATATATCATTTGATTATGGTTCAAATATGAAAATTTCGAAATCAGGAAATTTTCTGATTCAGATCACATGGAATGAAAAAACCAAATTCAGAGTTTTTTTTAATAACTAGTATTTTTAATTAAAATTAGGTTAATTAATGTTAAGTTAGATCATTTTAGTTCAACTAAATTTATTAATTTTAAGTAGAGTTATTATCATAATTAAAAATAATTTATTTAAGTTTAAGTAAAAGATATAAATTTTATTAATTCACAAGACTTTTTATGTGACATGGTAAAATCCATATTATTATTTAAATATAAAAAGTTTATACTATATCAACATTGACATGATATATAATTGATGGATATACACCGAATTAAAGGATTCGTCACTCTAAATTTTAAATTGAATGTCTTGAAAATATTATATTTTAATTTAAACACTCTAAAATAATATGCTGTGGCTATTAAATTTTAGTAAAAAATTAAAATTAAAAATGCAACTTTTATTACATTCATAGCGGTGACGTGAGGAAGCTATTTTCTTTTGCAATGTAAGCCAGTTTGGCATAATTTGAAGTCCACATGACTGGGTAAATAGGTGGAAATAATTGGAACCACTTTGATGGATGCTTTTGTCTTCTAAGAATGCTTGAACTAGAAGCCACATATCCAGTTCTGTTCGATTCAGTATATAACTAGAAATGAACCAGTGGATGCATACCCTGGATTGGAAGAAGAGAGCAGCCCCATTATTGCAGAAAAGCTTTGCGGGTTGTTGCCTTGATTATCACTCCTCATACATATAATCTTTAAGGAGACACGGAAAGGAATGGATTTGCATCATGCAATCTCTTACCCCTTTATGTCATAATGCCCACTAACTGCACACACTGTGCCCATAATGCAACGGCCTTGTTTGAACATGACACATCTTTCACCTCACATGACATGAATCTATACTTGCAACCAAAAGGGTAAGGGGAACCAATTAATTCAACTTGGTAATTAAGATTCATCATGAATAGAACTAAGTTGAATGACATCGTCTTTTTTTCTCGGGAAGAAAAGAAAAAGCCTGACCAAAAGCCAGATGGCTAGTCACGGGAGTGAGTGAGGACAAGTACAGCACCAAGTAGCCCGTCATCGTTAACCATTTCTTAGGGGACCTGATCCTCTGGTTCTAATTTTTATTAGAACAAAACAAATATTTGATCTTTCTTGCACTAGCCTTTATCGGATTTAAAGATACGTATATCAATGAAAGTGTGATATTCTCTTGGGTTTATTGAAGCCTTACTTTGATTAACTGGACGCAACCTGAACCAAGGCAAGTACAGCTCTTCAGAGTGTCATAACCTGAATTACGGATTACCCCACTGTTTATAGAATGGAAAGAATGAAAAGTAAAATAGAGAAGAGAGCAAAAGTAGCTGTCAATGAATACCCTACGGACCTGTAGAAAACATGATCCTTGTACCTAAAAATGTGCAAAGTCTTAGGTACGCTGTCCTTGTATAAGAACACACCATATCCATCAAATTATGTAGATTTTTGGGACCCTGTAAGTCTCAACTTAATCCTTTTTTATTTTTTTTAACCGTTGGATCATGTCATTTTCTCTTTTCAGATGAAAGCTTGGGAATTCTAAGCTGCCGTAGCTGCACAGTAAAAGTTGTCTGGAGAAGTACATTGGTACCTCCTCGTAATCACGTACCGAAACAATTCATGTCTATTTCAGCCCAGGTAGGTGCATAATAAATTGCCTTTTTTTCAAATTCAAACTCCTATAATGCTTGTCGACTGGCCTAATTCAGACGGTGCTCAACCAAATCTCTCATAAAAACAGATAGCTGGATCTAGTAATTCAACTTTGATACAAAATTAAAGATGAAGTAACTCATTGAAAACCTCAACTTTATTACTTTGGTAGCAAAACTTTAAAGGAAAGTAGCTCGTTGAAATATAAATCAATTCAAAATAACTAATAATTGAAATGAAATTGAATAAATAATACAAATAAAAGAGTGAAAAGCCACACAATAAATACATAAACTAATGATAAATTCAATTCCAGGTTTGTGAGTTTCAATGCAACGGTTATGTTCATACACACATATCGATGATTAAACCTTAGCTCCTACATGATTGGTCTGATGACGTCAGTCATCTTCGCCTCGTCCACTACCGGATAATTTGCTTCACAAAATCAGTGCCATGCACCTCATCTCATCTCATCAGCTTTACTGTAGTCCTGCAAGTACGCAACCATCTCTCTCTTCATCTATATTTTAGTTCCTACTTCCTAAGGTTCGACAAATTATAATTATCGAAAACTTGACTTTTGAAAAGAAAGGAGGATTTACTTTTCGGACGTGGGTACTCCACGTGTCAACGGGTCCAATGACAATTAACACGTGTTATTATCTTAAAGCTCCGAAATCTTGTGTTACGTGTTAATTATGATGATTTCTTTTAGAAAGTTGTGTCGAGACTGGAGACCTGCTCCTTCCGATTTATAATAAGAGTCGTTTTAGAGAAATGCACACTTATTAAGAAAGTTAATGAAATGTCTGATATACCTTTATTAATTACATGTTAAAGTGTCTTGAAAATATAATCTGTGTAATTAAGATGTGAGAGAAACTAAAGGTTAATTTTGGAAGTAAAATTATAAACATGCATACAAAGTCAAGAATGACACTTATTTTGAATAATTAAAATATATCTAAAACGACTCTTATTATGAATCACAGAGAGTATTTCTTAAAATTATTGAGGCTAATTTTGTCCAAAAGATTGTTTCGCGTCTCCCTGTGACCCTACACCGGGGTTACACTTACAGGTTAGGGTTACACCGAGAAAGGACGGGCAGGAGAAAACTCGAATCGGTGTCGTTTAGCGTAAAGGGAAGGGAGATAGAGAAAAAACAGTGAACTTTTTCGGGTAGATGTAAAAATAAAAGTACCCGAAAATTCTCCCAAGTCGACAAGAATACCTATAAAATTTAGGAATGTAGCGTGACTTGCACACTTGACTAAATAAACCTAATTTACCCATCTACCCTGGTTGAAGAGTTTTAACTGGGGAGTGTACTAATTTTCATTAGCTTCTTTGGCTGCATGTAACGAATATTCCATCTAATCAATATAAGGATGTCCTAATAAAACCTGGTGTAGTTTTTCTAATTTGATTAAATTATGGTTGTAGCTGAAAGCAAAAAGCAAGAGTGAAGATGCTTACGGAAATGGTCCACACGATTTGCAGGACAGGACCGAGTCATGGTTAATTTGGGTCACAGAAATTCTCCGACAGACTGCAGATTGAGGAGAGTTTCAGCTCCTATGATTCTACGTCATTACTATTCAACCAACTCCTCGTGTCAACTCAGTCGTAACCACTGAGTCCCTATCCTAGAAATTGAGGTAATTCCTGGGACAAACTCGGACAATAACTACTGTATGTGGATTTTTGTCTAGAGCTAAAAAACAAAGAAAAGTAACACTCGCATTCGTATATACTGCTGCAACTAGGGTCAATGACTAGTAGACCTACATTTATTACACACAAAAATCTAACCCATGTAGAGTAAAGGACTTAACCATAGAATTACAACTTTGGGTTAGAAAAAACCCAAGTGAGTTAAGGTTAAGAAGGACAACCACAAAACCCAGATTTTTTTATCATCACTTTGTTCTTCCAACAAACAACTTTCCCCCCCCTCCTCCTCTACCATCACCACCACCATCATCTCAGCCACCCCCTCCATTTCATAACCACAACAGACGAAAAAACTCACAATCCCCCCAATCCATTCTCTCCTGTACCAAAAATATCCAGTCTTTAAACTTGGTAAACTTAATGAATCTGTCATTTCTCTTGTAGAGTTACCTTGTAGGTTGAAGCTTGAGCTATGGACTTGACCCCAGCTGCAACCACCACCACCACCACCACCACCACCCCACCCAGAAAATCCCCGGAGCCAGACACCGAGACCCCAACTCGGATCCAGCCGGCGAAGCCCTTATCTTTTACCAACGGAGTTCTCAAACGTCACCACCCTCACCACCACCACCACCACCACCATATTGCTCAGCCAATTGTCATAAGCTACAAAGAATGTCTCAAAAACCACGCAGCCTCTTTAGGCGGCCATGCTCTCGACGGCTGCGGCGAGTTCATGCCGTCGCCGACTGCCACCCACACCGACCCGACTTCCCTAACGTGCGCTGCTTGCGGGTGCCACCGCAACTTCCACCGCCGCGAACCAGAGGACTCCCCTCCTCCAGCGAACACCACCACCACACTCGAGTATCAACCCCACCATCGCCACCACCCTCCACCGCCGCCTGCACCACTTTCCCATCGGAGCCCCAACTCCGCCTCTCCCCCGCCCATATCTTCCTCCTACTATCCCTCCGCCCCCCACATGCTTTTGGCCCTCTCTGGCGGCTTAAACGACAATGCAACGTTGAGCGTACCCCCAGGTTCCTCTTCTGCGAGGAAACGTTTCAGGACCAAGTTCACGCATAACCAGAAGGAGAGAATGTTTGAGTTCGCTCAACGAGTAGGGTGGAAGATGCAGAAAAGAGACGAAGACTTGGTTATGGAGTTCTGCAACGAAATTGGGGTCGATAGGGGCGTTTTAAAGGTATGGATGCATAACAACAAGAACACCTTTGGGAAGAGGGATAGTAACAACAATAATAATGGGAATGGTATTGCAACCACTGATCTGGAGACCACCCATAGTGACATCAACCACAATATGAACAATAACAGCACTGAGAACATGAATCACCATCACCACGATCTTCAGCTTGATAATGATAGCCTTGCACATGTTGGGACTAATGGCTCATCTTCATCTTCCTGATCTTTGAACTGGGGATGGGGATGCATGGTGGCCAGAAATTGGTGGGTGACGATGACTACTATAATAAGTTTTTAGCTAGATAGAGTAAGCATGGTTTTAGTTGTTCATTTCTTTCATAATTTCCAGTTCTTTCTTCCTCGTCCAATCCCTCCTCCATCTTCTTCTTCTTCTTTTTCTTTTTTTTGGGTTTTCTTAGTTTAATTAATGGTGATCACCAACTTTCTTGAGATAACATGGGAGAGAAGAGATTGAACCAGAGGCAAATTTGTTTTCAGTTCCCTCGTATCTAATTACTATCTCTTTTTACGTACTTAATTAGACTTACTTGGGTTGGATGCACTGTTTACTTGGCTGTTCTGCTAATTAATTTTATTAATTCTTTTTATATGGAGGCAGCTGCGCTTGGTTGCTGTTACTTCTTGGGATCATAAACTTCTCTTGTCTATTGATTGATAGCTAGGTTCCGATTTCCATCCATTCTCAATAGATTGAGCTTGAGAGAGAGAGAGAGATATATTCTTTATCTTGTGTCTGATAGAAAGAAGCAAAAAGTGGTCACACATACACTTCCTTTGGTTACATATTATTCTAACATATCTTGTTATCTTTTATTCTTTAGTATAATCTTGTGTAAGATGTGGAATAAAGTCGATTTAGAAAGTGTACTTGTGTTATGGGCTCTGTGTAGTTTAATTAGTTGATTAGCAATGTATGAGAAAGCTTTTGAATGATCAGTTTTGAATATTTTAGCGAGGATTTGAGATTCTAACTTTGTTCTTCTCATTGGGTATTGTTGTCTACAATCATGGGATACAAAGTATTTCTGAAAGGCCTAGTGGTTTTATTAAACAAACTTAACTATAATTAATAGTGGCTTTTGCCTTTTGAACTGTGCGAATCCTAAACCTAATACTTAATTAGGATAAATCCATTCTCATACATGGAATTGGATGGCTCCAAGGATCTTATAATGGCTACGCATTAGTTGTTTCACCTTCCTTTTAAGGGAGGCAGAGATCTCATTAAGTTGGTGATTACTGATTATTAAATAAGGTAGGTGATGGTGCGGAAAGCCATACTTGAATGATGTGTGTCTTGTCTAGATTCTATGTAATACTTATGAAACTAGCTGGGGTCTCTCTCTCTTATCTTCTGGAATTGTTGGTGGGTGGTTTGTTTTGAGTTTGGTCATTGATGAAGTCAGTAATCTTTGTTTTGCGACTGCACGTCTTGTGGTTGAGTTTTGCAGGTCCAACTGCCCTCTGTATGGGTCAGGTCCTCTCTCTCTCTAATACTAATAGAGTCCTTGACCCTAATACCAGCTATGTTATGGGTGTGTGTATATGTATATGTTATATATAAGAATTGGTCTACAGATACCAACCAACCAACTCAGGAAGGAAAAAACAAAACACTAAATTATACGGATCAAAATCCCGTGGCAGCCTTACTTTGATTTGCTTTTTCAGTAAAGAAAGGCTTAAATTTGTAGACCATGCATGCGAGTTGTTTGTGAGGTATGGAGAGGATCACCTCTTTTGGACTTTTTTACATATACAGATTAGTATATATACGTGTTAGGTTTTTGTCAATTAGGAATGTAATCATTAAGAAAATGATATAATATGTCACCTTTAAACTAAGCTTCTCATTATTAGATTCAGACATAAAGAGTTAAATATTGTGTCTCGGCTCTGCAACTGCAAGTAGGCGGCTGGCTAAACTTGCTTAAGAGATGAAAGCAAGGTGTGGCGTTTGTATCACCCATCATAAAAATATAGAATGTTTGCTTAAGCCATTTGTCCTAAAACGGTTATCCACCTAATGTGTGGTTACTTGATGTTCCGTTGGTGGTAATTAACCATCAAGAATTGCTTACGGAGGGAGCCAACTGGAAGTGGTTCCTTAATCATTGTTTTGCTAGTTCGTGTCCCTACGCTATAATGAAAATGGCCTAAATTAATATGTCAGTAAAAGCTCCCAACAACAACTTCAAGTGAATGAATGCTTTATGCTAGTATAATTTGTTACTTTCTATCTTACCAAGGATGCCTTACTGGACGCAAACTTTATTTAAAATACACCAAGTTATGGTGTATGACACTCACTTTGTCGTTAGGACCGATTAAGACTCTCTTGGTGGAGGGAGGAGTAACGTATGCACCAATTGCCGTACCAAAATCCCATCTGCTTGCACATGGCTAAGTTTTGCTCTTAGAAGTAAGCAAAAGTTTCAAAGTTCTTAGTGATCTCATGATTGCATCAGCTACTATATGATTAACTTAACAATTTTTTTAATTTCTTCTAACCGTCAACAAGCTCGAATAAAATAAATTATATATATGTTTTTTCTATTATATTAAACAAGACTGATTAGAGGAGAAGAATGTTGATTCGAAGTGCAAGTTTATATAGGCAATGGCGAAGCCAACATGGTTAAATAGGTTCAAGAAAACGAGGTTGCTATCAATGAAGGGTATGTATGTAATTTATCCCCTTAATTTTCATTATATAAAAAGCTTCAACTTAATGACATTTTTTTTTCTCCATTCGGGTATCTATCATCTCTCAATATAGAAGTTGAACTGAAAATGGAAATGTTGTGAGTTGTTTTAACATGAGAAAAAGGCATGGAATGATGGGTCTTCCTAATTAGATGGGGGGCTTTCCTTAAAAGTGTATTTGGAGCTATAGCTAATCAGGTCCATAGAGATGCATGCAATGCAGAGTGGGCATTCAAAAAGGAAAAGAGAGTACCATCACATTCAATGACATAACCTACTAAGTGGCGAACGAATCTCTATGCCAATCTAGCAAAAGCATAGCCCACTTACTCCTCATTTGTGACCTTTCCCCCCTCAAATCACAGATTAGTTGCTATCTCCGGTTTCCACTTCTTTTTCAGCATGCTTTACACACTTAAATTGTGCTTAGTAGGAGTTACTTACTCGTCTTGAATTAGTGTTGCAAACCTGTATTGAACAGAGTGAGAAAGTCTCGACAACCGCCACTCTATTTTCCTTGTAATTTAGCTCAAATTCAAAACAAGTAGTCATGACCATGTTTTTGATGAATATTAGACATGTATAGCTGACAAGAGCTTAATTTGCCGAGACCAAATTATTTAGTACAATTTAAAAGATGCAAAATTGCAGATGCTCATGTTATTATATAGTGGTAAAAGCAATTTTTTTTATAGAAAATAATAATAATAATTTAAAATCCTCACCCGTGCTTCAACACTCTCTTCAAGATAAGGGAAGAGGTGATGGTGCATAATAACAAGTCAAGTAAGGACCACAAAAAATTATCTCCAGCATAAAGTTTAATGCACTTTGCTCTGTGGTCCAACAATATATCAGCCCATATGCCTTGTAATCTTCTTCTGTGGTTTTGTGAATTGGAGATTTCCGGACAAATAGACAGTAAAAATGCTGCAAATTGGCCACAAAAGGCCAACTTGGATGTCTAATTCTGATAATCTTGCAGTTTATGATGCTTTAGTTGTTTACTCGATCGTATAAGCGACCAAAAATGATTCAGTTGTTGCTTTCACTATTCTTTTTTTTTCTGATCTGCTTACTTTTAAAGATATCTAGATGCTTGCAATGGCTTTTATTTTAAAGGAGAAGAAATTTCAAAATCAAGAGCTATGTGATCAGATCAGAGGTACAAAAAATGCTGTGAAATAATCTTTGGTTTTTATCAGAACTTCCTGAGGTGCATGATTTGATTTCGTGGTCATACGTACCCAAACTAAACTAGAAATGGATATGACAGCATGTGAAGCAGAAAGGGTAAAAGAGCCCAAATGTCTGGCCCAGAACTGGAAACCTATTAGTATAGTACAAATTCACATGCCCAAGTAACTGTGTATTTTGATCGAGACCTTGAAACTGTATAATTGACTCACGAGCTACAATTAGTTGTGGCTGTAAGAACCCAGCCTGTGTCAAAAGGACAGTTGATTAAAATAAGGAAGACAGTGTAGTTGAAAATGTTCAACTTTTGTTACATCACTTACCAAAATTGGCTGCCACCCCTACTTGAAGGGCACATCTTGGTGACCCTCAATTCAAGTTCCTCCTGAGTTCATTACACATCATTACTCAATTACTGCAAATTTGACCTTCCAGACTTGCACTGTTAACTGTTACAAATGTCAGAGAGAGAGATGCTTTAATGAATAATCATGTATTGGGTCTACTGTTATACGTACTATTCATTTGCCTTTTTCACACAGACTTGAAAATTAAGCAATGAAATGGCACCATCAGTCTCCACTACGGCACGTCGTCTTACATGACAATGGACAGATTTGGTTTGGCACTGGCTTGGTCTGAGTGATATGAGCCCCGAGCATTAGACTGCTATTTCGGCCCATAAATCTCTCTTATGATGTAACATTTTAGGCCAATAAGTGGTATTTCATACCAAGCAGGCCTGACAATTTTTCAACGTCAACTTGATCATAGGCACAGTTCTCGACCTCAAATTTGTTTTCCTTTTAGGTAAAAAATACCATTTCTTTTTACCATTTTATTTAAAAAGGACTTCTTATCAAATGTATGTTGTGTCACTTTAATAAAATTATTATTAAAATTAAATAAAAATGTTTAAATTATGATTTGTCCATGAGATGGACATGTTATTTAATTAAAGGATAATTCATTTTGAACACCTTTTTATACTCAACTGAAGCATCAAATGTATGTTGTGTCACTTTAATAAAAATATTATTAAAATTAAAAAATATATAAAATTATGGTTTGCAGTGAAATGGGCATGTTATCCAATTAAAGGATAACTCACTTTAAACACCTTTTCATAATCAACTGCTGCTTGAGGATAAGTTGAGTCAATTTTACAATATAATATTTATTAAAATAATACGAAAACTTCAAACAAAAATTCTTGTTTTAGAATATGTAATGCATCAAAAGCTATTTTAAACAATTTTAAACAATAAAAATATTTTTAAAATACGTGAAATCACAAAAAATAAAAAAGTCAAGCCCCTATACCTTTTTTTTGCAACGACAATGAATGCTAAATTCTTTGGATTTCATTTAGATTTTAAAAGTAGCTGATTTTTTTATTGTTCTTTGGATTTCATTTAGATTTTAAAAGTAGCTGATTTTTTAAAATAAAAATGAATTAATTAATGAAGAACCCTAAAAAGAAAGTAACAGGTTGAAGAAAATATACAACAAGAGAACTCCCAAAAGGGGCATGTACTAAAAGGCTAATCCAGAAAGCCAAATGTTATCCTATTGTAGAATAAAATCTGGGAGAACGCTGTTGTAGTTAAGCTATTAGGGAGACGCATCGGGTATCGCCTGTTGAAGAACCGTCTGATCACTATGTGGAACCTATCGGGGCCATTGAAGGTGATAGACCTTGAAAACGATTTTTTCCTTGTCAATCTACTGAACACCGAAGATTACCTGACTGCTCTTACCAAAGGACCGTGGGTTATCTTTGGACATGCGTTAGCGGTGCAACCCTGGACTCCTACATTCCGTCCGTCACAGGGCAAAGTGGAAAAAGCTGTGGTTTGGGTGCGTTTTCCGGACCTCCCTGTCTCGAGGTACCATCCTGTTATCCTGCAAGCCATGGGAAATTTGATTGGGCGAACGGTGAAGATAGATACCAATACTCAACAGTCTCAGAGGGGAAAATTTGCAAGAGTAGCAGTTGAAATTGATTTATTAGCACCAGTAGTACCCAGAGTAGAACTAGAAGGCGAAATAATACAAGTGGCTTATGAAGCCCTACCACAGATTTGTTTTACCTGTGGGAGAGTTGGGCATGGCGCAGAGGTTTGCCCACATAGGTCACCGAAACCTCACAAAGAAACAGTTACCGCAGATTGCGAACAGCTAAGGGCCACCGCAGTCACCAGCAAAACACATACGATGAGGGATGGGAAGCAGCCTGAATATGGACCATGGGTCCAAGTACAGAGACGCGGTCGAAGGACCCCAGCACAACCACAGGGAAGCCAACGCCCCACTGAGGATGCGCATATAGGACTAAGTGGATCTCGCTTTTCCATGCTATCGGATACTGAGCATATCGTTTGCAATCATGACAAATCTACTGAAAATGACCATTACACGACTACTGCGACGGACAGCCAGGCACGACTGGGAACAGGGGCTACTGGAAGCAAGGGGCAGCCTAAAACGACTCCACGCCATATTACAACCAAGCTTCCACCCAGTTCCTTACCCAAAGGAAAAGAGGTGATACAACAGAATCTAAAAACGAACGACATGAATCTAAACCCTGTGGCCCCTGACGTCAGCAGACCTCAGCAGGATCCTATGCATGCTAAAAGCCTTCCACCTCATAACGCCCAAAACCATATTGCCATTAACATTCCTTCTCATACTGAAATAGTTTATAAAGACCCATTTTTCCAGTTACCTGAGGACGACGTGATGGAGTGTGAGAATCCCGCGACAGTGTTGGGGGGGCGGTGTAGGACTTTCCACACTAGCTCAAATCCCTCACTCGTCTTGCTTACAGCCGAAACTGCCAGACCCCCGACATGAGAATGTTGGGTTGGCAGATATGGAAAGGGTAGTAGAAACGCAACATGACTCCTCTCCAATATGCAGAGAGAAGGAAGTCCCAGATTGTATTCTCGAAGACGACAGTCCCACCTCTGTCTAAGTACGGTGGACTCTTTCTTTCCACTTTTATTATGTCCATATTAACGTGGAATTGTCAAGGTGAGGGAGGGAAAGCACTCAAACTAGTTTTACTACATTTTGTTCGGATCCACAACCCTTTCTTGGTGGTTCTGATGGAAACACGAATCAGTGGACGTCGCGCTGACCTGGTCATCCGTCACTTGGGGTTTACGAATTCATTCCAGGTAGAAGCGGAAGGATACTCGAGTGGTTTATGGATACTCTGGAGGGAGACAGCGGCCGCTCACATACTCGTGGCTACTAGACAGTTTATTCACCTTTCTGTTAACCACAATGGCAATACTTTTCTCTTTATTGCAATATATGGAAGCCCACGATACCAGTATCAAAAATACCTATGGCAAGGACTGACGAAACTAAAGCAGGTGACTGAAGGACCTTGGTTAATCGGAGGCGATTTTAACGCTAAATTAGAAGCGGACGATAGACGAGGCGGATCAATCACGCGACCCATAGTCAACAAAGGTTTTTAGGAGTGCATTTACAAATGTCAACTTCTGGATCTTGGGTATTCGGGGTCGAGATTCACATGGAGGGGGGGCCAATTATTTGCAAGACTTGATAGAGCGTTTGGCTCCAATGATTGGCAGACCTTATTTCCCAATACCGTCGTTCATCATCTTCCATTTCTAAAATCGGATCACCGACCTCTTTTAATCAGTTTTGGACAATAGCAACCTTGCTCCTACTCTTTGAGATCGTTTCGTTTTCAGGCTGCCTGGTTAGATAATGACAATTTTCGCACAGTCACACAACAATTTTGGGCATTGGATCACAATGATTTTAGTGGTTCCTTGCGCATATTTGCAAGGCAACTTCGGACCTGGAATAGAGAGGAATTTGGTAACATATTCCTTCGAAAACGTCGACTATTATCCAGACTAGAAGGCATACAAAAGGCCCTTGAAGTTAGACACTCGGACTTCCTAACACAGTTGGAGGTTTTCCTCAGAAAAGAACTGGAATATGTTTTATGCGAAGAAGAGTTATTTCGACATCAACAATCGCGAGCCAAATGGCTAACTCACGGCGATCGCAATACGACGTACTATCACGCCACTACAAAGGCCAAAAGGCGACTCATCAAAGTCAATGCTCTAAGGGATAACGCAGGTCAACTACTCTCGCACACCACTGCTTTGCGAAGTATGGCTCAAGCTTACATGGAACAACTGTACACGGAGGAAGTGTAACACCCAAATACCCCCTGGGAGGATACTTAGATGCCACCCAAGACAGAACAAACAAATCCAAACATCACACTGGTATTTATTTTATTTAGTAACTCAAACCCACACATATATATTACATATCGAATCTCAGAACA
>JAOQMR010000008.1:11522995-11540503 GCA_027563865.1 Erythroxylum pelleterianum | reverse complement strand
GAAAACGGTTGGGTGCTCTTCCCTCATTATTTCTCCAACTGAAATTCGGATGGGATCTCCATCCCTCATTGTATGTGCTGGAGTATGGGTCCCACTTTGGATTTTGTCTGCCCGGGTAAACTGCAGACACTTCTTCATATCTCCTGGGGCAAACACTGGATATGTGCATCACCGATCTGCAAGTTTTACAACTAGGTGCGGTCAGATCAGTAGAAGAAGAGGGGCGATGCATATTCAAATTTTTGAACTCGGCCGTGATGGAGGACAACTGTGAAGTTATCCTATGCTCCAGGGAATCCACCTTTTATTCTAGGCTTTCCATTCTTTTAGTTTGAGCCGTCATGGCTCCTACTTTATGCACACCCCTAGAATCTCGAACACTGTATTGTTGATGATTTAGGGCCATTCTCTTGATCAAGGCCCAAGCTTCTGGCGCGGTTAGGTCAATCAATGATCCTCCCGAAGCAGCATCCAAAATTCCTTTTTCCTGATTCTTAACCCCATCGTAAAAATATTAAACCAACTGTTCATCCGGGATTTGATGATGGGGGCACCTCGACAACAGATCCTGAAATCTGTTCCAATAATCGTACAAGGACTCATCGTAATCTTGTTTGGCAGAATAGATCTCTTTTCGCATAGATGAAGTCCTGGAGGCTGGAAAATACTTTTCTAGAAAGGATTTTCTCAGATTGGCCCAACTGTGATAGGCATTTGCGACATGCCTTGGGAGGCTCATATACCACTCCCGGGCCTTTCCTTCTAACGACAGGTGAAAAACTTTCCACAGCACCTGGTCTAAATGTGCTCCTACAAGTTTCAAGCTCTGACAAATCATTGTCAGCGCTTGAAGGTGCATGTAGGGGTCTTCTCCCGGCAAACCGTGAAATTTTGGAAGGGAGTTGATCAATAGTCCTTTAACTTCGAAATTTACGTCGAAGTTCGGAAAGGCAGCAGTGAGGGGATCGTAGTTAACATCTGAGGTCATAGCTTCTCGAATTGTCCTACGCCTATTGTTTCCTATGTTTTTTTTGGAACCCGTATCGGAATTCCAACCTCTTATAAGAATTACCAAACTGGAACCCGAATTCGCGGTGGAAACCTTAGACTAATCCGAAACCGGTATAAATTTTTTTTTCATCATCTTATTCATCTTATAAATCCATTTTCATATTTAAATCGAATGTCCAAAGTTGTTGCATAGTTCCAATTGCTTAAAGTTGCTTTCTAACTACTTACCATAAGAATAGTGCTCTTTTGACCATATGAATAGTAAAATGTCAAATTCCGATCCTCATAACTTTTTACTCCTAACTCCGATCAAGACGCATCATACCTCGTTTTAAAGATATGAAGATTCTCTACATTTCTCGTGAAAGATGGAAAAACTCGATTTCCACTCTAAGGGTACGAAAAACCCGTCCGAAAATTCTGCCCTAAATAGCCATGAATAGTAACTCGAGAATTGAAAATGCATAATGGGCAGTAAACTTCAAATGTTCATAACTTTTTCGTCTTAAGTCGAATTATGACCTACTTTGTACCGTTTCGAAGATCTGAATATGCTTTACACATTTTCAGAAGACCTCTCATTCAAAATCACTCATTAAGAGGTCTAAAACCTATGCGAAGTGCTGCCCAAATGCGAATTGCTATTAAATGAAGCAATTGTCAACATAAAACACCCTTATTATGAGAATCATTCCTTCACAGGAATTCCCTGGCATAGTTTGCCTTACCTTGAATGTTTTTCAAGACATTGATGATGTTAGTATTCTAAGGATTTATCGGATTTTGTATATTGTTGTTTTATATTACATTATGGTGTGGTGACAAAATGAGGTGCATATATAATTTTATCCTTTTCCCTTTTTACATTTGAATGTTGTCAATTTTTTATAATTAAAACATGAATTATTTTTATTTTTAAGTGCTACCGAGTTTAAATATAAAATTTAAAAATATATCATTAAATGTTGAATCAAATTAAATTATTTGTGATCATGATTCTCTAATATTCTCGCACTGTCTTCAATACATATAAAAAAGAGATAGTTTTAAAGAGAACCAGATATACTTCCCTGTAAAAATTAATATTAATAGGTTGTAATTAATAAATTAATAAAACTAATCATCACCAACCAAAACTTTCTTGTACATTTTCATTATAACTAAATAAAAATAGTTGATGTTCCAGATATCCATAAATCAAATACACTTATTATCGCCGTAAGAATCATCTGGTCAATCTGGCATACAACATGCTAGACTCAAACACATGGAGTCATATATCAAATAATTCATACAGATTTGAGAACAATTCAACAAGCCGCAAGATGAAAAAAAGGATTACTTCACAACTATAGTAGCATGATTATACTCACCTCGACTGCCTCAGGGGTTTTGATCTCTTTTCTAATTTTCTTGAACTTTAGAGGTATTAGGTATGACTTCTCGTTCTATTCCTCGTCTGCTTTCACAAGCTATTGGGTAACATGCATGAAAATTTCATATACCTGCATTAGTCATTCTTACATACACCTCATTGCTTAACACATATCATTATACATTTCTATTTTATTCACTAATCCATCAGTGAAGGTCTCATTCCCAAAGGCAGAACTTTTTATACATAGGTCCAATATTTTTCAAACTTTCCATACCTCTAGTTAACACATAAATTCACATTTGTTTCTTTTATGACAATTTTCTAATTCGGTCCTTAAGGCTTCCAAATATCCAATTTACAATCAGCCTTAATATTCTATCATAAGTTGGACTCTCCCTGTCTCAAATCATTATAACTTATTCATTTCTCATCTAATTAAGGTGATTCAAATTTTCATTTTCAATGGACTCATATGGCTATCACATATCCAAAGATGCATAAAAAATGATGTAATTTGGATTTATTGTGATTTTTATAATGCTATCCTGTTTCTGTTCTCTTCTGTGTCACTAAGGTTAGTAACACCTTCACTTATCTAGCCATATCTCACAGAATACTCATCCAATTAACTTTCCCTTTGTATAGCAAGTAGATAACACATTTTCGAGCATTTCTTAATAAGAACTCATCATCCAATTCTGACTCTAAAGTCCTCAAACAATTAACTTTCATTTCGTGTTTCAATCCCGCTGGTATTCTGAACCAGTTTCAATTCAGGACCTATCTCATTTGTTTGGCTCACCCTAAATTCGTAACAAAATTCAGGGATACAGTAGACACCTGTATCTATAACTTCCAAGTTTTGAGTTTCTCCAAATTTGATAGGTAATCTTAGAGATTGTATTATTTACGTATAAGTTGTAAGTACAGCAGTAGTTCCCTCCTGGAAAAATATTCCCAGGCCTATACAGTATATCACGATGACAAATCAATGAATGAATCCCCTCTCTCCTCTGTTTCTGCTATATATCTCTACTGTTTACAATCTCTCTATAACTAACTCACGATAGCATGCATAACCACTACTACCACTCCTTCCCCATCTTGCCCCTACGGATGTAGGTTTGGATGGGCTTGAGCTATGTTTAGAGGTTGAATGCTAACATTTCCCTCCTCCTTAAGAGGCACCTTGTCCTCAAGGTGGATTGAAGGAAAATGCCCTCTAATAAAATCTGCATCCTCCTAAGTAGCTTCTTCAGCTGGTTTGGCCTTCCAACGAACAAACCATTGAAGAATGTTGCTGCCTTTAGATTAAGATACACGGGAGGCTAGAATTGCTTCTGGTTCAGTGAAATCTTCCTAATCCATTTCTAACCCCTGAGGAAGTGAAGGCTCAACCGAGTGATCACCAACTGCCCTTTTAAGTTGGGAGACATGAAAAACAAGATGGACTTTGGATGAGGGAGGGAGTTGCAATTGATAAGCAACCTGCCCTACCTTGCCAATGATCTTGAATGGCCCATAGTAACGGGCTGAAAGCTTAGGACAGATTCTGCGTGCAACAGAAGACTGCCTATGTGGCCTGAGCTTCACAAAAATCAGATCTCCTTCTTGAAAATGGACCTCCCTCCTATGGCTGTCAGCAGCCTTCTTCATCAGAACTTGTGCGCGCCATAAGTTGTGTTTCAGCTGTCTCAGAGCTTCATCTCTACCAACCAAGGCTAGTTCCATGGATTCTACCTGAGTTTCCCCTTTTGTAAATTGAAGTAAGGTAGGTGGTAGGCAGCCATAAACTACTTCAAAGGGAGTTTTCCCTGATGAAACATGAAAACTGGTATTATACCAGTATTCAGCCCATGTTAGCTAGTAAAACCAATGCTTCGGTTGTTCAGAGGTAAAACAACGGAGATAGGTTTCTAAACACCGATTCAACACTTCCGTTTGTCCATCCGTTTGCGGATGGTAAGAGGAACTCATTTTGAGAGTGGTTCCTTGTAGTTTAAATAGCTCCTTCCAAAATTTACTAGTGAATAGTGGATCCCGATCACTCAAGATAGAACTTGGGATGCCATGCAATCGAACTATCTCACGGATGAAAACTTCAGCCACTGTTTTGGCAATAAACAGATGTTTGAGGAGCAGAAAGTGAGCATATTTAGAAAGGCGATCCATAACCACTAAAATGACTTCAAAACCTCGAGATTTAGGCAACCCGGAAATAAAATCCATAGAGATTTCATCCCAAATCAGCTGAGGTATAGGCAGTAGTTGTAAGAGTCTAGCAGGAGACATGGCCAAATATTTATTCTTTTGACAAATGATGCATTCCCTGACATACTTCTGAATTGAAGACTTCATGCCCAGCCAAAATAAAAAGGAAGCTAACCTTTTATAAGTCTTCAGGAACCCTGAATGCCCTCCCAGGGGAGAAGCATGATACTCCTGCAGAAACTAAGGAATGAGCTTAGAATTTGCTGATAGGACCAGTCTGTTTTTATAGAATAACAACCCATCTCTGCAGTGATAACCAGGTTTTGAGAGTGATTCTTACTGAAGGGCTGCCAAAATAGATTGGAGTTGAGAATCTTCCTGAACTTCCTGTCGAACAACATCAATATCAAGCCAAAACGGAGCAAAAATAGCTGAAAACAATAATTTGTCCTCTTCAATTCGTGAGAGTGCATCTGCTGCCCCATTAAGTTTTCCGAGTTTATAAATCACTTCGAAGTCCAGACCCAATAATTTGGGTTGCCAACATTGTTGGTCTATGGAGGGAATGTGTTGATCCAATAGGTGCTTCAAGCTCTTATGGTCCGTATAGACCTTGAAGTGTCTCCCTACAAGAAAGTGCTTCCAATGTTGGATGGCCATTACCACTGCCATAACCTCCTTCTCATAGACTAATTTAGAGAAAGTGGATTCAACCAAAGCTTTACTAAAATATGCTAAAGGAAGTCCTCCTTGAACTAACGCAGCCCCCACTCCCCTACCCGATGCATCACACTCAATGGAGAATTCCTTAGAAAAATTGGGCAGTGCAAGAACAGGGGAGGTAGTCATCTTTTACTTTAACTCATCGAAGGCTGCTTGGGACTCCTTGGTCCACTTGAAACCCTCCTTCTTGGTGAGCTCAGTGAGTGGTTTGGCAATTTTGCCACAATCCTTGACAAATTTCCGATAGTATCCGGTTAAACCAAGAAATCCCCGTACTCTCTTCACATCCTTAGGAATAGGCCAGTCTATAATACTTTGGATCTTTGAAGGATCCATAGCTACTCCTTCACTAGAGATAGTATGGCCTAAGTATCCCACCGACTGCTGACCAAAATATCACTTCTTTTGATTCGCCAATAACTGATTATCAAGTAACAACTGCATGACACAAGCCGCATGTTCCAAATGCTGCTCCCAACTAGGGATATAGACCAAAATGTCGTCGAAAAACACCAAGACAAACTTCCTTAACCAAGGTTTAAAGATTGAGTTCATAGTGGACTGAAAAGTAGCCGGTGCATTCATGAGGCCGAAAGGCATCACGAGGAACTCATAATGTCCCTCATGAGTTCGGAACCCCGTCCTATAAATGTCCTCTTCCCGGATTCTTATTTGATGAAACCCCAACCGTAAATCAACCTTGGAAATGTACCTTGCTTCGTATAGTTCTTCCATCAACTCATCTACTATAGGAATTGGAAACTTGTCGGGAAATGTGAGCTTATTTAAAGCTCGGTAATCGACGCACATCCTCCAAGAGTCATCTTTCTTTTTAACAAGAATGACCGAACTTGAGAATAGGCTGATGCTATGCCGGATAACTCCCATTTCCAGTAGATTCCGAATCTGACTCTCAATTTCATCCTTGTGGTGATGGCATACCGATAAGGACGAATACTCACAGGTGCTGCCCCTTTCTTTAAATTGATAGCATGGTCATAAGCTCTTCTAGGTGGAAGGCCCCTCGGTTCCAGAAAAACCTCCCCAAATCTGAGCAAAACAGTCTGCAACTCTCTTAATTGATCTTTCCCCAAGGTTCCCATCTCTTTAGATAAGGATCCTCCAACCCTCATCGACTAGAACAACCCCTCTACTTCCATTTTCTGGTGTTTAAGGATCTGTTGTACAACATGAGGGGAAGAATCTTGCATGTTAACTCCCTGTAGAGTGAACTCCATTCCCTTCCGATCAAAGGACATATACATTTCCTTCCAATCAACCTTCACCACTCCTAAAGTCTCCAGCCAAGCCACCCCTAAGATCAAATCTGGACCACCCGTATCAAACACATAAGCCCTCACAATGAACTCTTCCCCATTTAACTCTAATTTAATCTCATTACAGATTCCTTGAGAAAAAGATCGATGTCCATCACCTAAGCGAACTCCAAATGTCCTAGTAGGTATAATGTCGAGTCCCAAAGCTTTAACCAATGTACTGGAAACGAAATTATGGCTACCTCCACTGTCTACCAGAATAACAATTGGCATTTCCCTAAGCTTACCAATTAAAACCATGGACTTCGTTAACGAAGATTTCTCCTTCTTCAGCTCACTGAACTCCACCGAATTGCAAACCAACTACCATTCCTCCTGCTACCCTTCGCCCTCAGTCTTCTCAATGTTATTCATCTCCACATCAGATTCCTCACCCTCCCACACAATTAATCTGAACGCCTTATCTGGGCATATATGGAGCGGATCAAAAGTTTGTTCGCACTTAAAACATAGCCCCTTGGCCCTCCTCTCCATGAGCTGATCGTAGGATAAATTTCTTGTCCCCTTCCACCTTGCATTTCCAAGTCGGTGGCCATCAGGAATAGGACCCCTCTGCTAGTTGAGTGGCTCTTTCATGTCTATTTTATTCGGACCCCTTGCATGAAATGGCTGAGCTGGCCGAAACGTGTTGTGGTTGCTTGGTCGAGGCCCCACGTTTGCATGGGTACTGTCAGGTTTTCTCATTCCTTCTCCTGTCCGAAGCAGACCTTCACCCACTAACTCTCTTTCAACCTTCCTTGCTACGGAGAGAAGCCGAGCTCAGGTGGGTGGATCATAGGTTCTAACCCTGTTCCTGATTTCTTCACGTAGACCCCTAAGAAAGCAGCTCATGTACCACTCTTTCGGGAAGTGGCCGATTTGCGACGCCACCCTTTCGAAGTCGTCAATATAATCATCGACTGAACCCTTTTGTACTGTTGATTTTAATTGCTCAACCGGATCACCCTCATCCTTGCCTCCATATCGATCGAACAAAGATCGCTTGAACCTTTCCCAAGTCATACACGAGTCTAACTCCCGTAAATTCGAGAACCAGTAAAGCGTCGACCCCTCCATGCATATTTGAACCATCGGTATACGAAGCTCAGGAGGTATGGCATGAACCAGAAAATAGGACTTGGCTCTCGTGACCCAAGCAAATGGGTTGACCTCGTGAAAGGCTGGAAGATCGACCTGACAGGCAACGCTCTAGTACTCCTCCCACGCACGTTCGGTGACTTCCCGAGGAACGTTGTCATCAGGCCGGTGATGCCCAGCTCCCGTCTGACCATCGGTGTGCTTGTCGTGGCCGGCGGTGACCGCAGATGATTGAGTGGGTTTATTGCCCCCTGCTGAAGATGACGCGTTGTGAGTGAACGCCGAAGGTTCATCTTCTTCACCCACCTTTTGTTTCTGCGAGTGCCTAGCCATCAAAGCTTGAAATCCATCCTTCATCTCTGACTGAAGCAGACCTTGTGATTTGGCCAACGTCTCCTCACTGACCATCAAAGAGCTCAGCTGCGAATGAAGGTCCTTCAGAGTGTTGTCATGCGATTTCACCATCCCTTCTTGAGCTGAAAGGGGCGATTCTTGCCTCCGGAGAGACGTCTCCAATGCGGTTACTCTAGCTTCCATTCGGGTGTGCATACAATCTCTAACACCACTTGGCCTCTCAATGAAAGCACCAACTGATAGGTAATCTTAGAGATTGTATTATTTACGTATAAGTTGTAAGTACAGCAGTAATTCACTCTTGGAAAAATATTCCCAGGCCTATACAGTATATCACGATGACAAATCAATGAATGAATCCCCTCTCTCCTATGTTTCAGCTATATATCTCTGTTGTTTACAATCTCTCTATAACTAACTCACGATAGCATGCCAGTGGCCCCTTTCCCCATCTTGGCCCTACGGGTGTAGGTTTGGATGGGCTTGGGCTATGTTTAGAGGTTTTTTTTTGGTCAAAAAGAAGAATTCCATTACTAAGAAACCCCAAGTTCAAGATACATCAGTAAAACAGCAATATACAAAGGAGAACTAAACAGAATAGTATCTCGAGCATATTACTGCACCACAATAGTAGTTATGGAGGGGCTGGTAAACCATCACGACTCAAAATACCAACCAAAGAAGATGGAGGTGCTAATACCCAATCACCCAAGCACATCTTCTTACAAGCTTGCTTTGCTAACCAATCGGCTGCTCGGTTAGCTTCGCGATTTATTAGAACGAAATCAATACCCTCTTATTATTGACTCCTTAAATTTAGGTAGGTAAGATAGGTGATTGAAGGATACGAAAGGAGTGATTTTACTAATTGATGTAGTTAACAATGAGAGTTTAATATGGGTATGATCAGAGCAAAAAAGCTGAAATAATCTTTCCTTATAGGTAGTTAACTCATCTAATATGAGTTTATATAGATTCTATCTAGCTTTTCTCATATAAATATCTCATTATTGTGGTTATTGTTCCAAGTAAAGTGATGGTCATTAAATATAAGATTTTTTGATCCTACTTTGTTGATGTAGTTCACGAAATCATCATTATTATGCCTTAAATATAATTTAAAGCCCTTAGCTTCATTTCAAATGAGTGTATAGTTGAAGTCCCCAAAAATGAGCTAAGGTGAGTTGTTGTAAAGTACAAAGAAAATAAGATCTTTTCAAAGTTAGAGCCTTTGACAAACAATTTTAGCCATATACATAAGAGTGCTACTAATATAGGAAGATGAGTTAGAAATAATCATTTGTAAATGAAGGCATTAATCTGAATGTTAATTATTCAAAACCTAGATTTTATTAAAATCATAGGCCACCAATATTTTACCATTGAAGTATGCCTAGTGGTTGAATGGTCCAAATTTTTGCTAAAAACCAAAATCTTTCTTAAACCTAACATAAAAGGTTTCTATTAAACCTAACATAAAAAGTTTCTTAGATTTGAGATAATCCTTGATGACCTTTTACTTATTGGGATAATTAAGACGCTTACATTTAAATAAATAATCATTATGGATGGGGTAAGGGGTTGCTATTAATCATTTTCTTTGGCTTAGTTCCTAGTCTCCTTTTTCTAGCTTTCCTAAAACTTACATATGTATAAGTTACATCTTCTGAAAAGAAAAGTCCTTGTTTAGTTGGTATTAAAATTTTCTCTTAGTTTAATGATTGTTCTATATTCATCTTTGGTTCCTGATTATCATTTAGGCTAGACTTAGTTTGTAACCTATTCTCTGTTTGATTGTTTTGAGTTAATATATGATATAAATTTGCCTCTTTATAAACTAAAAGCATTGATATCAAATTTTCTGTAAGTTCTTCAGAATCTACAACATCTTCTGTGACTATTGCCCATCTTCAGTGACTATTGCACCATTTTCTAAAATATGTGTAACTACAACTTTTGCTACCTTTGCAACCATTGGACCTTAGTTTCTCTATTAAAGGTAAGCTTAACAGGGATGTGCGAATATATGATTCATTAGTTGAATGCCCATTATTTCCTCATAGCTATTTGTAACAAATATCCTACCAATATATTTATATATTTTTGGGTGGTTTAATAGGCTTCCGTTAATTTTTTTAAATATCCCATCCTTATATTATCTTTCCAATTTCAAGGTTTTAGGTAAGTTTTTATTAGTATCCAATTTACATAGACTTTAATATAATTTATCCATTTTAAGCTATTTATATTCTTATCCATAAACAATTATCCTTCCTATGAAACTAGCAAGGTAGCTAAGTCGCAAGTAGATCAATATTATAAGGGTATATTGTATAAAATCATTTGAAAGGGGATATATTTCATATGTATATTGTTAAACTCTACACCATGTTTCCAACATTTTAAGAATATAGGCTTTCCATTTAAATACTATGAACTTAACTTTAGTACTTTCGTCATATTTGTCTTATTATTGAACTTGAATATAAAGTAGTCCTCTTTATTAATTAGTGTGTTCTCCATCTCTAACTTCTTAAATTTATATTCTGCCCATGCTTGCATATGAAGGAAAGAGGGTATTTTGTCCATAAAGAATCCTATGATAAGGGCTTTCATCTTGCAATTTCAATATTTAAAATCTTAATAAGAAATTAAACTACATTATTTTACTAGATTTTAGGGGGAAAATATTTGAGCTTGTGGCTAGGATTAGAGTCTCAATAACCTGACATTAGGCTTTCTTCAATAGGTTAGAAGTTGAGGTAAGGAGATTGACTGAGGTAAGAGGACAGTTAGCTAAGTGATTCATAACTAAATTGAGAGAGCTTGAGGATTGAGCAATAAAAGAGTTTAAATCCACTAAGGATGAAGAAGGAGAGGAGAAAATGGTCTAGGAAGAAAATGAGAGTAGGAGAAGAATCAGGTAGAAATAAACAAAGAAATGTAATAAGAAAGAAAGGATAGATAAGAGAGATGTAGAAGGCCAAAAACAGTGCCTAATTAGGGAAGAACCTTCTCTTAGTGACTTAAAAGGGGTTGTATTGTCGAAGAGAGAAGGTTTGATTCCATTTCCTTAATTGGAAGAGGACCAGATAAATCTTAAGTAGAAAAGGTTCCTTTAAGGACTATTACCTAAACAAGGAAGGTCAAATCTAGTTTAATCAATATAAAAGAGGGAAGACAAGAAAAAAAAGGGGCATCCAAAGAAATTTAGAGAGAGGGATGAAGAAATTATCTCTCTATGGGTTTAACTAGAAATTATTATTTAAGCTACAATCAAAATTTATAACTATAATACATAATAATTTAATATAAGCTAAGTCTTTACAATTTTATTTATTTATTTTTATCTTAAAGCTTTAAAATTTTACAAAATGAAAGTACTTAAATTTTATAAAATTGAATAAATTGTTGAAGTATCAATTTCAATTTTGGGAGAGATAAATTATAAAATTAGTCTTGATAATTCAATATAACTTTGAATTTTATTTTTAAACTCTAAGAGCAATATTAATACCTATATTTCTTCATAAACAATTTGACTTTAGTGATTACTATATGAAAATAATGCCATTATTAAACATTTTTCAAGCTAATCTTTAGTTAAGTCATGTTATATCGACAGTCTTATTCTATATTCATTAATATATATTATTTTTTAGATTTATTGTCGACTCTTTTCAATCCATATTTTTAAATTCATTAGAAGTTTTATATAAATTTTGTATTTAGATATTTTTCATAATGTTAAATTATTTCTTATGGTCATTAAAATCAAATTATCTCTGCTTACATTAAACCATATGTTTGATGTGTAAGCGTGTTTAATTAATATTGACTATGATGGACATGAAAACAACTAAAGTGATAACCATAAAGTTGGATATATTGTACAAAAAGAAATATTTTATTTTACATATGTTTCATTAGCTTTTTTAAATATTCAAAGATTAATTTGAAGTTGTTTATTAATGTAAATAGTAGAACCAAAGAGTTTAAGAATCTTGCCTACCTCCCCTATCTCCACTTTAAAGGAATCATAGGAACTAAAAGATTGAGCCATATTGAACCCTCCAACCTTAACTCCTTCAAACCAAAACAACTTAGCCCTCTCTAAATGGATGAACTTTTTAAACCATTCCATATAGATGATGCGGGAGTTGCTCTCTTTAACTTAAACCCCTTAATATGTCTTTAGGTTCTTATGAATTTAATAGCCCTTTTTTACTACAAAGTGTGGCGTCTTAATGGGAATGATATCATTAATGGGGTTTTTGATTTCTTCACCATATAAAAAAATCATAAAAGGCTTACTAACTTATTTTTTTAATTCTTAACTCTTTTAATCCTTCTTCTACAAAAGAATTTAGGGCAATTTCAAGCTAAAATTCTCTATAAATTTATGGTCAAGATGTTTAAAAAAATTAAATGGATCATATCAACACTAGTAGGTGAAATGTATATAATCTTCATAACGCATAAGCATTAGCGACATAACTCTTGCTTTCTGAAAAATCCTTAAGATTGTTAAAGAAAAAATTTAAACAAAATATGCATTTTCAAAGTTAATTTAAGAAAAGCTTATGAACTTAACCAATGAAATTTAGTAATTGTAGCCTTAAAAGTTTATGGTTTCTCTTTTGAATTTGTATACTCTAATGTATCTCCATACTATATTTCTTTATTATGGTTAATCGTGAACCTAGCATGTAAGGTTGCTATCACCTTACCTCTTTATCCTTTACTTAGATTTTTTTTCATTTTTAATTAGAAAAGGCTAAGTTTGAAAAATCAAATTTTAAATATCATCTTAAGTGATCTAAGTCTAATTTTTTCAATCTAACTTTTACACATGACTTACTTGTTTTCTCATTTATTAATGCTTGCTCAATTAAGGTCTTCATTAAAATAGTAGTTAATTGTAAAGCCTTTTTTAGTTATCAATTAATAGAGACCAGCGCTTCCTTTTTATTTCAATAAGGAATTAAAATCTGACATAGGGCATTTCTAAAATCACATAGTTTAATCTTACAAACCTTTCAATTAAGTACCTAGTAATCCTATAATTTTCATCTAATCTCACCTTTAAAGAATTCTCACCACTCATCCATTACTCGAAAATAGAGTTAATTAATAGACTATGCGATCGCTTTCTTATGCTATACATGTTTAACTAATTAAAATAATCCTTAATAGCCTCCACATATTTTAGGACACATATTTGCTTCTCCTTGCTAGAGTTTTTAAACATATAAAAAGAATCATTAAGAACTTTTTATGGTATGGAATTAATGGTTGTTATCTAAAAGCCAAAGTGAAATAAAAAAATATTAGCAAGACAAAATAAAAAGGAGGACTTGACATTACCCTAGTCAAGGTGATAAGAAAGATGCCACTCTCCAAGAGAATATGAAAGCTCTTCACATGTTAGAACTCATTCCCAAAACCCCCGACACTTTTGGTAATTGAAATTAGCTTTAAATTCTTCGTAGTATTAGATGAAAGTATTGAAGTTAATGAATATTATCATTTTTATATCAAGCACAAAACTGGGAATGGAAGGAATAAACACTTTTGGAATGATAACTGATCTCAAATTAGTCTATTAGAAAACATAATTCCACTCAAAACCCATCTTGAGGAGCTATAAAGGCATTATCTCTAACTCATAATTCTAGCCAAATCATAACTCTATAATCCCTAGTCTAATAAGAAATAATATATTAATCTACAATTATAATATCTTATGTGAAGATAAATTTCTTTGGTTAGCCAATGCTTCTCATCCTTTCAACAATAAAAGTACCCTAAATATATTTAAAGAATCAACTCTTACTTAATCTTAACATTCTTTAATTTGGTTTAAACCATATACCTAAGACCACGTTCTAGCTATGGCTTGGAATCAAGTAAATATTAAGGACCAAAAGATAAGTTCTACTTGTATTCATTTTGTAACGTAAATGAAAGATACTGGAAGAAAAATAAATGAATAGAAAACACAAAGTTTATATGTTTCAATCAATATGACCTATATATATAGCAGGGAGATATATTTCTTATTATTGTAAGAAAATGATACAACGTCAAGGGTATGACATGACACCCACTATATAAATGCTAATCAAGTTATTTATAGTTTAAGGTTACATGTAATATGCTTAAGGTCTGTGAAATTATACTTCCTTGTATTTTTTGATTTCATGTTATGAGTTTAGTGCCTAACACACTTATGACTTTTTGATCCATATATATCTAGTGCCAGTTATATGTCCATACTGGTACTAGTTTTTCTCCGATTTCTCAAAGCATTATCCTATTTTGGTTATAACACTCAAGATTTGGGTTGGGTCAAAAATAGGTTTACGCCACTATCAATTCAAGTCATATCTCACAATTCCTTACCTTGACAGACATTCTCTAACATTAAACCAAGAGTCACTCCCTGTCATTCATTTCTTAAAGGCTTCAAGCTACAAATAACGACTTTGTTAACATATCTATTGGATTATCAACTACGTTTATCTATTGTACAGAAAACACCTTATCCTTAATAATATCTCAAATAAAATTTAACTTAACATCAATACACATTAATCTCTCATGATAGACATAATTTTTAGCCAAATTCATTGTACTTTAACTATCACAGTAAATGACAAAGTTTTACACATCCACAATCGAACTATCAAAAAAATCATACAACCATATACCTTTTTAAATCCATTTTGTCAATGAAATGTATTGTACTTCTATTGTAGAGATAGCAACTGTAGAATGAAGTGCTGCTTTCTAACTGTTGTATAATCAAATATGTCAAAGATAGAACATGTCAACGATTTCCTTGTGAAGATATCTCCGCCATAATCAAAATTAGTATTGTCGATAATGCCACTAGTAGAATCACCAAAACCATAAACCAATCAAATATAACTCGTGCCTTTCAAGTATTATATAATCCTCTTAACAACTTCTTAATAAGCTTTCCTAAAATTACTCATAAACATGCTTATTGCACTAATAACATGTACTAAATTTGGTCTTATGTATACCATGACATACATTAAACTCTCAATTATGTTCTACTAAGGAACTTATTTCATGTAACCTTTCTTTGCGTCTAAATTAGATAACACCAGTTCATAATATTTAAGAACACGCTCACTGTACCTGTCTCATGTTTTTCACTCAATCTATCTCCCTTCATTATAGATGGCTATGATTTTTGGTGGAGATGTAGAGAAATGTCTTACGAGTCCAATGGTTCAAGAATCAAGTCATTTGAGTGTCTAGAGAAGAAGTTATAGCCAAAAGAATCCAATCTGGTTTTATCCTCAATCATATTGAACCTGTTTTGAGGAAATAGCCATAACTTTCTCTAGAAATTTCTGATTAAGGCATTCTTTAGATGGTTCGAAAGAGGACTTCAAGAGCTACAACTTTCATGAAGATCTCGAAGACAAATTCTGTCTTCTTCATTTTCTTCCTTCTGAATTTTGTATCTTCTTACTTTGCTTTGTCTTACTTTGCATCGTCTTACTTTGCTTCCGTCTTACTTTTGCTTGGTCTTACTTTGCTTCATCTTACTTTTGCTTCGTCTTACTTTGCTTCATCTTACTTTTGCTTTGTCTTTCTTTGCTTCGTCTTACTTTTGCTTAGTCTTACTTTGCTTTGTCTTACTTTTGCTTTGTCTTACTTTTCACTCTCCAGCATTGCCATTTATAAAGATCATAACTTTTGACTCAAATGTCTAAAATTTCCATACTATATACCGTTGGAAAGATAAAAGAAAGATCTACAACTTTAAGAAGGTAACTTTACCAAAATCTCTCTAGCTCAATCCCAAATTTTCCCTAAAGTCCAAAGATGAATTTTACATTCATCCACCCATTGTGCTGCACCCAGTTCTCAACCTCATGAAATTTTAAGGTGCTTAGAGATAGAATTGAAATTCAATATCTTCATAAGAAATGTAGCCATATGTTTCTAGTTTAATCCAAATTAAGAATCATCTCGTTTGGATAACTAGAGAAAAAGTTATAGCTAACAAACCGAAGTACACTCAGTGAACATTTTCCAGATCAACCACCACTTTTGTTTCCAAATCTTTCCTTATCACAACTCATACCAAGATCACTCTTTCAACTCCCTCTACTTCTCATTTTCAATAAAATCACATTTAAAAACAATCATACCTGGAAGTTGTCAATGAGTGCATGTACCACTTTTTCATGTGCAAACATTCAATATTTATGTGCATATATGGTAACATGATGCATGGGCAAGAAAATGCATTTCCTTAATCTCTCTTTGAGCTCCCATGTACTAAAATTACGGGACCTAACCCTTAATATGAGCGCGGGATGTTACAATTCTCCTCCTTAATAAATTTTGTCCCTGAAATTCTCATCTGATTAATCATTACGGTAGAGGTATTATTTCCTCATATGCTTCTCCATTTCCCATATACTTCACCACTCAAATACTCTCTTCCAAATAACCATAACTGATAACTCAATAGGTCCTTCAATCACTGATTCAGCTATCACGCTATCTTGATTATTTCATTGGTATATGGTAGATTACTCACCAACTTTTACTTCGTACACTGTCAATCTATCTCTATCGATCATCCCATTATTTCTTAACCTATTCACATATCACATATTATGAATCTAAGACCTCTTTCACCAGTGACACTAATTCATAATAAGTTTCATACAAACCAATTCATAATAGCTTAACTTATCCTTTCTCCAAATCTAAGCACACCTTGCCAAGGTGGTATTCATAAAAACACTTCATCTCTCCTTTGACAATTCACTTCTTTTTAGTGTTAATACATTCAACTCTTATGTCCATTTCACTATTCCATCTGTCCGGTGTTGAACCACCTAACCCATTCATCTTTCATAAGTCACTTTACTCTTATTTCAGATTCATCTCACTCATCACCAATATCTTGAATCAATTCTAGTCTCTGACCATTTTTAGACACTCTTCATTTCAATGTAAGGGTGAACAACCCCTTACTGTCTTACAACTCCTCATAGAGTATTTTAATGATATCACTATGATAATAATTGTTATACCTGTAGTCAATTGAAACTATACATCAATCTTGTATTCCTATGAACTCCAAAAAATATAAGCTTCAAACATATCCCCAACAGTTAGAACTGTTGGTATTTCAAACATGTAATCACTCAGTCCTACATTCTTAGCCCTCAATTGCCCCTTTCGATGTGTACCTAAGGATGTATTGTTAAGTCAAAATTGACTTTACGAATTGAATGATTTTGATGACAAACAAAAAAGAAGATAAAATGAAAAGTAGACCAAATGCACGTTAATAAAAAGCAGACGAAGCAAAAGATAGTTGAAGAAGAAAGCAGACGAAAGCTTAGTACAAAAGCA
>JAOQMR010000008.1:11507003-11522895 GCA_027563865.1 Erythroxylum pelleterianum | reverse complement strand
CAATTCCTTAAGTGACTAATTCCTCAATTAAGGTGGTATTATCTCATGTCATTTTCAGTCTCCCACTTGACTTCTTGGCTCTAATGATTTTCTCTTTTCATTCAATTTCCTTTAATTCACATCGACTTATTCAAATGCCTATTCAATCGTACTAGTTCCTTCACGCATTTTCAATTTATTTGAACACATTACTTTACATGCTGGTATCACTTCCTCATATTCAATTTGTATTTCCCGAACATGTTTTCATTGAATATAATATAGACCTATATTCTCCTCACATTTACAATAGGGTAACCTCGAATTTAAAATCCACTCACGTAGTCGGATACTTTACATTAAACAAGATGTATACACTCTCAGTAGCATTTTCCACTTCCTATGCCTGAGTCTCCACTTGGGATATGATTCTATTATTCACTTTTGATTTATTACATATTCATTTCCGATTTGTTTCTTCATTGATCACTCTTAAATTGAATTGTCTGCTCATCTCAACCCAATTCAGGGAAATTCTTATTTGAAAGAAGATTTCTTGCTACAATCATCGATACTGTTTATGAAATCTTTATCAATAAACTATTTTTCATAATTACTTCTCAGTCATTCTTAGTATCTCAAGAAGATCAATTTCAACTATACATACTATCTCAATAGGATCAATTTATGTCATAGCTTACATGATCAGAACATCCCTTGTAACGAAGCTCGATGAGGCACTAAACAATTCCATTTACTCTAATAACTTGGTATAATTCACCGAAACCATTACATCTTATCTAGAGATGTATTTATGTCAATTTACCAATTGGTAGCTTATACTAAAGATACTTTAATCCCATTCAATTCTAGATAACTCTTCTCCTTTTGTGCCAATCCCCGATCGTGGGGATTACGCCATAATCGTGTCCTTCTTCTTTTTCCTCAAATTCATCACATATAGTAACATCAGTAACAATCTCAATTCCTTGCCAATCCATCACTATAAGTACTCTCACGTCTTACTCTTACCCATCTTGAACTTTGAACTATACAAATTATGATTGGCACTTATTCAATAAGTCACCGATTACTTCCTATATCATCTCCACGCATATTATTCACATATTCTTAATAGTTTCACTTGTCATGGTGAACCCACTATCCGATGTGCACTCACAATGACAATTCAACCTAAACTCAACAACCTTTTCATAAATTGCTATCATCATCTCATCTTCCAATTGTCATTTATTTTATCTCACACATAAATATATTCTCAATCAATTTATAATTGTAGGGGCATAACCTATGTGAAGTTTAAATCTCCATTCCACATATATATTCTCAAACTGAATCATAAACTCTTATATCGATGATCACACAACCATTCTAAGGCCAACTTCAACCTTTCAAGGTCATATCAACTTGGCTTATACACTTTAATCTCATCATTTCTACTTATATCCTTATTTTTCCTCAAATAATCCATGACAGTGTATTCACATTTATATCCCCTTCGAGGACATATCACCAGAATGCAATATCAATTTCATATTCAATAATACATCCACCGATACAATTACACTGAATCTTTATCTGTTATATCCTTTTATATACTATTTCTCTTCCTATATATATATATATCCTCAACTAATCTAGAATTTTAGTTGCATAATCATTATGAATTTTCGGTCTCAATTTTCCCCTAATATCCTCTTATACTGAATTACAAACTCTTATCACAATACTCGCATAACCATTTTGTTTCCAATTTCATCCTTTTATGATCATAACAATTTTTTATGATTTCATTTCCTTCTGCCTGTACACTTTAGTTCGCTTTTTACTCATATTCTCATTTTCCTCAATCATTCCACAACAATATACCTATTCATACGTATATCACCTTCAAGGGTACATATCCCTATTGTGGTGCACCGTTATTTATCATACAAAACCAAATATTATTTCTCATTTCCGAAATGTCCATAAACCTTTATTTTCTCACATTCCATCATATCATCAATTTTCTTAATGCTTCTAACCATGCAGACTGTTAAGGAAATGCTCATGCATGTGACTCATACTGGGGATCAGTTGCCGCTGTCTGCTATGACATGACTAATATGTATGTAACTTGACACATATTTCAGAATGCCCACGTAAGATAGTGCTTCTGGGCTCTGATACCACATAAATGTAGCACCTCATCCCGCAAGACCCAAACTTGACATCGATGGTGATATTCGAGTCCTGTCCTGCGAGGGTGACATGCTAGAGCACTTAATCATTCAAAAGTCGGTATAATTTTTTTTGAAATCGATAACATATTTTGAAACCACAAACATAATATACGGAAATTGATACTCAAATTGGACCCACATTCACTCATAAACATTTTCAATTAACACAAAACTATCAACAAAATTTTCAATAACCATTTGGGCCGTTTCATGAATACAAAACACTTGAATCATTTCGGAATACCAATTTATACAAAAAGTTACGGAATATACATTTCAATACAAAATAGAGAAATACAATGCAGACTCGAACTGATCCCGGTCTCTATCCTTCACTTGAATGTTATAGGTATACTCCTGTTGGCCTAACGGGGTATTCTTCTGAGTCTTGAAAAATATTTGCAAATTTTGGGTGAGTTTTGCGAACTCAATAAGTGACCATCATCGATGGCTCACCCAGTCACAAAACACATAGTTCACACATCTCACTCTATTTCACATTTCACATTTTTTCACATTCCATAAACTTAATCATTAATATTTTGCATATGTAATGCACATGACATTTTCTATTTGTTACTTTGTTATGACTGAGTGCCTAAATTATCCCATATAGGGCTCATTGATAACTATCCCTTATCCAAGGTTCATTAAACGTTGAACCTGAGGCTCTGAATCACTTTTGAGCTCGAGACTCATTTTCACTCGTTGAGCTTTAAGCTCTGAACGTTGACTACTTAGGTCACAATTGCCATTATATTTTATGCATTCATGCAATGGAATGCATCACTCACATTTGCATATCCCATTCAATCACTTTATCATATCATTGGACCTTAGTCCGGCATTCATCGTTAGAGTTGAGAATTCACACTTTCATTCCTATGTAAATGCACATTTAGCACACATTTACCAATCACCTTAAGAACACATAGTTCATCCAATTCATATTCAAGTAGCACTTCAATATCCAATTCAAACATCACAATCATCGGACCTTCTGTCCGGAAACTAACATAAGCAATCACATCCACATAATCATTCAATAGTCATATAATACAAAATTTCAAATAACAAACAATAAAGTGAGACCATCTCGGTCTACTCATCGTACGCTCTAAAATAGCATTTGTTTCCAAATTTTGGATATGTCTGTATGCAGATGTTTAACCTGCACATCACAATTTATGCAATACACAATTCACACCCGTTACAAAACTCATTTATGCCCAAATAGTTATATGGGCTATGTACCATGCATGATCAATAACAATCTCGGGTATATGTTCTAAATCACATATTGAGCTCATTCCTATTTCATAATTCATATATGTCTAATTGAACTTAGATTTACACTTCATTTGTACATGATCATTCGCAGTCTGCAGTCGCCCTCCGCCTCCAGGGACGACAGTTGCAGCTGAGGCATCACTTACTGCTCCTCATGCTACAAGATCCCCTTCCCCAACTCATATATCATCCAATACCTCTTTATCGGATGGAGGAGATGTCCACTAGCCTAGACCTGAGGGACCTGATGGGAGAAAGTTTATAACTATTATCAATCAATAGTAAGTGAAATCACAATACTCACCATTTGCTTTTTATTAAGTCTTAGGTTTATCAGTTTTTTTCATAGTATAAAATAACTTCTTATATTAGGTTTGTTCCGTCTGGACCGAGTTTCAGAAATATGAATTCCACATTTAAGCAAAGGATTGAACCTGAGGGTTATGTGTGAAAGAATATATCTAATGCCATAAAGCAATTTTACTTTCAGGAGTTTGAGGTAAAATAAATATTTATTTTCTTTTTATATTGATTTATATACACTAATTACATAAATATTATTACATTATATATAGTACTCTAATTTTTTCTTTTTATTTCAGAAAGAATTTTACTGGGATTCTTGTTTCAACGCCAACATGTATAAAGTATGGGAGAAGCGAGCTCGTACACGTTATCGCGACTTCATTAATACGATACACAAGGCTGGTACACGACCGCGTTATATTTCGGAGGAAATTTGGAGTCGTTGGACCGAGTATTGGACATCATCTGCGGCAATGTCCATCTTAGAGCGTAACTCCGCCAACAGACGTGGAGGTCCGAAGGGAGAGAGTCTTCCTGTACATACGGGAGGATCAATAACCCACTAAGAGTATCCACATAGACTTGTAAGTAAAATAACTTGACACTTATTTTATGTATATTTTACTTTGCTGTATTACTGATAATGATTATAGTATAAATGTCTGGTGCCATATATGACTGTGTTGAGTTATTTTCTTTGTTCAACAGGGAGAAAATATCATAAAAATATAAGAAACTATGCCGAAGTTTTTATAAATTGTAGTTCACATCTAACAATTTAGGTTATACATGTAGGAAAAGTCATTGGGCATCAAGCCTACACCTATTCAACTATTTTTACACACCCACACGAAGAAACATGACGGTGTGACATTCATCAACACCCGATGTAGAGAGCTGAATGTATATAAAATTAATGCATTTTTATAATTTCTTAACAATAATCCTTTACTAATGTAAACATTGCTTCCTAATAGGACCAAATACAACAAACCATTCAGCGACAGTCTCAAGAGGAACAACCTGTAGATGAGACTCAGACGTATTTTGATGTTGTGGGTGGTAGGGACCATCGTGGAAGGATATTAGGGCTAGGTTCATATGCAAACACATGTTATTCGCACTCTTCCTTATCCAGTACAGCAACATATGCTAGGCCAACGCACAACAATGAAGTCACCAAGTTTCGGGCCACAGTGGACACATTGATGGAGCAGATAGCTCACATGAAAGATTCTAACATGAATGAACGGATGGAGCATATGGAGCAGATAGCTAAGATGAGAGAGGAGATGGTGCAGGTGGCTAAGATGAGAGAGCAGATGGAGCAGGTGGAGCAGATGGAGCAGGTGGAGGAGAAAGCTAAGATGAGAGAGGATGGAGCATATGGAGCAGACAACTAAGATGAGAGAGGAGATGGAGCAGATGACTAAGATGAGAGGGGAGATGGAGCAGATAGCTAAGATGAGGGAGCAGATGGCTAAGATGAGAGAACAGATGGAGTAGATGACTAAGATGAGAGAGCAGATGGAATAGTTGAAGGGGCAGCTTAGCAGTTCAAAGCACCTGCGATCACCACGACATTAACTTGTCCTTGTCATTTGCTTTCAATTACAAACATAAGTTATGTACATTATAATGTTTTAATTATCAATTAAAATAATTTTAACATTATATTATCATTTAATTTTCTGATTAAACAAATTATATATATATATACAAATTAATTTATTATGCATAGATAACTCTTAAAATTATGCATTTATCAAAAGATCATGAAATCAGAATTTTTTCAACAAATTTCTTACCTCCTATTACCGACAAAATACAACATACCGTTGAAAATTCAATCTATTTTACCGACGAAAATAATAACACTGTCGGTAACGTATATTCATTTTCCGACGGTATTACATATATCGTCGTTAAATATGAGTATGGTGCAATTTTATAGCTACTGCTTGTACCGACGGAATTTAATCCGCTGGTAAATTATAAGTGTGTTTGCGACGGTATTTACATTCCGTCGATAAATATGATAACTTTTACTGTCCATTACCTTCGATTTATCGACGAAAATGTGCCCGTTGCTACATGTTACCGATGATTATACCCTTTACTCTTTTTCGTCGGTATCAATTACTGATGGAATATCGCCCGTTGGTAATATACTGTGGGTTGTTGGTAAATTACTAATGGAACAACACATAAAATGTTCGTTGGTAACTTTAGCTACGATCATTTTAACGATGAATTCGTCTGTCTTTGATTTCTGTCGGTAATTTATTTTACCGACGGAACTTTTCGGTTTATCGATGGTATTGTCCGTCGGTAATCAGCTGATTTCTTGTAGTGACTCAAAGAGTTTTTGTTCAATTTGGAGACTTATTCCCAACTCTATTATGTAGGAATTTAGATTTGTTCAGAAAAAAAAACGTCAAGAATATTGGAAGAAGTTAGCTTTTAGCTAAGAAAAGAAGGGAAAAAAAACGTCACATACACTCTCTCAATAATTCTTTTTTGTTTTCTTTCTGTTTTCTCTTCATTTTTTTATTTTTCTTCTTTTTTTGTAGTGTAACTAAAGCTATGAATGGTTAATTTCAAATATTCTAATTCAAGGAGATTCAAAATTTTAGTTGTAACCTTGTGAGGCTTTGCTTTAAAACTATATTTTGTTTTAATTAAAGTATTTATTATTTTGTGTTCTTATATTTCATGAATAATTAATATTGACTGATCTAAAAAATTAATTTAATGTTTATTATTCTATATCTATTTATTAATTCAATGATCTGTAATTGTCATAAATTATTGGTACAAATAGCGAATATGTTATTTATGAATTTATATATTTTACTTATGAGAAACAAGAAAAATAAGTTGAATAGTTATAGTTATTTAATTTAGGATTAAGTCTTTTTTACTAAGCTTATTGCTAACATTAATTGGTATGAAATGCTATTATACCTAACCAATTTAAGGTAATTTTTGGTTTGAATGATGTGTTTAAACTAATTAATTTAGAAAAAATTGAGACTTCTATGACTATCCTAATATGTTTTAAAGTAACTGCTTGACTTGTGAAAATTGTTCATTTTGAATCAACGATCAAAGTTACAATTAGATGAGATTTTTCCTTTAAATCGGAGTTAAGTACCATTGAATTTCTCACTTTAATATTTAGTTGATTTATTTTGATTCCTTATTAAATTTAGTTTATTAGTTAATTAATCATAAACTCCCACTTTGTTTTGTCAATTGAAATTAAGAAACTAATTTTTAGCTCTCTTAGAATTCAACTTGGTTCATTACTACTACAAGAGTTTAGTGAATCATAATTAATTTTGAGAGTTTCAACAACCTGTTTAACCCTATACTCGGAAAGACATTCTAAGCTTCGATACTAATTGTTGCATAAATACAGATATATGTATGAAGAAAATAAACTAAGAAAAGGCACATAATTTACATGGTTTAGTCGATACGGCCAATATTCATGGAAATATATATATTTCTCATTATTTTAAGAAAATGATACAATGTCCAGAGCATAATTTGCCACCAATTACATAAAATCCTGATCAATGTATTTATAATTTAGAGTTACATGTACGATGCTTATATTTTTATGCATACTTGGATTTTATGTCACGAGTATGACATTTGACAATCTCTTGACATTGATGTTTGGTATCATTTTGACTTCTCAGTCATCTCTGACCATTGCGAGTTCGGTGTTGATTCTATGTTCCTTTTTGGCACTGCTTCTTCTTTGATTCCTCAAGTGATGTCTTATTTGGGTCATAACATCCAAGATTTCAAGTCGGATCATAAAATGAGTTGAACTACTATAAATTTAAGGAATATCTCACACCATTTGTCCTTAATTAACTCCATATAAAGCATTTCTAATAAATTATAACTATTAATTTGTTATCCAAATATCATTTACTTGAAGAAACAAAGAGTTTTAATTTGACATTAGTTTTTTTCATTAATCATTATAGTTTAATTAGTATTCGGAATCTATTTCTTCCCACATAAGTTCATTAGAAGAATTTAGCATAATAAAAGAAAACAAAAATAATGTCCATTATGAGTTCAATTAAGATTTATTTTTGATATACTAAAAGCAAACATGACATTATTAAGTCCAAAGTATACAATTTCAATAAGAGAATGACTCAACATAAATGAGATATTATATATTTTTTACGATTTAATATTCTTACCAATACATTATTCTCATTATATTTTAAATTACAACCTCTAATAATTAACAAATATAATGTCATAAGCAAAAACTCTATCTAAATAATGGAGTTAATATATATATATATATATATGTTTTATTCAATAGAAATCTAAAAAAGTTAATAGGACAGGACCTCAAATAAAGAGGTATAAAAGATTCATCCTAATTAGACGCTCAACTCCATATCAAAATTACGGTCAATATCATTATTTACATTCATTTCATTATCAAGATTAATACGATCACTATTATTTTTTCTTTTTTTATAGATTCAAAAGTTATCAAATTCTAAAGAAATGCTGTTTTTTACAAGGATAATTCTATATATGTAATTGATTTGGGAAGAAATCAAATTCTGTGCCATCAATGTAATATTCAAGGTTTTGCTTTTCAGAAGTTTTGAAGAGCAGGGCCATGAAAAGGTATTCTTTTTATTCTTTCCAATGCCTACCTTCTATCAAAACAATTTTCAAATAAACCATAGCTTGAAGGTTGAATTCAGCTGCCGTTGTAGAGCATGACCTACGTGTTCTTGAGGATATGTTAACAATTAATCGTGGTACTTAGTTACGAAACGTGGTATGATCTTCTACCAGATAATTAGACGACTCATAGGAATTTTCCCATTTGGTAAGTAGAAGCAGTCCAATGTCCATCTTGCATTTTGGTGAAATCACCAAAGTCAATTTACTTAGTATCATTTTCTTATTCAAGTTTGGACTTATATTATCATCTATTCTTTATATGACTGTGATTAATGCGTTCCTCAAGAAATTCTCTTCTTCCTTCTTCTTAATAAGTGTATTTCTTTTAGGAAAGAAGGGAAATAGAGGGCTTAGTAGTTCTGAAACCAGGTTCTATCAATGTATTAAAAAAATGTTGAGTTAGGCCCTGTTGCCTAGGAATACTATGAAATAGTCATTAGTGAACAAAACCTTATGTATTGCAATCCAATTGCTAAGCCTGGTTAAAATGGCGATGGCCAGGTTTGCGTTAGGAGTAATGATATTAATTGATACTCATAATTTTCGTTAAAACTGTCTATATGTTGTGTGTATATATCTTTATCTGACAAAAGAATTGTTTTCCATATCTACATTTATTGGGTTAGCCAAATTATCAGTTCTCCTTTTGAATTAAAAGCAGAAAATTTTCAACTTTTAATTAATACCATAGAGAAAACGCAAGTGATTCAAACACATTAAGAACATCATTAATCCATAAAACCTACAATAATCAGTAAAATAAAATTGATCATATTAAAGATAAAATATATCAGTTTTATTAAAAAAAATTACATCGACTTTTCTAAGTATTTGATAAGTTGAAGATTATTAGTCTAATTGAATTGTTAATTTTGATGGACGACTAGACTAACATATAGCTTAAATATCTGTTGAAGTAAAAATATCTTAGTCTCATGTACCTAAACTCATATCCATCAGCTAGATATTGTTTGAAATTGACTTCTACCCAATTCAACTACAATGTATACCGAAATATTTGTTCCCTTCCACATTCATACCTAACTTGAACACTTTTTTGCTTATGCATTTCACATGGAAAATCTCTTGCCACTACGATCAGTTTATATTTGCTTTACCGAAGACAAGCAAGCAAACAAGAAAACTCTGATACTTTTTGCGGATCCTTTTTGTTCTTAGGTACCGATAGATATTTTAAGAGTCCTTAATCTTTTGAAAGATATTATCATGCTATTTGGTCAATATTATAATTAATGCATCTAATATTAGTAGCTTTCATGCTAGTATGATACAAATATGCTGTCAGGCAGGAGTTGTTGATTTCTCAGGCTGTCAATTTCTTTGATATATATATGTGTACTTTCTATCTTTGGCTTTGAACTTGTTCGAATTGTATTGAATAATTAGAAAAAGGAGATGTTATTAGTCTTTTAATCACCTTTTAAGTACATGGCTAAGTAGGATTTCCATGACAACAACCAACATGATTAGATATATGTGGGCCTCTTACCACAATTTTAAAGTAATGATCTCACAATACCGATATGACTAAAAATATTCCTTGTATTTTCAGTCTAAGCTTCATAATGATGAGTGCCGAATGGTTAGTGAAACTAATGAGCCAATGCGGCAATTACATTTATTAGGTACAGATGACTTGGAGCTAACTTGATTATGTATAAAACTGCAATTACATTGTCCTTGGAAGAGCCAATAACAACTCGAGTGACAATTGGTGAAGCTCTCAACGTTATGTGTTGGGCAGTGACTAGTTACCACACTTATTTACCAGTTTAGAAACACTGAAGAAAGTTTACGTGGAGGAAATGCATTTCATTCGGGTACAAAGAAAAAGACAAATACTTTCAACTCCAAACTGAAAGCTTAGCCCATTTAATCAAGCAATTAGAAAACAGATAAATTCCATATTACATTGGATATCCATCGCTCACCATCCAAAGAGAAAAAAGGGAAAGAGATCCAATCAATAGATCATTACATTCAAACATTGGGAAGCATTAATTAGCTCTGATCTTGAAGTTCCCAAATCTTCTTTTACAGAGGAGTTTATCATCTTGGATACACACAAGGTAGCTTCCGACCTCCGTAGTTAAATTCACTCCAGTTTTTGAAGCTCGATACATAAAGTTGAGTATATCATATTAACACGACTGATTTGAGCGATCTGCTTTCCGATTTAGAAAGGCACACCATAGTCATTCTTCTTCTCTTTTTGCCAGCTTCTTTCTTATTAATATTCAAATATCAACACCATATAGTAAGATTACAAGTCATAACCCTTAAAACCCTAGCAGCAGCCAAACCACAACTACAACAATCTCAAACACATCTAGGAAATTGGTACCAATCATACCGAAGAAAGATGACTTTGTAGAATTTCAATTATTCGAAATTGAAGAAGGTGAGGAGCATTCGCATACGACCTCGGTCTCTACTTCTCTTCTATGGAAGTTTCTGTGACAGCCACAAGCAGCACACGTCAGTGCGGCAGTTGTGCCCTCCTCTCCACTTGCCATGAACTCTCTGCAGCCATCTACCGCATACCCTCCTACATTAGCTGCATGATTCTTTTGGCATTCTGCATATCTGACGCTCCTAACAGTGAATGAAGAATTAGTTGAACTTCTTGAAGGCTCCTCTCTTCTCACCACTACTTGTCTCTTCCTCATTGTGGAGTTCAATGATTCTTCCTCCTCCTCTTCTTCAGTTAATCCAAAAACAAGGGTAAAATTCTCAAATTTATATGGTGAGCCACAACTAAAATATGGCATAAAGAGAAAGGGGGAGGTGAGAGAGAGGATGTGAGAGTTTTCCTTTAGGTAGTGGCCTGAAACCCTAACCCTAGAGGGTGTATTTATAAAGTTGTAAACCTTCTCAGAAATTTCATCTCACTTGAAATAAAATTTGTTTATTATAAGCTGTTCACTTCATCATTAATACGGTACATATTATTTTCTACCAGTAAAACTTAGACTAGTAGTTGTGAAGTGAGCTTTCAATTAACTCTGTGTAAAACAAGATTTACCCAAAACTATGAAAAAGCTTAACTTTTTACCTTAAAATGTGATTGGTTTAAAATAGAATGATCAGCCAAGATCTTTTTAATAACTTGATATATCCTGTGGCCCCTAAACTTCTCCTAATGCTAAAGGACATGTTTTTTGTGGGGTGCATTGAAACGATGCCAACAACATTTGTCTCGTTTCGCCTAATTTAATCAACATGGGTATGTTAAGTAAGCTTGCCCAACCTATACTGAAAGTACCGGTGGAAAGTGACCACCATGTTCCTTTTATTCTTTAATTAAAGTTCAGCACAAACTTGAAGTTTCTGATAAATTAACATGTACCGTTCTTGCTCTTTCGACAAATAATTCTCTCTACAAATAGTTATTGTTCTGATTTCGTGCTCTGAGTACGGTTTCTTAATGATATCCTTTCACCTGTTAATTGGTTTCTGATCCATTTTTCTATGTCATCATCAAAACCAGTAGAGAATATATAACTATAACATGTAATCTAATAAAGCTTAATATGGTTCGTTAAGCTAAAATGTCAGACGTCAAAAGGCTACAAATGCAGTGAAGGTAGTGTGAAGAATGAGAGATAAGACTCAAGGTTGCCCTTGGTTTTCTATTACCTTAATTTCTACCTCTACTAGATACGAAGAACAGAAATCTTGCGCACTTGACATTCTCCATCTTTTGTTACTATAAAAATAAAGTTCTCATTTTTCTTATTTACCTTCACACCCAACATTAATATCGAAAAATATATAAAAGATAAGACTTACAACCATTAAAGGTTAATTTGTGTAGTGAGGGGGGCAAGAAAATTTTAAGGTATCAAATGTCTTGTTGTCTAAATTTGGGCAAATTGCAAAACAGCTCACGTGTTCATTAATTTCCAAATCTTCGCCAAGTTTTGTTTCAAAACACCTAGCGGTTTTAAGATATTTTTGACGGTAGATGTTTGTGAAGGAGATTTAATTGTAATGTTAAAGTTCAGACATGAAATTTTAATTTATTGCGTTCAAGCTACAAATTGGTTACTTAAGAAGGAGAAGGGGAAGGGGATTTAGAAAGAAAAAAGAAAAATACACGTGTAGTCTGATTCTTAGTTAGACTCATTATCAGGTCCTCAGTCATTATCAGGCTAGTACTAAATTTATCTCATGGGAATTCGTAACTCATGACCAAAAAATATGATGAAAAGAAGCAAAGCAAAAATGCTTGCTTCGTAGAATTTCTTCAATCGATGAGTCGTTTAATCCATCTTTTTGACTTGATGTAAGATTTGATCGTGTAACGCTATAAGCTAACATGAAGAAACATATAAAATTTCTTTAGTGATCAGTATGAATCTTTTTGCCATTTGGGTCCAACACAAATTCTCCCCCCGGCCAAATGCAATTATTATGTGTGCTGTTAGACGTTGCAATGCACTTTAAAGACCAGCGGAATGCCCTCTTTCTTTTCAATGCCCAAGCCATCCCAAAAAATCCACCTAACCAGCTATTCCCAAGTAGGCATTTGATTAGGTCTTGGTCTGGCGAGCGAAGGTGATGGGAGACTAAAATAGGCATGTGGGTCAACCTATTCCTCATTTAGGTCATCAAGTGGCACACAACTTTGCTCAATATAGCGGCTTCCCTGTCATTAGCCGCTTAAATAATTAATTGCCAGAATCAAATAAGTGTGAAGAATACCTAACGGCATGGCCATGAGCGCATATGTAGGGAAAGCATCCGTATCATCAGGGCCAGTGAAATCTAGTAAAGTTCAAACAAAATACAATTCAGACATGGAATCAGATATTTAATGTTTGTACACAGCTGTTTCCTTGCCTCCAATGTTGGGGTTGGTAAGTAATTTCATCTAGTTTGCCTATTCGTGTGCTTTCATTGACCTCTTGAAAATTAGTAATTAATTCTTTATCTGAATAAATTTATGTACATCACTTCTTCAATATAAGTATAATAGGGCATCTTTTGAAGATATGTTTATATATATATATATATATATATATATAACACCTACCTTAGTCCACTTTATACACATTTTTCAATAAGAAAAATGTTATTTCCTTCTTATTTGTGATTGTCCAGCAACAGGAATATATTCTTGCTACTTACAATTAATATTTTCTCCTCCTTAAATTTCAAAAAGGATAAATTATACAATTTGCTTGTACTCAGTGAAATTTAAAATATATTATAGTCTTCAATTTATAACACTAGATATATGTGAATTATACCTTTTTCATTACATTATTTAAAATTAATAGTTATCTCATGAGATGTAGTATATTTGTGTGATGCCAATATCGGAACTATTTCCCTTTAGCTACTGCCACTATGTCTTTTAATGAATAATTGATCTTACTCTTTTGTGTTTATTATACAATAAACAAAAATGAAATAATTAAATCGTTAATCAATTCGCAGACTATCTCCAAATTTTTCTTCACGCAAGTAAATAAAAATCACAACTGCAAAATAAAGAAGACACCAACATTTGGTAACGCAGTTCGGCACACTTTGCCTATGTCTGCGGGGCTCTCACCCAGATTAAATTCTTTCACTGTAGTTCACAAAAATTACACAAGATTGATCTACCCCATAAGACCCAATCTATGTAACCGACCCACAACATAACTACCCGTGAAAGATGTTCACGCCCAATAACACGACCGACTCGTGTTAACCTCGTCAGAGGATTTTCCTAATTACTTCTACTCAAAAGCAAAGACAAATAAAACAAGAACGCAACAATTTTAGATCTGAAATTCTTCACCAAAATAGCCAAGTGGCAGCACCAACAATATATATATCGATCTATGACCAAGCCTTCTTTGTGCTGCAAATATCAATTAACTTAATTCACCTAGCAAGAACATCAACTAACCATCACACTTGGACTTCTTGTTGGAGATCAAGATAATGTAACTATACTGCTGCAAAACGCACCCACGAAAATTGACTCAATCAAAGGAGAAAAACCCAAAACAAAAGCAGCAGTCAATAAGGCAATTTCACCTCCGTTTTTCAAAAGATACCCTGCTAATGTGTTCCACGTCAGCCCAAGAGAAAAAGCAATACACCTTCTTCACGCAACCCTTGCTAAACTTCCTTTTGAAGAGTCCTTTTCAAATAAGGATAGTATTGGATAGAAAATTAACCACCGAAAGTTATGCTAATTAAGAGTATATTGCCAATTCAAATCCCAAGCACCATCTGCTTCCAAAGGAGTGCAATCTTCAATAATTATTAAGGAAATTTTCATGTCCAATTAAAATGCCAAAAATAAAATAGGATATATTAAAAATAAATTCTAACAATCTCCTCATTTTTTTGCACTTTTGTCTCAACATCAAAACCAGCAATTGGACATTGACAGAACAAAAACAGATGCTCCCCTGCAAGTCACAAATTCGAACAGCAACAAGCCAACCAAAACACAAATCCAAACAGCAACAAGCAAACCAAACAAAAGTAACAAGTAATGAAAACAACAACTGCTCAACACAATCTTGGAAATTTTCTCCCCCCTTTGAGACAATATATGACAAAAAAATATTAAGGAGCACCAGAAGACCGTAGGACCTGGTGCTTCAATTTACGAACAGCCTCTATTGTAGCTTGTAAAACACCTTCAATGCGCTCCAACTCAAAAAATAAAGCCGCATTTGGATTAATGGTCGAGGGACCCAAAGCATCCGAAGGCCCCGAAGCTACAAATGGCAAGTCCACCGCCCGTGGTTGCCGAAAGATCCGCGGTGAAATATTCATCATGGGAACAGGCTCTAAGATGCTCGATTCAAGCCTAGGCACGCCATTGGAATACAAATACTGTGAGATTAAACAGGAAAAGTATAATAGAGAGTGAGGCTTACTCTCGATAGACAGCATTGAATCCATGATATGTCGACCAAGATTAAATCTGACTCTCGTGCCAATAGTGTTAAATCCCGTTACCAGAACCCAACTCTCGAACCTTAAACCGTGAATCATGATCATCTTACCTTGAAGGGTTATTCCATGAAACCCTAAATCAGCCGTTATTTTTTTTTCATTGGGCCCTCATTGGTCATTAAGCATGCTTCTTCAATCTTATAATGTCTCAAAGTTCAATTACAATTGTTCAATAGTGTGCCCATACTAAAACCGTCATAAGCTTGGACTCCGTTTTCCTACTTGTGATCAGAATTTGGAAGACTTTAAGACCTCAATTCCAATTGACTTATTCATATATTCATAGTACTAAGTCTCTTATTTAATTTGGCACAAGGAACACCTCAATTGGAGTTCTA
>JAOQMR010000008.1:11479292-11495077 GCA_027563865.1 Erythroxylum pelleterianum | reverse complement strand
TAACTGTTTAGAGGTTTTACTTAACTCCTTTCTAATATTTTTATTCTTTTATTTCCCTCCGTTGTCTTTAATGTTAGTGCAGTAATATTAACTGTTTAGAGGTTTTACTTAACTCCTTTCTAATATTTTTATTCTTTTATTTCCCTCCGTTGTCTTTAATGTTAGCGCAGTAATATTAATTCCTCCTTTTGTCAATGTAGTACCTATGATTCATTGAAACTCTTTGGACATATATGAAGAAATGGAAATAATTACGCAATTACAAGGAGATAGGAGGACCTTGACGTTAATATTTTTATGAAGATATTTCTTTAAAAAGAATAGTTGAGCAGTTGATAAGAGTTAGAAAAAGTGATCTTGGAAATTAGAAGTAGAAAAATAGATGGCAAATGGATTTTACTCTTGTAACCAAAATTAAAAATTAACAAATTTATATGATGGTTTAAAGCTTCCAATTTAATAGTAACTTCTGATTTGATATGATGTTAAAATAGTTGTGTTATAGGAAGATCCAGAAACAACTTCCCTCAAAAACTGGTTATGATTGTAAATTATAGGTCATGTTTTTTTTTTTCCGCAGGAAGCTCAGAGGTGTGGCTTGTAGTTACCCCAAAAAGTACCCTCAAGAGTCCTCTCGTTAAAGATATTCACTAGATGAGTTTTAATTTAAAGGCATCATCTTTAAATAATACACCGATAAGTACAACAATACAGTAAACATGCAAGAAATTTTTTTCACGATGTTTATCCATTTTGCTTATGATCCAAAGAATTAGGAGTTGTAAGAAATTTATATCATGAAGACGAAGATACCATAGCATTGATACTTCCCAGTGCACTCAACGCATCTATCAACTTCTCCACCAGTCATTTCAGCCATCATATGAAGACAAGAATTGAATTAGAATGGAACTAATCACTGGTTTACCAATGTTACTAATGTTTAGTTCATTTTCCATGAACCTCTTGAACAGGCTTCTCATAGTCTGCTGGGTTCAAAAATTCGGAGACACCAAATTTCGTGACTGTTTGAGAAGAGATGATACAGTTGAATGTTATATCACATTTCAACAGTATTTATCACAGAAAACTGTTAAAATATAAAGCAGAGTTATAAATTGGATTACAGTAGCATGCACAAGCTTAGTGATTTCACTAAACTTAGAAATTGTAATGGTTTAAATTACGACATTCTACATTTCCAATCGATATGACAAATGTTAATAGTAAACTGATACTACGAATTATTAATTATACTGGTTGGGTGGGTCGGCTGTGCTAAGCCTAGACCCATCTTAATACGTCTACGGCCCGATCGGCCCATCAGGTATTAAAATCTCATGCAAACGTAAAGACCTACGTAAACCTAACATCCACGGCATTTATGTAGTATAGCAAGAATTACTACATAAAGGGCGTTAGTCTAAAGGACGTAACTGACAGCTGAACAGAAACCAGAGAGGCGTGCACAACAATCTGTCAGATAACACGAGCCGCCAATAATAATCACGCTTAGAGCTCCAAGTAAGTCTAATCACTCGATCGACCGGTCTCACTATTAGGCACACCTGACCAACCTCGCCGTTATGCTCGGTCGACTTGCCATACCGTTACAGTCGATCGGCCGCATCGCGTCATAATCAACCGATCGGGCCTAGCGCGAGCTGAAGCATGCTATTTTCTGCTTTTATACTCCTTCGACCCTTCCCTTGACTCAGACTCGAGGAGTAGGGGGCTTATAGTTGGGTCGGCTGTGCTAGGCCCAGGCCCATCTTAATACATCTACGGCCTGATCGGCCCATCAGGTATTAAAATCTCATGCAAACGCAAAGACCTACGTAAACCTAACATCCACGGCATATATAAGATACTATTCCCACCGGATTGAGGTATGAGACTAAAACCCTAGCTGTTCTTGATACTCTCAGCTACCAAAGCATCACAAAAATACTGACTTGAGCATCGGAGGGGCTTCCCGGGAATCAACTCCCGGCCCGCCGTTGTCTGTTTTGCAGGAATCTCACAGTTAGAATCACATAGACTATGGATCAGAACAACGATGTTCAACCTCAGCGGAATCAGGCTGAACCATATACAATGTATTTTCTTGAAAGAATAAAAGAATATAAAATAATAATTCACTAATACCTCAGGCTGGAAATATTAAAAGATAAAATCAAGCACTTATTTCTTATTTTTTTTGCTAATTTTACAATTGTTACTGATGGAAATCAACTTTCCATATCGAAAAATAGAATTGGGGAACGCAAAATTCCTTGAGCACTAACACCAGGCAAAATTTTCACCAAAGAAAGTTGCTGTTAGGTTGGCACCATAACAAAGACGATTTATGTCAGATATTTTCTTCTTGTTTAACAAAATAGCACTTTATTTGCTCTTTTTCTTGGCTTCATGATAGAGGATGACACCAAAGATGCCAGTGCCATGATACAATGACCACAGCTCCCTTTGCTATAAAATTATATTCTCGATTCAGATTGTAAAAGGAAAAAGTTTCGAAGTATTTGTTCTTCACAACAGACTTAACAATTGCTATTAATTTGCCTAAATTTCGTGGCTGCAACCCATAGCCATATGCGTTAATACAACATCGGGCGCAGTTTTTGTGAAATGGTGTTAGATTGAATTGGGAGTCTAGGAAGGACCATATTCCAGCGAGGAAGAGAGTTAGTTATAGGATAGATTTGTGGGGTGGTTGATAGGGCCTTAAGTTGATAATTGTGTTTTCAGATGATAATGAATGGTGAGTCTCTCTTTGCCACTCACCAACCCAACCCAAGCCACTGATGCCAATAGTAAAAGGCTATTCACTTAGGCTTTTGATGTCCTTGTATACAAAAAGGAGCATCTTAGGCTTTTAAATCACACATTTTCCCCTCTTTAAATTGCCATTAATCAACCAAGAAATGAGTACTACTACTCATAAATCAGGATGGAACATGTGATGCGGATAATGTTGATATGTGAACTTAAATATGGAAAGTTGATTGCTGATTGATGAGACTGCACCCATAGGCCCCATTACGTTACAGGCACTTACGCGTTTTATGTTGTAAGAGCTATGTTATGTATAACCATATTGCAGTTGCAGAGCCACTGCTGAGTCCTGAGGGTCCTGTCAACTTCATGCAATACAGACTTATTGCTTTTACTTCCCTTTTCATCTTGGACCACAGGATAAATTTGTACAACCTTGGTTTTCACCTCGCAAAATTAATCAATGCCTTATCAATTAGTCTCCTTAAATAGTTGTATATCACTGCAGGTGTGGAGTTCTTGCTTTGAAGGTGGCCCGATTAACTAGAAATTTTGACACATAATAAAAGAAGATGAGATCACCATTACACCTTCTATTTTGCTTTATGCTTTATCTGCAAACAAAATGTTTCTTTCTACAAATAAATTCGATGCGAATTTTATATAATTGATTTTACTTTTGTACACAACTAAAGTTTTGTGGTGTTGTCAGTAATAGTATATTACTTCTCCTTTAAAAGATCATGTAGTAAATCTTTTATAAAAAAATAATCGATAAATGAATAATATATGTTGTACAATAATATTTTTACATAAAAACTAATTGGGAGACGGTAATATAATCTAATTTGAATTAAAATTATAGATTTTTTAATAACTCCACCTTGAAAAAAAATCACATCATGAAGTCAACGAGTAATCATTAAGATGAAGACTGGTATCGCTCAATTACGGGGCAAAGCTGGATCATCTTTGTTCGATATACCTGTGAAACACTATAATAAAAGACTCCTTTTATTGTTTGATGCATGTCAAAAGCTGATAACACATGCACGCCCATTTCTTACTGAGGTGCTTCTTTTTTGAAAGAACACTTCCAACGTAAAGGAGATTACATCTTTATAATTCAATTAGGATCAAATCATAGACTACAAACAGGAACGAAGAAGATAATTCGGATAAAGCACGAGCAAAGCTATTAGCCTCTTTAGACATAAATCTAAAAGACACAAACCCACGACCCTTTGATATAAATAATAGATGATGGTTTATGTCTTATCAATTAGCCATTTGTAATTTTTCTGACACAATTATTTAAAAATATTTTTATTTCCCATATATTTATTTAATTAACTTTTTATTATATATATATAATTAATTAATTAACTTATAAGATAAAGTTCATAAAATAAATGTATATTACAATGAAATTAAGATGAATTTATAATTATGATATTTATATTGTATTTATATAAACAACAACAACAACAATGTCCAATAAGAGTCTAGTTGAGACGTGGGATTTAGGAAGATCCGATAATATGTCTTCTTACCCCTAGCTAGTGGAGAGGTTGTTATTGGTAGACCCACATGCAATACATCATGAAGATACTACAAAATTATAAATAGATATGCATACAAAAGAAGAAAAGAAAATTTAAATAAAATGAAGTAAAATTAAAAATTAAAAAATTAAATGGAAAATAAATAAATAAAATAGGTAATGCAATAGTATGTATAGAACTATTCATAATCATTGTTCTATTAAAATTAGACATTGATAGAGCGTAAAGATTAGTACATGTTATATTTCTTCCTTGTGAAAGAAATAGTTGATTTCACATACTAAAGTATGGACATACTTAAACAAAAATATTGGTGCTTGTTAAAGAATTGAACTAACTCGTTATGAGAATTTTATTTAGAACGTTACTTGTATGTTTATAGAAATTATTGTGATTTTTGACTTTGAGATTTTCAAAGCATCTCATAAAGGAATTATTATATTGTGATACTACTTATGACATATTTTAGTCAATGATAGCCCAATTGGTAGTCATTAGATATAATATGAATTATATAGACATAACTAAGTAATTAATATAAGATTGATCACTTTTGAGTAATTAAGAAGAATGTTCCATTATTCTCAATTAAATTTTATTCAAAAAATCCCTAATCAAAGTGAAATAACACTTTAAAAAGGGTTTTTAAATGTCATTACTAGAATTAATTACTAATAGTGGATAATTAATATGATTTGATTCAAATAAAGTAGATATTAATTCTATACTTTGGCTTCATTTGGTTGTTGGCTGATCAGCCAAAAAATAGTTGATTGACCTAAATTAGTTGGTTGATCTTATAAAAAAGCTATTAAACTTGTTTGATTATCAGCTGGTTGGGCTAGCTGATTCAACCCAACCAGTTGATTTTTTAGAAACTCCTCCACAGGAACATTTAGGGTAATCAGCTGATAGCTTTTTATTTTAATGTCGATTTTACCCTCACTTTACTCTTTACTCTTGACCGTCTCATTTCTCGTTTTCTAAAAAATCTTCTTCCTTTCTTTGGCTCTTTCCTTGCATCTCTCACATCTCCACCATATCACCAGTTTTCGGTTTATGAATGTGTTTACGGATCTGTGTAGTTTGCATGAGGATCAAAACGGTGCTCATAATAGAGTTCATGAGAAACTTTATCCTCAAAAGATAGGTAATCAACAAGGTAAGCACCAGATCTTAGATGACATCCTTAAAGAGTTGGATCTTAGATGATAGATCATACTCTTTTGTTTCTCTTTTCTTGTTTCCATTTTCTTTTGTATTTTACACCTTTCTTTCTTTTCGTTCAGATATACATCAAGCTTTCTTGGTGTTCAACAATTTCTAAAAATCTTTGTTCAGTTTGTTTTGCAGTTTTTTCCAAGGGATTATTCATTCAGGTATGTTTTCTACAAGCCCACTCTTACAAGTTTAAGGTTTTTATTCTTCTTATGGTTTTTCGATCTTGCTCATCGTAGAATTATAGATCAAACTTTGAATTCAACATGAATGCGAACGGAAAAATTTAACACATTTCCAATCTTAAGTTAGAGCTTAAAAACCCGAGCCTGGTTTTCAATGTGATTCAGTTTTTCTTTTTCTGATATTTATGTACGGCCGTTATCATCATATTGTTGCTGTTGAGGTCAGAGGAGAGATACTTGTAGAACAGTGAAATCTAGGAGGGTTCGATCGAACGGTGCTATTGGCTATTTGGTTGGTTGATTGTCGGATAAGAGAGAGAGTCGAGAGAGGTAAAGCAAAAAAAGGCCCTATGAATCGTGGTCTTATAAATGATGGCATATTGCAACTGGTTATTGCTGTATTTACATCTCATTCCTTGTTACGGAAGACAAGTTACCTTATACCTTTACTTATGAACTATTTTTAAATGATGGATTTTAGGACAAAGATAGTTGAATATCTCTTTATTGTAGGCTATATTTAGAGGAGCCATAAAAGGCAAGCTGATCGTAAATTGCCTTTTGCCATAAGAACAAATACTGAAATACCAGTTGTTATACAATGACTTCTGATTACCACATTTTTATGAAGTGTGTAATGTTGGTTTTGTAATATTTTACATTCACCACGATGATTTAATACAAGAATTATTTGTAGTCTATGTGTTCTTGGCCTCATTTTTTTTATTCTTCTGGGGAGATTTTCTAGCAGTATTTGTGAATAATTAACAAGTTAAAACCCATGTTTCTTTGGTTGCAAATTACTTAACTTTTTTTCCCTTCATCTCATTTCAAATTTCATGTAGAGCTAAAGTTTGTGAAGTAGAAATTAACATCTTTTTCATGAAATACATTCAAATTCTATATGAACTTTTCCTAGGTGACTTGAAGTCTTTCTGGCAAGGTTCATTAACTTGCAAAAGAGCTTTGCACAATCTCAGAGTTCTCATAACCTCTAATCAGTAACCATTTTGTGGCCTGACATGATTTGTTTAACTCACAACTATTAGGCATGGTTTTTAGTTCTTATTATGAGGGGCATATAGATATACTTTTAACGTGTTCGTACAAATGTATTTACTACTTTCAATTAAACAACCATTTCAAATTAACAATCACTTCTAGTTATTACTACTCATTTCTAGTTTTACTTTTACATCATATCCTTCAATGACAGGAAAGCCAATATTGTTTTTGCTACTTACAGTCAAAACCTTAAACCTGTTGATCATGGGAAGCTTCTTAAGTAGCTTAATTCCACTTTTATATCTCTTATCCCCAAGAAATCTCAACCTACCACAGTGCAGGATTATAGACCCATTTCTTATTGCAATTTCCTTTATAAGGTCATTGCCAAGATCTTAGCCAACCGGCTTAGAGAGTCTCTGCCTCATATTGTTAGCCCTAATCAAAGTGCCTTTGGAGTCGGTAATCTTGACTTCTCAAATTGAATTGATGTCTGGTCTTAAGAGAGGTAGCCTTCCTATTACATAGTTGGGGGTTCCTCTCATCACAGGGAGGCTGTCCAGAAGGGATTGTACTCCCCTTTTGGACAAGATTGAAGCTAGGATTAGCAAGTGGACTAACAAAACCCTTTCCTATGGTGGTAGGATGTAATTCATTATCTCGGTTCTTTCTTCCTTTCAGGTCTATTGGTCTACCATGTTTATTCTACCTTCTTCCATTTTAAAGGAGATAGAGGCCAAACTTAGGAACTTCCTATGGTCGGGCCAAGGTTCTTCCAGTTCCCATGCTAAGGTCAAATGGGCTGATGACTGTAGAACTAAAAAGGAAGGAGGTCTAGGGATTAAACATCTAGCTACTTGGAATAATGTACGGCTTGGAAATAGGATTTGGATTTTGTTTCATGACCCTAAAGCACTATGGGTGAAGTGGGTCCATTCTGTTATTCTAAGGAGGGGGAATTTTTGGAGTATCTGTCCCAATAGCAATAGTTCTTGGAGTTGGAGAAAACTTTTAGCCGTTAGGGATAAATTAGGGAACCAATTTCGAATTATGATTGGTAATGGAACATCTACTTATTTTTGGTGGGACCCCTGGCATCTGAGAGGAATTCTCCAGCATTTCTCTACTCCCAGGGCCATTAATGGATCTGACCTAAAATTAAATGCTACTGTGTCTAAGGTGATCAGGAACAATAGGTGAAGTTGGCAAGAGTTAGTAGCTGATACACTGAGCTACTTGGACACTCCTCCTTATCATCCCAATATCTCTCAACAAGATAGTTTGGTGTGGCTAGCTGGGTCGAGGAACCGGCAGATGTACACAAAATTTGCAGCTTATTCTTTTTTAAGATCTCCTCTACCATCCACCCCTTGGCATTCTCTGGTGTGGTTTAAAAGGAATAGCCTTAGATGTTCCTTCGTCCTTCGGTTGGCCTTTTGTGGCAAGTTGCAAACTAGAGACCGTCTTCTTTTTCTTTTTACACCCAATCATTGCTCTTTATGCCTCAATGACAATGAAACCATTGATCATCGCTTCTTTGCATGCCCTTTCTCAAAATCAGTATGGGATTACTGCCTTACCCACTTCCATCCAAACCTCTCACCACAGCTTACCCTCCACACAATACCCTCTTGGCTGAACCAACCTCAACATTTCAGAGCTATTAATCCCCATGTTTTCCCACTCATCCTTTCAGTAACAATCTACTCACTGTGGAAAGAAAGGAATGCGAGGACCTTTCAAGATGAATCTATGGGGTGGATGGACTGAAAGCCAAATTGCTTACCCTAGTTCATGAGCATCTCAGAGCAAACACCGAGGGAAAGTAAAGATAGGAGAGCCTTTAATTTTCTAACAACTTTTCTTGAGTTTTTGTCTCAGGAAATTGCAGTTATCTTTGGAGTTTGAAGGCAACAGCTGCTCTCCTTGCAGCTCACCTGCCTATTCAGCACAACCAACAAGATCCAATCCCATGCCAGAACCAAGACTTCATTGAATCAGCAGGAGTAGAAGTAACTTCTTGTGGAGTAGTAGCATCCGGACCTACTTCACAATCAGCAGAGCACATACCACTATCTCAGGGAGTAATGCCACAGAAGTTGGTGAAAACAGGCTGCAGAAATTTATTCCGAGGCAATGCATTCCAATCCACATCAGTCAAGGAAACAGTAGGAGTCTATTAAACCTTCAGTGAGCATTAAAGGAGACAGCACCACTTCGCACATGTGGAGCAGTAGCAGATCCAGTCAAGTGACAGCAGACAACAACAAGGAAGATTGAGAAGTTTGTTATCAGGTTTATAAAGGGACAGCAGCAACTCAATCATCGAGGGACTCGTAAGCAGAAGGGAATCCAGCCCGAGGACATTCCAATCAGCTAACTGATACGCTGATGTCTAGAGGCTCACCAACTCCACAACAGGGAAGTCTCACCTTCTTAGGTCGTGAAGCCTTTTATTATATTTGAAGAGTGATGAAAGGTAAGTAAAATATGTGTACTAATTTGTTAATTAGGTTGTTGCTCTAGATTCTTAAGTTTTGGGTTGGAAAGTGCTATAGGAGGACGAGGGTTAGTGTAAGAGTCATAGTTGCTTCCATTAGGTATCCCCTCAGGTTTGTTCCTGTTTGGTGGGCAATAGCCTACTGGTTTGGAAGTTTCCGCAGCTGTACATAAACCCTTTTATTTGTATAATATTAACTGATTTACCAAAAAAAAAACTACCCAGAAGAAGCAAAGATTCCTTTAAATAATAGTTGTGAGATAATGTTATTGAACATAGCTGATAAAACTTAGTAGTTTTGATCATCCATGTGAGAGGTAAGTACTTATTTCTCAGAAATTTCTAACAATTGTGTGTCACAGGCTTTAATCCCAACAAACAGTGATTTTGACTTAGACTTGAGAATAATCCTTCACTCCAATTTAAAAAGCTCTTAATTTTCAGTTCAAATTTGTTAAACTGATTATGTCTTGCTTTTTACAACTGAACTTTTTTCTTAAACCCTTCTGGTATTTACAAATTGTTTGCTTAATGTGCGATACGTACATGTGAGTAGATGATGGGGGTTTGATAGAGCATCGGAGCAATAACCAAATCAAAGTTTGGATTTGATTTATGTACAAGCATTATAACATATTAGGATGGTAAAAACCTGAAAATCAATATTCTAAAACGAGACATGTGATATACTTGACTTTGTTTAGATTTATGTAGTCTTTGCTTCTTGATGATATATAATGCCTAAACACTAATAAGAAAAATTGTCCTTTCCTACTTAATTTTGGCCAAGTTTAATTTCCAACTCTATTCCACATAGGATTTACAATGGGTAAGAATAGTTGACCCTGAACCATAGTTTTAGTCTTATTAAATTTAACTTATTTCATTGACTTTGATCTAAGTCTGATTAATTTGTAATAATTTATGAATCAATAAAAATTGTCAAACAAATCTTAATTAAACCAAACTTGATTTGTTATGTTCGGGTTGGGTAAGGATGAAACTAAATTGTAAACCTATCTCCGCAAATAACTCTGTCAGAAATATTGGGAAATTTTAATGTTGCACATTTTGATATATTTTTGCATGTTTGATCAAAGTGAAATTATTTTAGTTTATTGAAAGTTAGAACAGGTCAAACAAATTCCATTTACAGATGAACCAAACCTACATGTTTATTACATTTGAATCTGGTTGAGATTGAAGATACATAAGCGATAGGTTCATTTGCATTCTTCCTCATCATTTGTTATTGAAAGCTAGTCGTTTTAGTAATCAATTGCTCATCGTAGCTTCCTACATCTTTAGGGATTATCTTTAGCAAAAGGGTCAGTCGAATAAAAATTACAGTCGTCCATTATTGTATCGATAAAAAGGGGAGACCAAAAACATTTCATCTGGTATGCTAGTCTTGTACCACTTCACTTGTTTCTTTTATGCTGCGTCTATGTTGATTCCAATTCTACTTTTGCTTAATCAATTTATGCAGCAGATGATACATCAGAAAGAGCTGTAATGCGTAGGGGACAATTCAAGTTGACTTCAACCGATCTCAGTCCTAAGGTATTTATGGATTATTATATTGTGATCACTGGTTAATAAATGTTAGCAGTTTGTTAGTGACTAAGAAACAAATTATAGAGTTTTGTTTTGACATGTGTATAATAGTTATCTTGTTACATGTTGAGCATGTTATAGTTTATCATAATTAAGTTACGATTTGGCATTTTTATCATTGATTCATCAATGTTTTTATTGAGAAGTAACTTTCAGAATTAATTGTCGTGAACTAAAACTAAAGGACACGTGTTTCCTATTTACAGTGGTTAAGTATCTTGATCAATGGTTTTTTCATGTATTGGAAAGTAGCAGCATGCTCGTTCCGGTGTGTTTTTACTACCGTCTACTCAACTACTCAAATGATTCATTTCTAATGGTTATTTTGATGATTTTGCAAGTTAGGTTTGGGTAAAGTTGGAGTAGAAAGGCTTGTCCACTCACCTCAGCCTAATAGATAACTTATCCTGTAATCTTTCCTTGGAACTATCTGTAGATTTAATGGAACATTTTTGAATAATATTCACAAGTTAACTAGTTGTAACTATCTGTCCATTATAATTATCTAGTTTATCCTGCAAACTATCTAGTTGTAACTATCTGTTGATTTAACGGAACATCAGTGTCGATAGTTCCTCTTTCAGACCAGTCTGAAACTAAATTTGAGATTTAATGAAAGTATATTTGAGATAGATTAGTTTCATTAAATGAAGTCTGATAGTAGTTGAGAAAAATATGAATTTGCTGCATTCTTTACTGTTTCAACAAACTATATCTAAGATAGATTTAGTTTCATTAAATGAAGTATGATAGTAGTTGAGATAAATATAGATTTGTTGCAATCTTTACTATGTTAACGAAGTATGTTGTACAAAGTTGTATTAATTTCGTGGGGGCTGTAGCTACTTTTTGTATTTATTGCATTTAACTCCATTTATTACTTACTACTACCCCATGGGCTATTTTTTACCTTTTAAATGGAAAAGCTTATCGCAATTGTTAGTTGTTAGTCTTTACAGCTTGCTTTTTTTTGGTCATTAGGTTCTTCGGAATCATCAAGCTGGGCAAAATATTTCACTTTCTCCCATATATAAGGTACAAACTACTTTTATTTAGTGTTATTGCTTTTTCAAGAATTATGTCTTATTATTTTCGCAAGTGCGACATAACATGCTATGTTTTGTAGCTTGTTTTTGTTCCACTAATCATGTAGACATGTAAAGACTGTTCGTCCCTGAATAGTTGTTAGTCACCATTGTTAGTTGTTCTCATTCATCATCGTTAGTTGTTCCTTGTCAGGGGTTTTCATTAGATTGTGTGACTTATATTGTTTGGTATGTTGCATAAATAGAATGAATGACAATGAACAGATTGAGCCGGAGAATTGTGATTTTGATAGTGGCTATAGGAGATCGAAAGAAGAAATAAAAAGCAAAGAAGAAAAAAGTACTTATGTGTTGAGTTTTAATAGTTTTATAATATCTGTAATCATAACCCTTATCTATAAATTTATGTTTCTGAAATGCTGTAGAAATGTTGTATCATTATTACGTTTTTGTACCATTATTACAAAAATGTTATAAATTTATGTTTTTGAAATGCTATTAAAATTTATAAATTTATGTTTCTGAAATGCTATAAAAATTTATGTTTGTTTATATTTATCATTTTATAATATTAGTTAATTATTAAAAAAAATTTTGTTAACAAAATGAAATAGTATTTTCTTAAATTATTAAATAATCACTTTGCTAAATTTAGTCTTCAAGAAAGATATAAAACAAAGTTATATATTTCTACTGCTTGTTCTTGAAAAGTTTGTCTTTACATAATATGTATGATTAATAGAAATCTCAAATAAGTATCGTATATATCAAATCTCAGTGGTCTGTTCATAAAGAAACTTATGATATATGCTCCCAAACTTTAGGGAATGGGCCAAATGATCAGCGTATATCGGTTATCCTTAATTTTTGGTTGACATACCTTATTGATGGAATTTTACAAAATTAAGATTTTGCAAATAGTTTATTCTTCTCCAAATCTTATTAAGGTGGTTTTGTAATCATGCATTAAACTTGATTATTTAATATTTACAAATTTATATTTATCTTTTTCTAATATTATTTAATTATTTAATAGTTCATTGTTACCAAAATGTTGTAGTATTTTCTTAAATTATTATATAAAAAAGTAATTTAATATTAAATATTTAATAAATTTTTTATTCACAATAAATATGCAATTCTAAAAGGAAATGTTCGTACTAATATTTTTTAATTTTAACGCACACTTACATTTCTGAAATGTTATCTTAAACTTGTCAAATTTAGTGAACATAAAAGTATCGTTATTTTTTATAATGGCCATGTTAATTTAGAACTCTCTCCTATCATTCAACCGAAGCCTAACTTGCAAGCATTTTGTTTTATCCCTAACTTTCTCTTTTATCTCTGTTTTATTTTCATGTTTAAGAAGGTTTTCTTTAGATTTTTATTCTTCTCCAAATCTTGTTAAGGTGGTTTTGTAATCATGCTTTAAAACTTGATTATTTAATATTTACAATTTTATTTTTATCTTTTTCTAATATTATTTAATTATTTAATAGTTCTTTTGTTACCAAAATGTAGTAGTATTTTCTTAAATTATTATATATAAACAATAGTAATTTAATAGAAAAATGTTTTTATAATATAATAAAAATATATTACAATAAAATTTTATATATTTTTGAATAATATTCACAAGTTAAATCTATTACTCATTTTAAATTAAGAGATCAAATAACTTTAAATTAAGTAATTAATAAAAATATTACGATGATAAAAAGTATTTATATATTTATTTTGTTGGAACAGTCTAATTCAAGTTAGTAAAACTAATTAAGTAGTGAAACCAATTGCAAATTGATTAACTAACATATAATCTTTTTCATCTTATATGATTAGATGACATCATCCTAAAAAGGAAACAAATGAGGAAGTCAAGGGGGAATGATATAGGCATGATTCGTTGGCCAAAAGAAACTCTTATTTTTTTTGACATATGTAACCAACATATTGAAAGGAGTAAGGGAAAACGTAGTAGAGTTATTTGTCAAAGGTTACCATGGAAGAAGGTGGAGGAACAGTTTCAAAAAGTAACCAACTTACCATGGGATAAAACTAAGCTTAACAATAAGTTTGATTGGATGAGAACTAGATACAGTGTTTGGAAATAGTTGAAAGGGAAATAAACAAGATTATGATGAGATTATGACAAAGGAACAATTGTTGCTAGTGAGGAGTGGTAGACTTTGAAGATTAAGGTTATCCCTTTTTCCCCAATTTAAGTTATTTTCCTTTACTCTAATGCAAAATAGTTAGTTAAATATAAGTTATTCATTTTTTTGTACGAGAACATCAATTTTAAAACATTTAAAGAGGAAGGGCTTGAATTTGAGCTTAAATGTAAGTTGGATCAACATTTCGGATGTTTGGCCTAAGGAGAGACTACATTTTGTCCTGTGGCTGACCCTTCACAAGGACAACGAGAAGTTGAGGAAGTATATGTTCCTTCTCCACCTAATAGTCATAATGTTTATCATCAATTGTTAGGCTATCAAGATCATGAGAATATAGATGAGACTAATGGTCTAAACAATTGGGAAGAAGTGTGGGGAGAACCTACCCTAACCCCTCAAGCTGCACACAATGAAGGGAGTGAGAGAAGAAGATGCAAAAGGGTTTTGGAGAGTGATATTTCACAAAATAACAAGAGTGCAAGAATTGATTCCACTAAAAGGATAGGAAGATCTACAACAATGTATGAGAAGCTTGACGATATAATGCAATTGATTTAAGAGCGACAGAGTGCAACAATGGAGATGAATAGATTCATAACAAAAATTTTGGACACGATGAATATTGGTGCATCACAAAGTAATGGTCCTGGTGTGTCAAATTATGATGTTACGAATGCTTTAGAAAAACTATGTACTTTGCTTGGTTTAGAGACTGGTACTCCTGAATTTTACTTTGCTTGCATGTTGATTGAAGATCTGCAAAGAAGGTCTTTTTTTTTTGGTTTACCAGATGATATAAAGAGAGTTGAATACATAAAGTTTATGTATGAGTATGACAAACATAATAAACATTAAACATAGTTTCTATCTATCCATTACTATGTTTAGTTTATTTTTTTATTATTCATGCACTTATGTTGATATTGTGTGTTTTAAAACATTTTGAACTTGGTTAGTTTATTTTATTATATTATGTTATCTTGTTGGTAATCTATAATTACGTGCTATATTATTTATTTCTTTATATTTAGACATATAAGTGTCTTGTTTATTTACAATATAATTTTACTTATCGATATGTAGGTATGGATGATAATATTATGCAAATTATGCAACTTCTACAAATGAAACAATTTTTGGACAATGAAAATGAGTTTTGGGATTCTGTGGCTTATGTAGCAGGTTACATGAGTGTGTATTTTTTTTAACCACATATACAAGGAACCATGCATGACTTCCTATCAAACGAGAGAAGTATAGATGAATAAATTATTGAATGGTCATGAAAAACGGTGTTTTAATACATTAAGGATGACTCAAAATATATTTCGTCAATTATGTATGGTTTTGGAAAATATTTTTGGTTTGAGATCTTCGGATATGATGTCTATTTGAGAGAGAGTTGGTTTATTAGTGTATGTCCTAACGGGCTGTTTGAAAACCTTCGAATTGAATTCATTAACGAATTGAATTCAATTACATTAATGAAGTTGGGATTGAATTCAATTTACACTGTTTGGAATAAATCTAGTAATATTAGAATTGAATTCAATTACACTGTTTGGAACAAATCTAGTAATATTAGAATTGAATTCAATTACACTGAATTCAATTATCTTCAAAATATATAAACTTCAATTTATATTTGATTTAATAATTAAAAATAATTTAAATAAATATTAAGTTTTAGATAA
>JAOQMR010000008.1:11469185-11479192 GCA_027563865.1 Erythroxylum pelleterianum | reverse complement strand
AAAGCTAAAATCTAAGAATTAACAAAAGAACCATAAGTAAATAAATAAATTAAAGAAAAAATTTTCGGGGCCCAACATGGAGACAAAGCAAAGTGTCGAGAATCGGAGTAAAGAAATCTGCTACTATATTGGCCAAACGATGGAGAACCGAAGATGAAAAGATCTGTCCTCCTTTTGTGACAATCTCGGTGATGAAACCCACGTGGAAAACAAAACAATATCAGTTGGAAGCAGGAATCGCCGATGAGTGTGGATCTGGTGGGACGATACAAGCTTGCAAAGGGCGGTGATGTGAAACCTGCTACAGTAGCCAGTACTCATCAGCTACTGTAGACATCTCGAGAGTATTTCTTTTGCCATTAAGTACCTTTGTTCGGAGACTTCTTCTCCTTTCAAGTTGCCTTAGAGCTGTTGTGGTTTGGCTTTTCGATAAATTGTTCTCAACTCATTATCAACTTTATATGAAGGAATTTCCAAAACTAAATCATGGTGTAGGTTTTAGAATTCCAAATAAAAAAAGGTTGAACAAGAATCAACCCAAAATTCTTTTTTTTAAAGGAAATCAATAAGATCTTTTGTTAATTTCAAAAAACAATATTTTTATGAATCTTTTTATTAATTTATTCGTTTTATTTTAATTTCTTACAAATCCTATTATCTAAAATATAATAAAAACTATGATTTATATTTAGATAATTATGAAACTATAACAAATTAATTTATATATATATATATATTGTGATTAGACATATTGGTCTTATTTAGCAATTAGCGAATTGCATTAGTTGTTAGCTGATTCTATCAGCTATTAGCTGATTAATTAACAACTGATTTGACCAGTGGAAAACATTAGAGCCCCGTTTAGTTGTTGGCTGATCAGCCAAAAAATAACTGATTGACCTTATGAAAAAGCTATCAAAATAGTTTGGTTATGAGTTGGTTGATTCAAACAAACCAGCTGATTTTTTAGAAGCTCCTTCACAGGAGCGTTTAAGTGATCAGCTGATAACTTTTTAGTTTAATGTTGATTTTCCCCTCACTTTACTCTTTACTCTTGATCGTCTCATTTATCATTTTCTCTAGAATCTTCTTCTTTTCCTTGGCTCTTTCCTTGCATCTCTCACATCTCCACCAGATCACCAGTAGCTAGTTTACGGATGTGTTTATAAATCTATGTAGCTTGCATGAGAATCTGAATAGTGCCCGTGATGGAGTTCATGAGAAACTGGACCCTCAGAAGATAGGTAATCAACAAGGTAAGCACCAAATCTTAGACGACATCCTCAAAAAGTTGGATCTTAGATGACAGATCATACTCTTTTGTTCCTCTTTTCTTGTTTCCATTTTCCCTTGTATTTTACATGTTTCTTTCTTTTTGTTCAGATGTACATCACGCTTTTATGGTATTCGACAATTTCAAAAAAAAATTGTTCAATTTGTTTTGCAGCTTCTTCCAAGGAATTATTCGTTCAGATGCGTTTTCTACAAGCCCACTCTCGCAAGTTTAAGCTTTTTATTCTTCTTCTACTTTTTCGATCGTGCTCACCGAAGAATTATCGATCGAACTTTGAATCTGACACGAACGCGAACTGAAAAACCATTGCCAATCTTAAGCTAGAGCTTGAAAACCCGAGCCTGGTTTTCATTCTGATTCAGCTTTTCTTTTTCTGATATTTATGTACGGCCGTTGTCGTCATATTTGTTGTTGTTCAAGTAAGGGGAGAGATACTTGTAGAACAGGGAAATCTGGGAGGGTTCGATCGGATGGTGCTGTTAGCTATTTGGTTAGTTGATTGTCGGATAAGAGAGAGAGTGGAGAGAGGTAAAGTGAAAAAAGGCCCTATGAATCGTGGTACTATAAATGATGTTATATTGCAGCTGGTTATTGCTATATTTGCATCTCATTCCTTGTTGTGGAAGACAAGTTGCTCTATAACTTTACCTATGGGCTGTTTTTAGATGATGGATTTTAGGACTGAGATAGTTGAATATTTCTTTATTGCAGGCTACATTTAGAGGAGCCATGAAAGGCAAGCTGATCGTAAATAACCTTTTGCCACAAGAACAAATACCGAAATATCAGTTGTTGAACAAGGACTTTTGATTACCACGTCTTTATGAAGTGTGTAATGTTGGTTTTGTAATATTTTACATTCACCATGATGATTTAATATAAGAATTATTTGTCGTCTGTCTGTTCTTGTTCTCATTCTTTTTATTCTTCTGTGGAGATTTTCTAGCAGTATTTGTTGAATAATTAACAAGTTAAAACCCAAGTTTCTTTTGGTTGCAAATTATTTAACTTGTTTTTCCTTCATCTTATTTCAAATTTCATGTAGAGCTAAAGTTTGTGAAGTAGATATTAGCAACTTTTTCATGAAATACATTCAAATTCTATATGAATTTCTTGCGAACCACCATTTAGGTGACTTAAAGTCTTTTGGCAAGGTTCATTAACTTTCAAAAGAGCATTGCACAGTGTCGGAGTTCTTATAACCTCTAATCAGTAACCATTTTATGGCCTGACATGATTTGTTTAACTCACAACTATTAGGCATGGTTTTCAGTTCTTATCGTAAGGGACACATAGAAATACTTTTAACTTGTTCCATTCAAATGTATTTACGACTTTCAATTAAACAACCATTTCAAATTAACAATCACTTCTAGTTATTACTGCTTATTTCCAGTTTTAGTTCCACATCATTTCCTTCACTAACAATAAAGCCAATATTGTTTTTGTTGCTTACAATTAAAACCTTTAACCTGTAATTGAAAGCTACCCAGAAGAAGCATAGATTCCTTCAAATAATAGTTGTAAGATAATGTTATTGAAAATCTCTGATAAGGCTAAGTAGTTTTGATCATCCCTATAAGAGGTAAGTACTTGTTTCTCAGAAATTTCTAACAATTGTGTGTCACAGGCTTCAATCCCATCCAACAATGGTTGTGATCCAGACTTGAGAATAATCCTTCACTCCAATTTAAAAAGATCTTAATTTTTAGTTCAATTTTGTTAAACTAATTATGTCATGGTTTTTACCGCTGAACCTTTTTCTTAAACCCTTCTGGTATTTACAAATTCTTTGCTTAATGTGCGTTATGTACATATGAGTAGATGATGGAGTTTTGATATAGGGTTAGAGCAATAACCAAATCAGAGTTTGGATTTGATTTACGTACAAGCTTCATAACATATTAGGATGGTAATAACCTGAAAATAAATATTCTCAAACGCGACATGTGATATATTTGACTTTGTTTAGATTTATGTAGTGTTTGCTTCTTGATGATATATAATGCCTAAACAATAATAAGAAAACTCGTCCTTTCCTACTCAATTTTGGCCAAGTTCAATTTCCAACTCTATTCCGCATAGGATTTGCAATGGGAAGGAATAATTAACCCTGAATTACAGTATTAGTTTGATTAAATTTAACTTATTTCATTGACTTTGATCTAAGTCTGATTAATTTGTAATAATTTATGAACCAATAAGAATTGTTAAACAAAACTTAATTAAACCAAACTTGATTTGTTGTGTTCAGGTTGGGTAAGGACGAAACTAAATTGTCAACCCTATCTCCATAAATAACTCGGTCAGAAATATTGGGAATTTTTAATGTTGCACAATTTGATAGATTTTTTCATGTTTGATCAAAGTGAATTTATTTTAGTTTATTGAAAGTTATAACAGGTCAAACAAATGCCATTTATAGATGAATCAAACCAACATGTTTATTACATTTGAATCTGGTGGAGATTGAAGACGCAAAAGAGATATGTTCATTTGCATTCTTCCTCATCATCTGTTGTTGAAAGCTAGTCATTTTTGTAATCAATTGCTCATCGTAGCTACCTACATCTTTAGGGATTATCTTCAGCAAAAGGGTCAGTCAGATAGAATTACAGTGGTCCATTATTGTATCGAAAAAAAAGGGAGACCAACAACATTTCATCTGGTATGCTCTTCTTGTACCACCTTGTTACTGTTTCTTTTATGCTGCGTCTATACTGACTCCAATTCTACTTTTGCTTAATCAATTTATGTAGCAGATGATACATTAGAAGGAGTTGTAATGCGTAGGGGATGCTTCAAGGTGATTTCAACCAATCTCAATCCCAAGGTATTTATGGATTATTATATTGTGATCACAGGTTAACCAATGTTAGCAGTCTGTTATTGACTAAGAAACCAATTATAAAGTTTTGTTTCAACATGTGTACAGTAGTTGTCTTATTACATGTTAAGCAGGTATAGTTTATCATAATTAAGTTACAATTAGGCGTTTTTATCATTGTTTCATCAATGTTTTTACTGAGAAGTAACTTTTAGAATTAGTTATCGTGAACTAAAACTAAAGGAAATGTGTTTCCTATTTACAGTGGTTAAGTATCTTGATCAATGGTTTTTTCGTGTATTGGAAAATAACAGCGTGCTCGTTCAAGTGTGTTTTTACTACCGTGTACTTGACCACTCAAATGATTCATTTCTGGTGGTTGTTTTGATGATTTTGCAAGTCAGGTTTGGGTAAAGTGGGAGCTGAAACGCCTGTCCACTCACCTCAACCTAACAGGTAACTTATCCTGCAATCTTTCCTTTGAACTATCTGTTGATTTAATGGAACATTTTTGAATAATATTCACAAGTTATCTAGTTGTAACTCTGTTGAAACTATCTATCCATTATAATTATCTAGTTTATCCTGCAAACTATCTAGTTGTAACTATCTGTTGATTTAATGGAACATCAGTGCCTGGAGTTCCTCTTTGGGACCAGTCTAAAACTAAATATGAGATTTAATGAAAGTATATATGAGATAGATTAGTTTCATGAAATGAAGTCTGATAGTAGTTGAGATAAATATGAATTTGCTGCAATCTTTACTGTGTCAATGAAGTATGTTGTAGAAGTTGCATTAATTTCGTGGGGGCTGTAGCTATTCTTTGTATTTATTGCATTTAACTCCATTTATTACTTACTACTGCCCCACCGTCTCTTTTTCACCTTTAAAATGGAATAGCTTAACACAATTGCTAGTTGTTAGTCTTTACAACTTGCTTTTTTCCAATCATCAAGTTCTTCGAAATCATCAAGTTGGGCAAAATACTTCACTTTTTCCCAAATATAAGGTACAAACTGCTTTTATTTAGTGTTATTGCTTTTTTAGGAACTAAGTCTTATTATTCTCGCAAGCATGACATAACATGCTATGTTTTGTGGCCTGTTTTTGTTTCACTAATCATATAAAGTCTTTACGAGTTGTAAAGATTGTTCTTCCCTGAACAGTTGTTAGTCACCATTGTTAGTTTTTCTCATTCATCATCATTAGTTATTCCTTGCCGGTGGTTTTCATTAGGTTGTGTGGTTTATGTTATTTGGTATGTTGTAAAAATAGAATGAATGATAATGAATGGATTGAGTTAGAGAATTGTGATTTTGATAATGGCTACAAGAGATCAAAAGAAGAAATAAAAAGCAAAGAAGGTAAAAGTGCTTATATGTTGAGTTTTAATAGTTTTATAATGTCTGTAATCATAATCATTCTCTATAAATTTATGTTTCTGAAATGCTATAGAAATGTTGCACCATTATTACGTTTTTGTACCATTATTACAAAAATGTTATAAATTTATGTTTCTGAAATGCTATAAAAATTTATAAATCTATGTTTTTGAAATGCTATAAAAATTTATGTTTGTTTATATTTATCATTTTCTAATATTAGTTAATTATTAAATTGTTCTCTTGTACCAAAATAAAGTAGTATTTTCTTAAATTATTATATAATCACTTAGCTAAATTTAGTCTTCAAGAAAGATATAAAACAAAGTTATATATTTGTACTATTTGTTCTTGAAAGGTTTGTCTTTACATAATATGCATGATGAATAGAAATCTCAAATAAGTATTGCATATATCAAATTTTAGTGGTCTGTTCATAAAGAAACTTATGATATATGCTCTCGAACTTTAGCGAATGAGCCAAGTGATCAGTGTATATCAGTTATCCTTAATTTTTGGTTGAAATACCGTATTGATAGAATTTTACAAAATTAAGATTCATTTTGCAAATAGTTTATTCTTCTCCAAATCTTGTTAAGATAGTTTTGTAATCATGCATTAAAACTTGATTATTTAATATTTACAAATTTATATTTATCTTTTTCTAATATTATTTAATTATTTAATAGTTCTTTTGTTACCAAAATATAGTAGTATTTTCTTAAATTATTATATATAAACAAGCAATAATTTAATAGAAAAATATTTAATAAAATTTTTATTCACAATAAATATGCAATTCTAAAAGGAAACGTTTGCACTAATATTTTTTTTAATTTTAGCGCACATGCATGTTTCTGAAATGCTATCTTAAACTTGTCAAATTTAGCGAACAGAAAAGTGTCATTATTTTTTTATAATGGCCTTGTTAATTTAGAACTCTCTCCTATTATTCCACTGAAGCCTAACTTGCAACCATTTTGTTTTATCTCTAACTCTCTCTTTTCTCTATCTTTTATTTTCATCCTTAAGAAGGTTTTCTTTAGATTTTGTATTCTTCCCCAAATCTTGTTAAGATGGGTTTGTAATCATGCATTAAAACTTGATTATTTAATATTACAAATTTATATTATCTTTTTCTAATATTATTCAATTATTTAATAGTTCTTTTGCTACCAAAATGTAGTAGCATTTTCTTAAATTATTATATATAAACAAATAGTAATTTAATAGAAAATGTTTTTATAATATAATATTTTAAATAAAAATATATTACAGTAAAATTTTATATAATTTTTTAATAATATTCACAAGTTAATTATGTTATTCATTTTAAATTAAGAGATCAAATAATCTTAAATTAAGTGATTAATAAAAATATTAGATAAAAAGTATTTATATATTTATTTTGTTGGAATAGTCTAATTCATGTTAGTAAAACTAATTAAGCAGTGAAACCAATTACAAATTAATTAACTAGCATATAATCTTTTTCATCTTATATGATTAGATGGCATCATCTTAAAAAGGAAACAAAGGAGAAAGTCATAGGGAATAATATAGGCAGGATGCCTTCCTAAAAGGTCACTTTGGTTGGTATATTTGTGTAGGCAGGTTGCGGTGGTTGGTTTGATTCATAGGGAACTATTTTTGCCGAGTTCCTCTTGTTCATTGGTTAGTCACCTTTTTGGTTTTGGGAGGGGATGACCTTCAAGGCAATCCCATGGTTTGTACATAAACCCTTTTTGATTAATTTAAAGCTGTGATTTACCAAAAAGAGAGAGGATATAGGCAGGATTCGTTGGCCAAAAAGAACTCTTCTTATCTTTTGTGATATTTGTAACCAACATATTGAAAGGAGTAAGGAAAAACGCGGTAAACTTATCTGTCAAAATTTACCACGGAAGAAGGTGGAGGAAGAGTTTCACAAAGCAACTAACTTACCATGAGATAAAACTAAGCTTAAAAATAAGTTTGATTGGATGAGAACTAGATGGAGTCTTTGGAAACAGTTGAAAGGGAAAGAAACGGGATTAGGATGATTATGACAAATGAACAATTGCTGCCAGTGAGAAGTGGTGGTCTTTGAAGATTAAGGTTATCCTTTTTTCCCCAATTTAAGTTATTTTCCTTTACTCTAATGCTAAATAGTTAGTTAAATATAAGTTATTTAATTTTTCGTAGGAGAACATCAATTTTAAAACATTTAAAGATGAAGGGCTTAAACATGAGCTTGAATATAAGTTGGATCAAATTTTTGGATGTTTGGCCTTAGGAAAGACTACATTTTGTCCTGTGACTGACCCTCCACAAGGACAACGAGAAGTTGATGAAGTATATATTCCTTCTCCACTTGATAGTTATAATACTCATCATTAATTGTCATGCAATCATGATTATGAGAATATAGATGAGACTGGTGGTCTAAACAATTGGGAAGAAGTATGGAGAGAACCAACCCGACCCCTTAAGCTATACATGAAAAAGGGAGAGAGAGAAGAAGATGAAAAAGGGTTTTGGAGAGTGATAGTTCACAAAGTAACAAGAGTGCAAGAACTGATTCCGCTAAAAGGGTAGGAAGATCTGCAGCAATGTATAAAAGGCTTGATGATATAATGCATTTGATTCAAGAGAGACAAAGTGCAACAATGGAGATGAATAGATTCGTTACGAAAATTTTGGACACGATGAATATTAGTGCATCACAGAGTACTGGTCTTGGTGCGTCACATTATAATGTTACGAATGCTTTAGGAAAACTATGTACTTTTCCTGGTTTAGAGACTGGTACTCCTAAATTTTACTTTGCTTGCATGTTGATTAAAGATCCGCAAAGAAGGTCTATTTTTTTTGTTTACTACATGATACAAAGAGAGTTGAATATATAAAGTTTACGTATGAGTATGACAAACATAACAAACATTAAATATAGTTTCTATCTATCCATTACTATGTTTAGTTTATTGTTTTTATTATTTGTGCATTTATGTTGACATGGTGTGTTTTAAGACATTATGAACTTGGTTAGCTTATTTTATTATATTATGTTATCTTGTTGGTAATCTATAATGTTATTACGTGCTATATTATTTATTTATTTATATTTAGGCATATAAGTATCTTGTTTATTTACAATATAATTTACTCATTGATTTGTAGGTATGGATGATAATATTATGCAAATTATGCAACTTCTACAAATGAAGCAAATTTTGGACAATGAGAATGAGTTTTAGGACTCGGTGGCTTGTGTAACGGGTTATATGAGTGTGTTTTTTTAACCACATATACAAGGAACCATGCATGACTTCCTATCAAACAGGAGAACTATGGATGAATGAATTGTTGAATGGTCATGAAAAACGATGTTTTAATACATTTAGGATGAATCAAAATACATTTCCTTAATTATGTATGGTTTTGGAAAATAATTATGGTTTGAGACCTTCAGATATGATGCCTATTTTGGAGAAAGTCGATTTATTTGTGTATATCCTAAGTAAAGATTCCTCTAATGGAGATACTCAAGAGCGCTTTCAACATTCTGGTGAAACTGTGAGTAGAGTTTTTAAAGAAGTTTTGACTGCTATGGATGGATTTTCAAAAGACATACTTATACCAAAAGATCCTGAATTCAAGGACATTCCTACACAAATTGCCAATGATGCTAGATATATGCCACATTTTAAGGTAACTGAATATGTTTTTCCTCCTCCTTCATTATATTTTCCATTAAAAAATGTTATTTTATCATCTTATGATTATTGTTTTATGTTAGTATTGCATTGGAGCTATTGATGGTACACATATAGCAGTTGTTGTTGTAGAGAAGGATCAAATGAGATTCAGAGGATGGAAAGGAATAACAACAAAAAATGTATTGGCAACTTGTGACTTTAACTTACTATTTACATATGTTTTAGCGGGTTGGGAGGAATCAACACAAGATTCTAGTATTTTCCTTGATATAATCAGTATTCTGAGACTTAAATTTCCAAAACCACCAATAGGTAATTTTAAGATTTATAGGATTTTCTATTCATTATTTAGAATTTTTATGATATCATTTATACTAATTATATTGCTTCTATGGAAACTCAAGCAAATATTACTTAATCTGTAACGCCGGACTTTCTGAGCCCTTAGGTGTCATATTGTATTTGGAGATACTACTGTATATTTGATATATACATGGTTGTATATAAGTTAAAAGATGTATTTAAGTCATTTGGGTGTATATGTAAATGATTTATAATGTTATATGCCCTTCCATAGGTAATGCGAAATCTTTGGAGATTTTCGACATATGAGTTTTTAAGTGGATAAAACTGAGTCCATTGGATGGATATGACCATGGTGGTTAAGTTAAATGTGTTTTGATGCCTTAGAGGTGATTAAACATGATTTATAGACTTATTGGACACTTAGAAAAGTTGATGTACATAAGGGCTTATTTGCAAATTGTCAAAAATTAAAGGACTTAATTGTAATTTTTCAATTC
>JAOQMR010000008.1:11446718-11464438 GCA_027563865.1 Erythroxylum pelleterianum | reverse complement strand
ACCATAGTGTGCCATAACCAATGGTCAGTCAGCAGGTCTCGGGAATGGGCCATCAGTCAGGGCTCATCACCCGGGACCGTTGGGCTCCGGGAGCGGGGTCCGACAGTTTTATTTTGGTCCAAATTATAAGTATAAATGATATTAATGAGGGCTTTGATATCTAAATAATTTGATGATAAGGATCACAATAAGATACCCCGGAATTATCATTGAACATGCATTGTGCATATTTTATAAGTAGATGTGCATAAAGGAATACGTATACAATTATGCAAAAATGTGATATTTGTAAATGTGTTTTGTATATTATAGAGGAGCACATTGGACGCTAGTCAAACATTGTCGGTCCATCCAGACAATAACATATTAGAGCGTAATGTGAGTCAATCTAGATGAATTTCCTAGAATTGACTTGATTTGGTTTGTTAAGCTTCCAATTATTGAGCTGTTGCGATTTGTTTATGAATTCTGGACTTAAATTTTGAAAAGTAAATATTTGGGATTGTATTGGAAATGCTCTGATTTGTTTGATAATTCTGTACGAAATGTGGATTCTCAATGAAAATTGAAAGCCAGACTTAGGTCTGAAGATTATGAAATTTTGATTGTATTATGCTATGCGAATTCTCAACGAAAGTTGAATTTTGGGCTTAGGTCCGATGATTATAAAATTCTGACTGTACTTTATAAATGATTGTGATATATGGTAAATTCTGAATTGTTGCATTTCATAAAATGCATGCTCAGATAAAGACGTTATTACTGGAGTAGCCAGTATTAAGCGCTTGTACGTAGAGCTTTGCTTCGTGATCTATGATTTTGCATGTAGAGTTTTACTCTGTGATATATGATTCTGCACGTAGAGTTATACTCTGTGATTAGTTCTGACTAAGTCCAATAGGCCAGTATTTGTTATGTGATAGGCACTCAGTCACAACAATAATAACAAATGTGGAGTCTCATATGCATCTGTATTTGTTTATGTATATTCTGATTCGCAATAATTAAATGATGTGCCATGACAGTGTGAGTATTTGGAATATACTTGTTCTGCATGAATAATTGCGAAATATATGATTTGTGTATATGAATCTAGTGAAATCATCAATAATGGTTTACTTATTGAGTTCGTAAAACTCATAACAATTGCAACGTGTCTTTTCAGGTTCAGAGGAGTTATCCAATTAGACCAATTGGAGTTTAGCCACTGCAAACGAGCATGAGTTAGGGGTCGGGATCAGTTTGCACCTGCATATGTCTTCAGTGATTGATTTTTTGTATTATAATCCGCAAGAATTGCATTAAGTTTATGTGATTGATTTGGTAATGAAATGACTTTATGATTTCAATGTTTTTGTTCTATAATAGGCCCAAGTGATTACTGAAACTCTGATGTGTTCAACAATGTTTGTATCTTTTGTGATTAAAATTGTTATAAATACATCGGGCCAAAATAGATTATCGATTTTCCGCATATGCATTTATTGTTTAGGTGACTTTGAAATGGGATTCGACCGATTACTATTTTAGCATGCCACTAAATGTTTTTAAATGAAGTGAGCCCGATTTAATTAATGATTTCCACTTGTTTTAAAGAAACAAAAGTTTTGTAATGAATTTTGACTGAATGACCATTCTAGCATGTCACCCTTGTGGAGTACGTACTCAGATATCACCTAGGATGTCGGGTACGTGTCCTGCGAGAGTGGGGTGCTACATTCAGGCATTGAGCAAATCCTCATTCTATTGAGGTGCCTTGACATAGAAAAAGCATTGGATAAAATAAGTGTTGAGAAATTGGGGCGAGATCTTATTTTGCTTATAGTAGAATAAATAAAATTTTTTAAATATAATTTCTCAAAGATAATATCACTTAAATTCTAGAACATGATTAACATATAAAATAAAACAACGCATGATTATAATTCATACCTTATTCCGAAGCTTGATTTATTTTCTTGTCATTTCCTTTAAATCATTTTTTAAATCAACCCATCTCAACTGGTTTAATTACATAAATGTTCAACCTCTAATGGTATCTATAAAATGTGTTGAGAGAACTTTACAACTATTGTAGAGATGAATTAAAAAAGAAGTACTAACTCTCTTGAAACGTAAGCCTATTTATAATAGGTTTAAAATATTTTAGTAATTTAATTGAAATTAAATTCTAACTTTAATTAAATTTTAAATAAAATTACAAAAATTTTAATTAAACATCAATTATTTCCAAATAAGATCTTATATCTCTAGGGGTGGCAATTACCTGGCCTTAAGTCAACGAACCACGAGCCGAGCCACAGGCTAAGATTTTATGGCTCGACTAGGTCACGGGACGGGCTTAGGCTAGGGCTGTCTAGGTCTTGCCTGACCAAAGGCCCGACCTAGAGCTACAAAACTACGTCATTTTTGAATTTTTTAAAAATAATAAATCAAGCAGGGGTGGGTTAGCCTGCCAATGGATGAGCTCGGAGAAGGAAGAGATAAGAGGGCCCCATGGAGAATGTGGTCAGAAATCCATAATAAAGTCCAACCACAATGACTGAATTGATAGAAGATCTTCTTTCTAAAGAGATTCGAGTCGTATATAATCAATATGAAAGAAACTATAAAGAAATGAAGGAGGATCAGATTTTGGTCAGGCTGGGGGCCATGCCATAGGCCGTCAGCCCATTGCCATCCTTATATATCTCATATTAATTCTTATTTATTAAATAACTTATATTTAAAGTTTCTAAGTTTACAATCAAGTCCTACGTGATTAAATACTTTTTTTTTCTCTTCAACTCGTTTTTTGTATGACCCCCTTTAGATTCTTAAATATATTAACAATGCATATGAGTTATAACCCTGAATTATATTAGGATTAGATAAACTAAACTTCTTTATCTTATCTTTAGTTTTTAAATTAAATAATTTATATTCATAAATCACGATTAATGTCTAACAACGCTTCACAACCACCCAAATATTTCAGAATTTCAAAGTAGTTTTGATTAATCTTTATATGCATGATTTTTCTGTGTAATTCAATCATTTAATTATATAATGTTATAATTAGATAGAAAGTATGTAATTAATATCTAATCTATTTGAGTCCAATCATTATAGTTCTATACTATTAGTAATTAATTCAATTAATGACATATGAAAATATTTTTAAATTAGCATTTTACCTTTGTTAAGGATTTCTCAAATCAATAATAATAAAAAAGAAAATATTCTCTCTAATTACTTTAGGATGATAAATCCTATATTAATCACTCAACTATCTTCGTATAGTTCATACTATATTTTATACCTACAGACTGAGCTATTATTGATTAGAATAAATCATAAATAGTATCTAAATATAACAATTTCTATACAAAATACTTTGGAGATCTTACGTCAAAGGATCATTTATACAATCATCATAATAAGAATTTTTATAAACATACGAGTAATAATCCAAATGGGATAAGTTCAGTAAACTTATTCTCTAACAAGTACCTACGCATTTGTTTAAATATCTCCGTACTTTAATCTATGAGATCAACTATTTCTTTTATAAGGAAAAATATATGTGCTAGTCTTTTGACATCCTATTAATATCATGTGTTAATAAAATAATGATTATGAACGATTTAGGGACGATACATTAATGCAACATGAATTTCATAACTATGATCTTATCATAATTTCATTTATAATGTATATTTATCTCTTGGAATTTATCATTCACATCTAAATATATGTAATATAAACAATGTTTATAAATAATTTTCATTAAATTAGAACCAATGGATTGAATGTAGGATATAGACCAACAATAAGATAGTAAAGATTGTTGTTATTATCTTTATCTTACAAATTAAACATATAAAGGTGTTATGAGTTAAACCAAGTCTAACCATTTTAGAAATTATATATAGTTAACCCAATTTGTCACAATACGTTATTGATTATCTGGCCATTATCATGGATAGTTTTCCCGTAAGTACTGTTTTGTAGGGAACACATTCTGGTAATTATCTATCATTATGCACAATGAGAAAAGTATCATTTCAAGTTGACTAGAATTTGGAGACGGACTCTCGGAAGCAAACAAATTGCAGTGAGTAGCAGCTTTCAACACCAAAGCTGATGATGAAGATCATCACTCACATCAAAAAGCAATCGATGTATGAGTTATAGCTACTCCGCAAAGACACAGATGGGTAGCTTTCTTTGCGTTGCCTGTTGACAAAACGTAATTAATATCTTCCAAGACTAATTTGGCCTATACTTATCCTTGGACAAAAGGGGCGTGCAAGTCAAGAATGCTCTTCTTATTGGTTACTTGATGAGGGTTTTCGGCACGTGATATGCCTCCATAGCGATCCACACTGACTAAGCACTCGCATGCCTTTGTCACATAGATAGACGAGGGCGTTAGTTGCAATTAAAAAGGCCGTCTTGGTACTAACTCGACTCATACTGGTTTAGTATATAAATAAATAGGTCTTCGTGCTAGGTCAATTGTGTTTTTGTATGTTATTGAATTTACTTAAGAAATTGTTGTACGCTTACGAACCTACAAAATACACATAACTTGAAAGCGATCCACATGTTAAATTAAATGCAAACATGATGGTGAGTGGGCTATTGGGCTCTTGAGGTAGAAGGCATGAGAAGCACATGATCTTGTCTTCAGAACAATATCTTACTAGACCAATAAAGACAGTCCAACTTATGCTATGGAGTTATTGCTTTGATTGTGATCAACAGCTCATTATTCTATACAACACAAATCAACACTCGCGTAGACTTAATTATTGAAGGATAAGAGTCATTGGTACCACCTGGCACTGGAATCTATTTTACTGTTAAAATTACTTGCGCATACGCAATAAGAGACTGATTAAATGCTTGCTGCTCTGTTTTTCTTTCTGTACTGGGTCCATGCTCAGTAACAGTGGCGTGCTAGAAGCATTGTGCATTATCTGGGGAAGCATATACTAACCAGAAATTGAGTTTTTCAGGGTTTCTGTTGAACTTGTTTTGCGGTCGAAGAGTTCTGAGTCATATTCTTTTACCGTTAATTATAAGGCTATATCTTTTATAATTTCAGTCCGACGAGCATTAGAAATTAACACTGAACAAAATTAGAAAGGAAAAGTCATGCATGCCTGTTGGGATTTGCACTAATCAGTTAGCCAGCTTGAGCCCAATATACGGATCACTTCACCACACGTATTTGTACTTAATGATGTCTGTGCCGTAGTGTTTTCTTGCAAAGATGAGATCTTGACTTTGTCCTCTGAGAGATGAACGGAGTTCTACGCAGATCCAACAATTGAAGCCATTATTATCATATGGTTTTGTTTATTTACAGGGTAGGTAGATAGGGACACTCTCTTTTTTTTTTTACCTTTCTTGTTGTTCCATTGATAATGGAATTCATGAGGGACTTATGCCTCTTCCCACGCCTTTACAGTATGGAAGTAATGAATTATATGGATTACTTGCATGTCCAGCATCAAATTCCTACTAGTCCTGCAAGTGTCCTGTTATTTATGGTATCTATAAAAACATGAAAAGAAAACACCGAAGTCAAGTAAATTAGAAACTGCTCTTCACTGTTCACATGTGCATTAAATGCCATTCTGCAGATCTTCAAGGCAAGTATATCCCTACCCTTAAATTTCTCTTTAAACTGAGTGGAAAGAACATTTATTGGAGAAAGAGAAGGGATTAATTACTCATAGACTTCATGCCTTCATCCCATACATGATCCCTTACTTGAAAAAAAAAATGAACGATTGAAGAAAACTACTTGACCTATTCTGGTATGAAGTGTGAACTCATGAAGCATTTTCAGGACTGGGACGTTGCAATGATAAGTTAGAAATTCTTAATTGAACACTTAAAAGGCTTAAGGTGAGTTAGAGCCATCTTTCTTCATGTCAGTCCTAAATAACTTCAAGATTCTATAAGTAGGGATTAGCTTTAGACTAATAACTTAGAATAGCTTCTATTTACTTTGAATTATTTGCAAGTTATCATGAACACATTTTAAATTATTTGGTATACCCCTTAAGTAGTGATGAGGCGTTTAGAAAGCAATGCCAAGCTTCCTGATTTAGTTGAGCATTAATATAATTGATTGTTATTTAGTTCAAATCAAAGAGATAGCCTGCCCGAGCAATTGCAATACGCAAAGCTGCACGGGTTGTTGACTTTGTTTCTTGTTGCTGCCAACCTAGCATGCACAAAATTCACAAGAAAGCTAACAGTTTAAATCACAGTCCAAGCAATAAATGCTCATGCATGCCTTTTATTTACTTAGCTGCTTCGTCCTTCCTTTAACCTTTCCCTTCTTAACTGTAACAGCAAATGGTAAGCAAAATTCTTATGGACATAAAAGCTCAACACAAGTGCTGGTTCAGGTTTGCCAATTCAAGATCTTCTAAATCAAAAAACCGGTTGATGCAAAAAGGCAAGTTACCATTGATCCAAATAGGGTTAAAGATAAAGTTAGGTAGTGGTGATTCTCAGTCATTATAGTCAATATCTCTTAAATTATTACTGCATAACACAAAGATGATGATCATATACTTGATTTTGTTAGTAAATTAAACTTGTAAGTTCTGAAGGATGGATCTCTTGTTTCAATGTTTCAAAGTAAAAATAAAGCAACTCAAATTGTGGTTTTTAACCCTGTAATAATCAATATTGGAACTTTATTCTCTACACCAGAGAGGATCAATGTGAAATTTACACTTCTTGTGCAGTGGCACTAATGGAGTAAGAATCTCTGACTGGTAAGGCCAACCTGAAATGAATAAATTCGAAGGCCTAGCTAGGAAAAAAAACACATACCACAATTAGAAGATTGTTTAAATTACTCTAAATTGGGGATCCCTTTAGGGAAAAAAACAAGTAGCATATAACCCCCACAAGAAATAAGGTTCCCACCTAGAAAAGATTATTTTCATCTATTGCAACATCTTTAGAATGGTCCTTCTTGAGTAATTCCATCATCAAGCAGCCACTTCTCAAGCAATGAAAGCGGCAGTTGAGCACTGCAGTCAGGCTTGCTTTCATCTTGGAAAAGGCTACCATCAGGCGACATAGACTGAGACAAGTCTGAATTCGAAGAAGCAAAAGACTCGAAACCGAAAAGTGAGTTGAATGTATCTGATAAATTGATGCTACTGTTGTCAGCTTTGATTGGAGTACCTTCACTAGACGCAGAATCAGCCCCTTGCATGTTAGCTAACGAATTCTGAGTAGTCGTTGAGCTTGTTTGGGACTTTTTCGACCTGTTTCTCATCCATCCTTTAAGCAATTTAGCAATGTTTTCAGTGCTTAATGCATAGGTTGATGTTGGAGTCTGCTTTGAATTATTTCCAACTGAAGGTTTCAACTCGGTTAACCAGTTTGGTTTTTCTGGGGATAAGGCCTCACATAGAGCTTGTCTAGCCAAGTGAATATCAGTTTGTAGAGTTCTCTCCCACTGTCCTCTTGAGATGGATTGTTGAGTAGTAGTTAATGATAATCCTTCCCTTGCATGAGCTTCAAACCCTGTTTGAAGCTTTTTAAGCTTCTTCTTCAGATGGGTGTTCCAGTAGTTTTTTATGTCATTATCTGTTCTCTGAGGAAGATATGAAGCTATGGCAGCCCATCTGCATTACAACCGATGAATAACATTACTTTTACGTTCAGAAATTAAGCCATCCAAGTCACCCAAAAATATAAATGGCACCATTTCAAATCACATCAAGTTCACGACAGAGATAAACAGTCACATAGTAATTTTCAAATTTGAGAAAGAGAAAAAAGAGAACCTAAAAAAGGAAATAATGATTAATTATAAGATTTTACCTGTTGCCCAAAAGAGCTTGGAGGTGGACTATCATCTTCTCCTCTTGTTCAGTGAAATTACCACGTTTGATCCCAGGTTTCAGGTAGTTTGTCCATCGAAGCCTGCAACTCTTACTGCACCTGAGCAAACCTGAAAAGCCATGGAAATGAATAAACTCACTGGAATCCATAACAGAATATATTTAAAAAAAAAAACAGGTGCTTAATCGAAGTGATGATATTTGATCAACTACCTGTTTTTGTAGGCACAGCTCTCCAATTCCCAGGACCCTGTTCTTGAATATATGTTACCAAAATGATATCTTCTTCTGGAGTCCACGGTCCTTTCTTCACACCTATCTTGTCACAGCAAGGTGGCCTGCCCATAATCACGCCTAGTTATTCTCTTTCTTTCTCTCTTTAAAGTCCGCCAAGCTTCATTCGAACCCCAGCAAAAAGATCGAGTTTTTCTTCTACCGTCGCATAATCTTCGTATTATTTCTTTTCCAAAGTTGGAACACAAACATCTGAGGATCAGTTTCTTAGCTTGAAGCAAATTTATAGAAAAATGACTCCAAAGAGAGGGGGAGGGAGTGAGATGAAATAAGAGAAGCCAAAAGGGTACCACAAAAAAGAAAGAGTCAAAAGATGACAGCAAATGCATTTACTCAATCGACAAGCCAAAGTCAGCTGTGCCAATGATCCTTCTGCGCCTCACAAGACCGCGTGGCATTCAATGTGGGTTTGCACTTTGCACCGGAAATGAAACCAAAAATGAACAGAAAACACAACACCCCATGTACGTATAATACGCTGTTATCTTGCTAAACCCTATATCCCATGAGTTACCGAAGACATTTCTACTTGGTGAGTCTGCGACCCAAGACATATATGATAAGACTGAGCTTGAATTGAAAAGGGAAAAAAATATATACATATTTGCTTTGGCTTTGACTTCACTATTATTTTATGTGCGTTGACTTCGTAGAGCAATCAATGGCATAATTCATCACTGTATAGCATACTCAAGAGATAGGAGAATCAAGGAAAATAAAGTGGTCTAGTTGTAGGAAAACAATGCATGGGAAAAATAAAAAAATCAAATCAAGTCATTAAATTTTCAGCTTTCGGCTACTTTATTCATCATTCAATTCTAAGCTAGCTATAGACAAATACCTGCGTTGAACGTTCATATTTATGTATGGATAAGTTTGAATTTTATGATTCACCGAGTCAAGCAGACTAAATCAGAAATTAATTGCTTATTAATTGATCCACCTAATTCATCAAGGTCAGCACGAATAGTTGTAATACGGTACTTTAGTTGCGTATTTCAGATTGAAAATGAAAAGATAAGGAATGAAGAAATATAAAAATATCTGATTTTAGTGTTGATAACTTTAAACAAGCTTTTTTGAAACTGAAACAAGCATCAATCTAATGCCGCCTTCACGAAAACTGTTCTCCAAGATGCTGGTAAGATCTTTCTATAATTTTTTCAAAGTATAAGCTCTCTTAATAAGTCAGAGAATCCTTATACTTATGTTTGATATATGAGTAACTGCAGGAGACCTTAACCTTTATATATAGCATCTATATCGGACTTTTCCATCACAAAATCGATATGGGTTCAGTCTATATTGATTGAGATTCATTTTCTATCCGAACTTTGACCCATTGATTTATATCATTTATTGAACTTCTTTATTATCTTTAACTGGATCAAATTATATAACTTAACCGATAAATTATTAAAAAATCAAAAAATACAATTAAATGTTATTCAACTTTATGAAAATTGACAAAATTGTTCAATAATAGTCAGATAGTTATCCTGCGAAAAAGATGTCAGCAACTAGCATCCGACGGTTGACCTTTGCAATGCCAAATTTTTCTTCTTGAAAATAACCCGACATTAGTGCTGGGAAGACATTGGCGGCACTACTAGGAGTGAGTATCAATAAGATATCACTACCTTAATGACTACGTAGCGCAACAGAGGCTGAAGTTGATGGTTAAAGTCATATTAAGGTCATCTTACGTTGTCAGTGATATTTTATTTTTATGCACTTGGATGTAAGGCCAGAAGAACAAATGCAATCTTAATTTGTGAACGGACTACTGATACTATTAATTTGATAACCTTCTTTTCTTCTCTTATCATATGGTCCATTGTTTATAAAGTTCTTTTTTCTTTTTATTCTTGTAAATATCCGAAATGTATGGTGATTGGTGAGGCCTAGACGAGTTTCTTTTTAAGTCATACTATTAGAATAATGGTGGAGTGTGCTCAAGTTGGTCTAATGATACTGGAGATATAATTCCCATTTTTGACTTTTTCGATCCATTTCTTCTGGAACCTCTTGCCATTGGATCTGAAGACAGTAGCAGGTCCACGTAACAGAGTTCTTGCCATCTGTTTGTTGAGAAACTCTTGTAGCTGTCCCTGTTATTTTGATTTGTGTTTTTAAGTCCACGATCGAAGTGTATAGGTTTTTTGCTTAAACAGTTGGCTTTTGCAGCTCACTGAGCTGCATTCTCTGTTCTATGCGTTTCTATTTTGACGTTTTTCTCTATTTTTCTAAAGTTTTCTTATATTACTACAAGAAAAGAAGTAAAAAACGTCAGAAAAAACGTCGCGAAATGTGGTGTAAGCAAAAGGTATACGTCGCAGAAAATGCTGACATGCGACGTTTTGGAAAACGTCGTTAAAAGGTTAGACAAAAAATGTCATGAATTTCCGAGTTTACTCGACGTCGACGTTTGTTTCTTAAACGTAGCGGATTGTAAGTAATTTATATTTTTTCATTTTCAAAAATAAATTTAATTTAATAAAAATTCAAATTTAATAATTAATTTTTTATTTTCCAGAAAATAAATTTAATTTAATATTTTTCAATTTTAATAATTAATTTTTATTTTTCCAGAAAATAAATTTAATTTTATAATTATTTATTTTTTATTTTTCATTTATCTGAAAATAATTTTTATTTAATAATTATTCAATTTTAATTATTATTTTATATTTTTCATTATTCCGAAAATAATTTTAATTTAATAATTATTATTTCTTTTATTTTGTTTCGATTTTCTGAAAATAATTGTAATTTAATTAATTTTCTAATTTAATAGTTATTTTTAAAATAACAAAATTTTTAAAATCTTATTTATTAAATAGCTATTCATTATTATTTATGAATTTTATTTATTTAATAACTATTTAATAATTCATGTATAACAAGAATTTAATACGTGCAAACAATTTATTATTTAATTGCAATTCCAAACATGTCATAATACAGTAATTAATATAAACAATACGTCATAAGTGTTTAATATATTATAATGATTACATATCTAATCTAAACGAATATTATATGTAGCACGTAAAAGATCCAAGACCTTTTTTTGTTGTTCGACTTCGGTAGTTAATCGATCCTGCATTTCTTTAACTTTTTTAGTCAATTCATCGACTTGAGACTGTAACCCCTGATTAACCTTCTTTGACTCATCTAATTCGTCTTGAAGTCTCTTTCTGACCAAAGTTTTCCCTTGTAGTCGAGGCCCAATTTCCATGCCAACAACGTAATCTGATCTAGTGCCCAAGACTTTGTCGCACACTTCATCCATTGTCATCGGATGACCTTGTTCTATTGAATGTGTCAATTCATGACATATTAATTCCTGAAAAAGTAAGAATTAATTACATACACAATCTCATTTAAGAAATATCTGTAAATGAACTATGTACTCATCCATTTTTCTTTGCATTCGGCAATTGTCTATTGACCTTTACTTTCATCATAATGAGTATGATGCCATAGCTTCATCTGGTAACACTCTTCTCCATCTCTGTCACTTTGTTGTATAGAAATATATTACTAGTAATATTTATTATAAATTTTGAAATGTCAATCAAAGTAAAATATAATTAAAAAGATAATAACTCACAATCTCATGTCGTATCGCTACAAAAGCCTTGGAGCCGGAGTTTGGTTAACATTTGACTTGACTCCTAGCCAATTTGACTTTTTGACTTTTTTTCTAATCGCACACGTAACAAAATCTATTATAACATTTATAAATCACAATTCATAAATACTAAAATATAATCAGTTGTCACAAAAGTTGTGAAATTAAGTTTTTTTATCAAATAAACTAACCTTGGTAGCTGATTGCTCTCAATATTCGCATAAATCCATCCACTTCGCTACTGTGACATTATGCGGCTTAACATCCTTTTCGTGCTTAGTAAAATGCTTTTTTAAATGAAATCTTTGATTTTTAGACCTTAAAGAAAGAAACTTCTTCACAGTAGCATGTACTTTGTTGTCAGTCCTCATTCCCTTTATTTCCAACTTTTGTTGCAAAAAATTATAAAATATTGGTCAAAGCTTTAGGCATATGGAAAACACGTACAAATTAGATAGTTTTATAATACTTACGTCTAACTTATCAAATGCAATGTCCAACTCCTCGCTAGAAATTGTTTTTACATTTTGTTCTTATAGGTAAGGAAATTCGGGATATCACACCAATCTCACTCGATAATTTGGCAGACTGTACGGAGTTAGTTGGTCGTCCTTCATTAGGCGAGATCTCTATCTCCAATCTCTTACCTATCGCCTTATTAATCTTTGCCAATTCGTGTCCTTTTGTGACATCCCTTATTTTTTTGGATCAATCGTGGATCCTAAAATAGCAAAGGAATAATTTATAATTAGCATATAACATACTTTAATTGGTTAGATAAAGAAAATAATTAAACTTAATAAATTTCACTAATGTGATGTGAAAGATCATACCTGTAGTGCTTGCAGAAGAAGAGCCCACAGTGGGAAGAATAATGTGATTTACTGGTGTCTGATAATTATTAGAAGCTGGATGCATCTCTTGAGAAGTTGACAGAGAACTAATATTGCGTCGCATACTCCTATATTGTTCATACTTATCTCTAGGATGAGTAATAGGCATAGATGTGACTTCTCGTTGTGTTGGAGTAGGCTCACAAGGTACAAGTGTCTGATCTTGTGGTTGTGTACGAGCAAATGGCTCATTAGCTACATTTCTAAGAAGCTGATGGCTCCACGACTGCAGTTGTGTCGGTACTAAGTTGCTTGTTGTAACCTTATTCTTCTTCTTGGGTAGACCAAGTCCCATGTGAATCGCTTGCATTCACATTGACATTAGATTTCAAAGTAATATTCATCAACCATATTTAAAGAAAACAGTAAAAACTGACATGCTCTCAATAAATGATTCAAAATTCTTGTTTCTCCTTCCCAGTCAATCAATTCAAATCCAACAAAGTATAGTAGTTATAGTAGTTGAAGGTTCGGATGGCAATTGGATTTGATTAAATTATGGATAAATTCATAATACTATTCATAAAAGGGATTAAATTATGGATAAATTCATAATACTATTCATAAAAGGTTTTGTAAGGAAAACTTGATGGATGACAAAGATCAAGAATCTAGAAAATTTTGCAAGATTCTACTCCTATATTGTTGTAAATGTGTGCATGCATGCATGCGAATTTGCTTTTCAGGGAAGAAACGTGATAAACTTTCAGGGAAGAAACGTGAATAAACTAACTTTTTGTAACTTTCCCATTTGATAACAAAAACGCAGAGAATGTGCAGATTTAAATTTGCATATGTAAATTTGCAGATGTAAATTTCATAAATCTATTTTAATATGAAAATGTGTATTTCATTTTCAAGTATTTTGATAACAAATTGCATTTTCAAGTATTATGTAAATTTGCAGATGTAAATTTCAAGTATTCTGATAAAAAATTGTTCATAAATCTACACTATGAGTATGCCTGTAGGGGCAGATGTGGTTTTGTTGTTATGTTCAATTCAAGTGGTCTTCTTGTATCAGGTTTGCCTTTGTTCTAATGTAAGCTGAAAAATCCCGATGTGGCAATTTTAAAACAAAGGCGGTTTTTTTTGTATACAAGTTTGGTCCTTTTGTCTTTGTTGCATTGGAATATAGCAGCGTAGCAAAGGAGTCGGGCTTTGGATAACTTTCTGACCAAGGTTTTTTTGTTTCTTCGAAATGAACCCATACTTCTTGGTGACCATTTGTGTTGTAATACTAAATCAGATGTTCCTTACAGTGGTGTCTTAGGATGTAATATTCAAAATAAGATCAGTTCCTTTTTCCTAAACTAGATACACTTAGTAATAAAAGAGAAATGTTCTATTTGCAGATAATGTTCTGATTTTGTAAAGTGTGCTTGCATTGATTTGTGATGAAATGACTACCTCTACAGAGTTAAACGTGCACCTAACACCAATAATTTCATTTCATATTCTTCTACAACATGGAAGTTATAGTCCTGAAATAGATATATGACAAAATAAGAAATAGAATATTTTTAATATGGAGGTCTTGACCTTACGCTATTCGTAAAACAACTGCTAAAAAGCTAAATGTTTCACCGGATGTGTTTGTGTTGTTCAAATATTTCAATTGTTAACAGTTGTTAATATGACAAAAATTTAAGTCAAAATGGTGGTAGTTTCATTGTGCTGCCTAAAAACAACTTGAAAATAGCTCAAGAACAAATTATGGATTCAAAAAAACCATGAAGATAAACATTAGAAATGTTTAAGAAATTCTTCAACAAATTCTAGTGTTCTGTACTCTAATTTGGTACTACTTCCAGCAAGTTGCACAGGTTTACCTATATTGTAAGTTTTAGTTTCTGTTCTCCTCTTGCTTTAACCAATTGAACTGACTTATGATTCTAATTTAATATGATAATCTTTTATGTTCTTATGGAATAACTATGAATTTCTTGGTATGCTGCATGTGAATATGTATACCATAAAAATAATTTTTTAAGGACATAGAACAAGGTTCTAAACACAGTAATGCAAAACATTGTACTGGACCTAACCAACTCATTTTTTGACAACTAAATGAGTTAATATTTGGTTCTAATCACCATGCTCTATTTCTTGTTGACTACATTACACTGCTTATTTCATCTACACATACAATATTAATGGATTGTTCCCTCACGTTGTGGATATAGAATAACATATTTCTAAAGCTATACCTATCCTCCTTTTATCTGTATGTGTTTTGTTATAATGTTACATGGTGAAGCTGAATACATGCCTACTACAACTTATCGTTTCTTAAATATAATAAACATAGAATTTGATTTTGTTACTTCTAAGATATAACAGCAGTCAAATTTGATTTTGTGACTCCTCCTGCTTATGGAATTGCCTCCACTATTCAAGGTAAACTTACATTCAATTCATATTATTGTTCAATTATCAGATTTACAAATATTCAGTCATGTGTATATGAAATGTTTCCAATACCAACACAATCCTCCCAACAACATCCACGTATAAATATTTGACTTAAAAGCATCCAAAACACTAGATAATGTGCAAACAACTTAAGAATTTTAAAGTTATAAAATTTCCTTTAGATATTGCTCCACTGGAAATGATACCACAGCTGAAGGATCTTTTGAACACTTAGGCAAAACTACCTTAAATGTAACAATAATTTGCACTATTAAATTTATCAATAGTTATAGATAAAGGGCTATAGGAACAAAATTCATAAACATAAAGTGCAACCATATGAAGTGAAGAGAGTGAAATAAATATTGGTGGCATTTAAATTTTATCTACAAATGGAGTTAAAGGGATAATCCAATTATATGATGTAGGAAAGCAAATAAAGAAGACCTATACATTGCACATTGCAGATAAGTTCCTTGAGAAGTTGAAGAAGAAGGGTTATGAAGTCCTCTACATGGTTGATGCTATTGATGAGTATACGGTTGGTTAGTTCAAGGAGATTGTTCAATCAACATTGGCATCCACTCATATCAATCTATTCCATAGCAAGAAAATTATTCAGCTTTCAATTTTCACATATGACAACACAACCAAGTTTACAATTTACAAGTTACATACACATATGTGTATCATGATGCATTATTTGATAGTGTAGAATGCAACTATCTTAGCTTCATGCCCAATGTTAAAATAGTCAAGTAATATAGGTTGTTATCTTGCATTGATGTAACTAGGTATAGGTTTAAGTTAATCCATAAATATGGATGCAACAGAATTTAAGGTTCTGACATTGTACTATATAGCATCAGTGCATCGAATCCAGCTATGCACTTGAACACTAGGATTGGTCACATTGGAATGTGTCTAAATTTAGTGGTAGTTCTATAGTGGCTGTGTTGCTATTCCATCTAGTTTCATGTTTGTTTTCATAAAACTCTATCCAGCTAGATGAAAATAACGTTAATGATAATATACCAATTTGGCCTCTTACCTTAGTGGTTGTTTCAACTTAAATTTTGTGTTATAAAATAAGTCATCCTATGTACATATCCACCAAATTTTGAGTCACCTTGTTAAACTCATTCAAAATAATACAAGCTACAGGCCCTATAAGACAGGATAAAATTCATCCTCAACAAAGTATTATACTTTGAAACATGCCAGAAACAATGGCCAAAAGTTGACACCATATGCAACTTGCAGCTTACACATAAATTTATCAACCAAGTGATAAGGATATGAACATGTTTAGGTACAACAAATGGACAAAGAAACACTATTGTCATCCTCATTATAGATAAAGTGTGATAAACTAAGATATTCAACAAGCTTCGAAGGACTTTCCTTGTTTCATTGTGCCAAAACACAAATGTGGCAAGCATCAAATGAAAGCAACGACATAGCAATATAGAGACAACAAGCCATACTGATATACACAGATGACAAAATCTAACCAAATATAATTTATTTGGACGGATAGACCTAAAGGGGAACATGGAAAGGAAATGGTGGCACAATTTAATACATCATCGATTTATTAAATTAACAGTTGCTCAACAATAGCACACAAGATCATAGCTCAACAATAGCACACAACAAAGGTTCAATTGCATAATAAGAATTTATTCATCATCATCGTCGGTGGACTCTTTGAATAGAATATCACATTACTTGTCTCTGAGTCATCCAAATCGTCATTCAAACGTTGCTCGAAATTCAATACAACATTATTTATTACATCAAATGCAATATCATTTCAATCTAAAAACTCTAAGGAACATTCCTCGACTTCTATTAGAACTTCATAAGACTCCTCAACGTCATTTGAGCCTTCTTCATTACCATGCAAAGGGATATCATACGCACGTCTCACTTCACATTCCTGCACAATCTGCCAATTTGAACTGGTAAAAAATCTTCCACATAAAAAACTTGCTTTGCTTGGTCTGCCAAAATAAATGGGTCATCCTTGAACCAAAACTTAGTTACGTTGATGCTTTTTACAATGCCGTTGACGCTCATATTCGAATTTTCAAGATCGTACCATTTGCATTTGAAAAGTACAACATTTTGCCCTTAACATATTCAAGCCTGATAATATTTGTCAGCATCCTATAAAATGTAATATTATCTTCCCCATAATTTCCTAACACTACAACACCACTGTTGGACCCCGATTCGCATTAAGCATGTTTAAAAATTATTTCGAGGTTTTAGTTTGATAATTTTAATTTGGTTGGAATAAATTGAGAATTTTATTGTGTAGGTTATGATTATTACATGAAGGGATTTAGTAAAATTCGATTTATTGATAAAAGAATTATATAAATTGAGGATCCTATGAATTTAGGTGCTTGAGATTAAATGGGGGATTATGTAAGGAGAGCTTGTATGGATGTTAGAAATTAAATTGAAGGAATTTCGTGAAATTAGAGTGTATTTTAATAAGGTGAATTAAAAATTTGAAAGAGCCCATTTGGAAGTTAGTATATGTTTTAAGGCTTAAGGTATATTAAGTGGGCTGTTAGGCCTTTAAATATCTTTTAAATAAAG
>JAOQMR010000008.1:11367793-11378111 GCA_027563865.1 Erythroxylum pelleterianum | reverse complement strand
CATATCCCTTGGGATAGTTTTGATGTCAAATACTCTAGTGGCTATGCTTTGGTTGAAACATTAATGTTGGAAGGGGACAAGGTCAAAACAACTCAAATGTGTCACCAACATGCGGTAGATTGGCTTTGTGTGAAGCTGCAACTTATTGGAGAGATGGCTTACAAGTTCAAATTACCGGATTCCACTTGGACTCGTCCGAGGTTTCTTGTTCTTACACACTCTGAACAACATCGAATTACTCTTTTAAACTTTGTTGATTCTGAAGCTTTTTTCATGCTCCAACTGATGTCGATACTTATGAAACTTATGCTGCAGCATGCTGATTTTGTGATTAGACAGTGGTTGATTCCATGGGACTGGTGTTGCGCTCTCGACCTCGACCTTGAGGACAAGGTTGTTTTGATGGGGACGGTATTGTTATATACCAAGTAGGGCCGAGCATGAATTACAACAAGAGCCCAATAGTAAAGATGAGCAAGTTGGCACTAAGCACTTGGTGGATGCTCGCTTATATGGAGAAATCGGTTAAGGAAATGGTTAAGCTAATTGTTATGAAAAATGTATTTCTTCCTCTCATCCCCATCTCTCTGTATTCTCTTCTTATCTCCTCTCTGTTGAAGCAATCTTTTTTCCCTTTGAATTAGTGAATCCAATTTCCAGAATGTCCTCATCTATCTCTTAGTTTGAATCTCGTATTTCTCTTTTAATCAATACAAATATCTCCAATTTCTATCAATTTCCAGTTAGCTCTCCTTGTTGTTATTTACAGTTCACAACACATTGTCATAGCCACAACTCACAATGGAAGGATTGAGCAAACAATAGTTTTATGGAAGTCAGGATATGTCTTTGTAATACAAAACTCGCTATATAGGAGAGAGTGGTGTGCTTAAAAGTTTTCAGAGGCTCAACTGATGTCTATGTCATGTTGTGACATTTGTAGGACTACTTACTACAATCATGAATGTCGAACACCAACTTATATATGGGAGCAATCGAACATGTATGATCAACTTCAAGGTGTACTATACAGGAACAACTACAATTCAGAGTGTAGTAACTCTTACGCTTATAGATGGAACTATTGCGCTCCAGTTGAATATTTACAGTCCTAAGCAACTCCAATTAACAAGCCAACTTTGGAAGATATAATAGTTGATTTGATTCAAGAATCAATCATAAAGCATTAGGAAATAGAGGATCATATACAAAATTTGACGAATTAGATGGATCAGCTGGCAGAGATAATATCTGATTAGATGTAAGGGAGTTTGCCCAGTTTTATTGAAACTGATGCTGAAGAATATAGAATGTCAATCACCTTTAGGAATGGAAACAAGCTTCCAGAAGGAGAGAAAGCAAAAGAAGTAGAAGAGGAAGAGGAAAAGGAAGAGGAAGAGGAAACAAGTATTATAGATAAATTAATAAAAATCCTTGCTAAAATTAAAGCTAACCGAATTAAATTCGAGAGTGAAGACAAGACAAAGGTTGGTCTCATGAATGGATTGACAAAGAGCTTCCTAAAGAAGGTGAAGAAGCCTTCATCCAAGAAGAAGAAGTAGAGAAGTGGCAGGAGATAATTGAAGAAGATAAGTCAGAAACCTTTGCCCATAAAGAAGAAGAAGAGTGGATAGAGATGGTTGAAAAAGAACTGGCGAAGGAACCAATAAGGAAACTACTACTGAAGCGTTGGTAGTAACCTTAAGTACGAAGGGTTCCCACTTCCTTGAAGACAAATTGTTCAAATCAACTAAAGATTTAGAGATTTTTGTTATTCCCTCTTTCATTAACAATTTGTCATTAAAAATGGCATTAATGCTTACAATTGGATTTATTAATTTGATAAATTATGTCCTTGTTATTATTTTGCAATAGGTGGCTTACTTATAGGCTTCAAAATCTCCTTGTTGAGAAATGGGTGGAAGCAAGCCACTCATTATTAATCCAGGATGAAGTTAAGCATAAAGGGCACGTCGAACTAACAATGTTAAACAAGCGCTACATGGGAGGTAACCTATGAATTATGATATGTTTATATTTAATTTTAATTTTATTTCATTTGTTAGTATAAGATTTTATTTTATTTTACGTTATTTTATTTTATGTTATTTCCGTGTTCTTTTTATCCCTTTCTTGTTTATATTTTGAAAGGATGTAGTTTAACATTGATGGATCTGAAATTAGAAAATTGTCACAATCAGAAAAATACCAACTTAACCCTCTCACTTATTTTTAAATGCTTATATTGTGTACAATTCGGAACATTGTACAATTTTAAGTGTGGAGATGGGTTTAATAAATTTTAATAATTTCTTTAAGCTTATTATAATCGTGATTATAAAATTCTTTTAAAAGATATTCTGAATTAGTTGAAATCTATTTATGAATATTATGTTTCATTTTTGAATATTGATTTAATTGGTATACAAAACGATGAGAGTTAGAATAAAATTGTTTTTGTAAGTCATATTTTTAATAATCATTGAAATATTCAAGTTGAATGATATTGCATATTATTTACACACATAATACCCATATTTTTCATTAGTTTTTGAACCTAAGAACAAAAATTTCACTGAATTTTTAACGATTTTTTAAGCTTATTATAATCTTGATTATAAAATTCTTTTAACTGACATTCTGAATTGGTTGAAATCTACCCATGAATAATGTGTTTCATTGTTAATGTTGATTGAATTGGTATGCAAAAGGAAGAGAGTTAGAATAAAATTATTTTTGCATGTAACGTACCACTCTTACAGGACATATACCCAACATTTCAGAGAATATTCAAGCACATACCTTACAAGAATGGCATGTTAGAGCAATCACATTATCATATTCAAGGCATCATATACATAATATTCATAAAAACATTTTTCCCATTTCATTCACAAACATAATTTACATTGTAGCATTACATCTCATAATCCACATTTTTACATCACAAAACATCTGAGAGTTTGTTGTTCTATACAAAATATCTAACACGAAATGGGATGTTAACATAATCTTTCTAACTAAACTGCTTAGACATCATCTGACTAGACCTTTGAGCCATTCTTGATTCCAAAATGGACAATACTAGACTGCTACTAGATTGCCTTAGAAGTTAGGTCTCCCTAGTACCTGAAAATCAAAGTTGCAATTTTGATGAGTTTGCAAACTCAGTGGGTGAACCATCATTGATGTGCCCACTCATGTCAAAACACAAATATTAGGAGTATAAAACCAATTTCACGAATATGTCACATTATTCAGAATCAATTCTCATTCATCACATCACTCAGTTTGTATACCAAATCACAATATACATATCATATTTCACAAGCATATTAGGATTATAAGCATTTCATAAAGTCATCTCAGAACAATCCAAGCACTCATCTTAATCATTCATATCATCAACATATACACAGGTATTTCATATCACTATTTAACACAAATCAATGATTCTTTCCAATCATTCTCAGGACACATGTAAGGATATGTATATGCAAATGCTCATGAGACTCCATTTTTATTTTTATTTTTATTTTTGTCGTGACCGAGCGCCTATTTAACTATCCCATATTCGTTGCAGATATCGGGCTCATTTCAGATACTATCCCATACCCATTGTGAAAACCGGGCTTATTAATAACTGAGCCTGTGACTCTGTGTGCACATTTCCTGAGCTTTAAGTTCTTTTTCACATTAGTCGCTTTGATCACAACTTCTTTATCTGAACAAGTATATTAATGTCATGAAATGCATCATTTCACACAATATACTATCAGTCGTTTTCATTCAGTATGCATAGTCATTTATCACATTCATCGGATTTAAGTCCGGTATTCAACATTCGGTTGAGCACTCAATTTTCCATATTCACATACAAGTAGATAGCACTTCCAATACATTCCCGAATATTGGACTCCTTGGACTATCAAGGTTTGGAATTATCACAATCTCATGGGTAACAATTCAATAATTGTAATTTAAACAAAAATAAATTAAATATAGTGAGAAAACATCTAGGTTAACTCATAATATGCTCCAGATTTGCTATTGCCTTGATGATCCAATAATGTCTTGATGTTGTCGGTCAATTTGTGCTTTTATATCATGCAATACACACATATTTACACATTACTAACTTATTTAATCAAATGAGTACCCAATCATACACATGTATATGTGTTATGTTTAATGCATGCTCAATTGACTATCCCAGGTATGTAATCTTATTCATAAATCTTGCCCATTCATTCATCATAGCTTGTATGCATCCTGTTTGCAATTGGGTTATGCATTAAGTAAGTTTGATTACTCTCAATTCATCAAACGTACATTCATCGATCCCTTTCTAGTATTATATTTACAAAATTTCCCAATTCTCATTCAATCATGCCTAATTCATTACTTATATACTTTAAATCACATTTGCATTTATAAGAACATCCTTATACCGTTAACAAATCATAATTCTCAAATTCATATACATTGATATCAAAAAATCCATTCCTTAAGTTATAGCATCAATCAACAACCTAAACTCGTCAAACACTTAACCAGTTGATTCGACTTCAAACTAAGTCCATTTTAAGCCCTAATGAAGTCTAAAAGCACCAATGTATAGTGTCTTATCCATATATGATTCAACCAGAACACAAAACACAATTTTTCCTCGCTGCTAATGATAGAGATGCTGATAGGCTTTTATTTGATGCATTAATGTAGGTGAATTGTGCAATATTTTGGGATAAATATTTTGCTAAATTGTTGTTTTATAATATTTGAGTGTTAGGAATTTTTTGGAAAAATAGAGCAAAAAGATAGCAATTTGGAAGATTGGTCAATGCTTCAATATATGGATAAGCAGCTGAGAAAAGATGGTACAAAACGACAAAACATGAAGAAAAACAAAACAGCAGCAAATTGTTGATTATGCATATGTGAAATGCAAGAAAGCAAAAAGAGAAGGCTTCAGCCTTTTAGGTAGATAAAAAAAGTTGCAAAAATGCAGCTTTGTGGGGGGGGGGGGGGGAGATGGCCAGCATTTTTGAAAAATGAAAAAGTGAGGGTTTAGCGTGGGAGAGGGACAGAAACAAAAAGAAAATTTTGCCTCCAACCAACAGAAGGAAGGCATGCAGCCCCCACACTGGAAAAAATAACCCTCCATTCACTTACACTCTCCAGTAAAAAAAAGAAGCAGCCTCTTCACGCAAGCACTCCACGCCGCCAGCTCCATCCTTCACTAAAGAGCCAAGTAGCCTCCATCCACCAGCCATTCACGCAACTCCAACAAAAACACCACTCCACAACACTCACACCACCCCCAATCAAGCATCTACTCTCCACTCACACACGAAAGGTCCAGCCTCCATTTACTCATAACGAAGACGTAAACTCTCCACTCATTCAGCACACACCAATGTTGCCTCACCCAATAACAACACAGCCTCCATCACATTACCTTTCCACTCAAGTTGCCTCCGTCAAACACAGAAACAACACAGCTTTACTCCACCAAAAAGCAACACAGCCCCCACTCCAAAGACAGACCCACGCATAAGCAGAACAGAACACGCAGCCTTCATTTATATTTAATTCCCTCGTGAACTTGTTTAGGGTTTATATTTTTGGATTGCTTGGCTTGATGATTTATGGTTGAACTCTTAATTTCTCTTAGGGATTTGATGTTTTGATGATGCTTTAATGTTGAATTTTGCTGGAATCCATGACTGAATATTTATACCCTTGTTGATTTTCCTTGGGTTTAATTGATCTTACTTTAGATTATTGGAAGTTTGCTTGATATAAATTCACCTTTGAAAAATGAGGGGTTTTTGCTAGAAGATTGAAGGAATTTCAACTACGATTTTCTTGTGAGTTGGGAGACCCAAGAAACCTAGGAGGTGAAAATAGAAGGTTGAGTTTGGAACTTAAGAAACTCTAGGAAGAATTTAAGTAAGGGATTACTAAGTGGTGTCTAGAGTGGATAGATTAATTGACGTTTAGGAGAAGGGGATTAATTACTCTTAAAATTCACATACAATGTTAGGATTATTCATTTGTGTAGGATAGCTAATTCAACATTAAGGTTGAGAAAATTATCATTCCTTAAGAGAAAGTCATTCCCCATTGACGTGAATACCTTTAATTAGTAAATTGTTGCACTCTTTTCTTAATTAGTAACTGCACAAATTTGTCATATTCATAGTTAATTTGATCGCATTGAATTGGGTAGTTGTTTAGAAATTTTTTTAAGTTATTAAAAATTATTTACATTGTTTTTAATTTCCTAAAATTTCACTCAACCCGATTTCAAACACTGTTAGCTAGCATAGATTTGAACTTTCTCATAATCTCTGTGGACACGACTAGGTTCTTACCGATTTATTACTCACTTTGATAACCGTGTACTTGCAGTTTACGAACAACCAAGCATTTTCACGATCGTGGGAATGAACCATACAATTCCCACGATCGTGGGATAGGTGAACCAAAAATTTCACCTTCATTTTCCTTAAACTTTTCTTGTAGCGCTCCTTACCGTAGGGTACATACCGAGACACCCGGCGGATATTCCAATACATAACCTATGATAATGACGCGCTACGATCAATCACTACATTCACTTAACATGGCATCATCTATCTTTATTCTCTTATAAACATCATAAAAAAAGTCACAATATTTTAAAACCAACTTTTACTCATTTCATTTCATAAAACTAAACATTATACAATGTATCTTTCAACATTCATACTTATACAACATCATAGCCTAATACAAAAACGTGCTACATGAAAGAGGAAAATACACAAAATCTATCTAATCTATCCATATCTCACTGACCGACCTTTAAGCCATTTCTTCTCTTTCCCAAAAGTACAAGTCTACACTGCTTGTAGCGTCTCATAGTAGTTAATATCGTCTCTTGGTCCTGAAAAGTCAACATTGCAATTTTGATGAGTTTTGCGAACTCAGTGAGGTAACCATCATCGATGGTTCACTCAATTCATACATCACATTAATACACGTAACATATTATTCACATCTTTTTGCATATTCATAAAATATCACATTTCACTTTCAGAACAATCATCATAATCCTTTCATTCATATATAATACACATATCAAGTATAAATGCAATACACGTGATACTCACTTTTATTTATTATTGTCATTGCGACCGAGTGCCTTTTTACTAGCTCATATCCGTTAGTGGATACCGAGTTGTGTCAAATTATGTCCCATATCCCTTAGTGGATACCGGGTATATTCACAACTGAGCCTGAGGCTCTTTTCTCATTATGAGCTTTAAGCTCTTTTTCACTGACAACTCCGGTCACAACTTCTTCTATTTTACATGCATTCATGTATCGAAATGCTTCACATATCATTTTCTCAATCAATCACATGCTTGCACATTCACATTCAATTCACAATTTTCATCGGACCCAAGATCTGACACTCAACATCATTGTTGAGTCATTTATTTCGTCACATTCACATACAAAGAGCACTTTAGTATATCATTCATATATCACAATCATCGCACCTTCATTGTCCGGAATCAACACAATCAGTCACATTCTTCTATCATTCAAAGCATAATTTAAAGCAAGCAGTAATTGAGAGAAACCGTCTAGGTTACTCACAAGTCACTCCCGAAGCTAACACTTGGATGTTTCGAAAATGTCTAGAGGTTGACGTTCCAGTTGCTCCTCTATAACAAGCAATATACACATATCACAATTTGCACAATTATAAGTGTTTAATAATGCACATCTATGCAATGAAATATGTATAATGCTTGTTCATGACAATCTCGGGTATTTTTCCATTATCCTTGTCATAAAATCAATCCTATCTCGAGACTCACCTAAGTATAATTTTTACTTAAGCTTATACCTCAATAAAACCATTAAAATCATAATTCATAACTCATTGAATCACTTTCAGATTTTTTCAAAAACTAAATTTCGATCTACTATTCTTATACTGAAATAGTACATTATACTCAACTTCCATTCAAAAATTGAAAATCTTAGACACTGAATCAAAATTAGATTTCTTCACTTAATTTGTAGCCTTATTTCTCTAGTTTACTCCAAATCAAAAATCATCTCATCTAGATGACTAGAAATCAAGATATAACTGAAATACCCAATTATGTTCAGTGAAATCATACCAGTCATACTATTCCAACAGATTCCCTCACTTTCCTTAAATCTAACTTTTTCAAATCAATTCAGAATGCTACCAATCCCACATCTGTTGGGAAGGAGAACAAAGCACTCCTTATAAGATACCCTCCCCTTGTATATGCGTTTTTCATGCCCTAACGCACCGGATCCCATCAGAACTTCGAAGTTAAATGTGCTTGGGCAAGAGTAGTACCAAGATGGGTGACCTCCTGGGAAATCCTATGGGAGTAATGTCCAAAAGAGGCCTACAAGCTAGAAAAGCAAAACCGTGCAGGTCGAGAGCACTAAGGCTTTGGCCCAAAATGGATAATATCTACAAGCGGGTGGTTTGGGCTGTTACAATTAGTATCAGAGTCAGTACCCAGACCGATGGGCCAACGAGGATGCTAGGCCTCCACGAGGGAGGGGAGAAATCCCATATCGGTTTGGAAGAAGTGAAGCACTCCTTATAAGGGTGTGGATACCTTCCCCTTGTAGATGCGTTTTCTATGCCCTAACGCATCGGATCCTATCAAAACTCCGAAGTTAAATATGCTCGGGAAAGAGTAGTACCAGGATGGGTGACCTCCTGAGAAGTCCTGCAGGAGTAGTGCCCAAAAGAGGCCTACACACTGGAAAAGCAAAACTGTGCAGGTCGGGAGCACTAAGGCATTGGCCCAAAGCAGACAATATCTACAAGCAGGTGGTCTGCGTTGTTATATTTCTTCCAAATTTTGACACCTTCATGATAGTTCATCAATTACACGTCAATTATACCTTAAAAATTTTCAATTCCTCATCAATTTAAAAAAACTTCAATTCCTCATCAATTCATCCCTAAAACAATCTATAACCTAGGGTTTCCATACATCAAGAACAAAACGAATTCATTCATCAAACTTCAAGCACATCTCATCATCAACCCTACATGCAATTCATCTCAATTCACCCCTAATCAATCTGTATGGATGTTATGCTCACATATATCACAATAAAGCAATCAATTAATTACTTCTTTAGCTCAAGGTCTCCTCAATTTAACAAGTTAAGCAAGCATTCAAGCATACATTAAGAACAAAATGGGATAAAAGGGTTTCAATTGCAAGATGAAGGCTGCAAAATTTTGGCAAAAATTCAAGAGTTATGGAGATAATGTGAGGGTGTCATTGGTGAGGGGAAAGAAGGAGAAAGCTTAAGACCAAAACATGAAAGAAGGCAGTTTTGCAAGGGTGAAAGTCGTGGGTGCAAGTGCATGGTGGAGAGGTGGGACACATTTCTTTCCACTTGTCAAATGGAGAGCCAAGTCATGTGTCTTCCTCTTACACTACCAATTGTCAATCTATAACTACTCCATTTGTCACTTAATCACTAGGCCATATATAATGCAATTATGCCATCATTTGTCACTCATTTATTCAAGCCATTTGTCACTCTATTACCAATGCCACATGTCATTATTTCATAGACCCAATCAACCTAAATTCTCATGCATCATTTTATCTAGCCCTTTAACATTTTTCCTAGAGTAGATGCACATATCACCTTATCAATCACTCAATTGTAACAATAAATTCCCAACTCACTAATTATAATCCATCCAAAACAAAATTCAAGACATAATTAACACACAATTATATCACAATCATTTAAAATCTTTCATACCCCGGGATATGTCAAATAAGCACATATATTGTTTTTACAATGTCTCTAAATCATAGTTCATGTGTGTATACAAATATGATTCATGCAAATGTAATGCACTTCCTATATTCTCATATGATATGACTAAATCTAACAATTAAGTCCTTAAGTGTAGAAACAGGTTATTACATTGTAAGTCATAATTTTAATAATTATTGAAATATTTAACTTGAATGATATTGCATATTATTCCCACATATAACACTACAAGAAAAATAGAATTTAGCGATGGAACTTACTGACGGTTTTTGTACTTATTCCGTCGGTACGCTTAATTAGCGACCGAATATAGCGACGGATAAAGGCGTCGGAGAAACGGCTGTAGATAAATTTACCGACGGAAATTAGTTTCCGTCGGTAAATTTACCGACGGTTATTCTTTTCGGTCGGTAAATTTTTCTGTCAGAAAATTACCAACGGAAACAATTCGGTCGGTAAA
>JAOQMR010000008.1:11295196-11305197 GCA_027563865.1 Erythroxylum pelleterianum | reverse complement strand
ACAATGTGCTCTAAGAAGGTTTCTTTTATACCAAAAAGCTGTTTTGGAATTTGGATGAAAAGAGTCTTGTATACTTGATCTTCAGGAAAAAAGAATCAAATAGCTGAAAGAACAAACTACTCTGTGTTCCGTTACACCTTTCTCTAATATCTAATATAGATTTTCACCAGAGCCCAAGGTGTCAAGAGCTGCAACAGAAACTATAGCCTATTTTTTTTCAGTTCTTGATATGATTGACTCTTATCTGTTCATATTTTCCAAAATCCATTTCCATTTGATAACTGTGAGCTGATTTTAGAAGCATCACACAACTATATGCTTTAAAGAAAAGGGAAACTGTTGATCAAGTGACCTGACGGTGATAGACCGGCTGATTCCCTTGTGGGTTTTAGTAATTACTCTATTACCTTAGGATATGAAGTCGGCAGTTGCTGGCAGATATTAAAGAATGGGCCAAATCATGGAACTGGTAAGCAAATTAGGTGAAGAAGCCTGGGTCAGAATTGGGTAGCTGCAGTTGCACTTAGAAAGAAGAGCAACAGGTCAATCCTCATATTTTGGACTTCCTGAAGTAATCAGAGAAGCCAAGGAATGAATGTCATTGCCCGCAACTCCAAAGTTTTCAATTTTCAACAGAAAGACCGAGTCTTTAGTATAGAGGGATACACAGCACAGCCACCACAAGAAAGCTTCTTGGTTTTTTTAAACGCAAACTCCTTGAAGAGACGGCAACTTGTTCTAACCATTTTTTAAGGAACCTTTCTCTTCTCCCATTTTAACTAAAAGTCTCCAGTCCAAGGAATTGTTTTGTCCACGTTAACATTTTCTCAATCAAGCCAAGCAAGAAAATGACTTGCAGTTAACTGATTCTCCAAGGTAAGTAGAAGATTAAAGAATGGAGATAAATTGACTCTTGATATCACTTTCTCTGACATTGTAAAGTTGAAATAGCTAGTCCAGATGGGTGGGGATGAATGGGATTTTTTCTCGATTGCAGGATTAGATGAAGTTGATTAGTCACATAATTGTTCTAGCCCTTCCAATTTCAGCAAGAGATAGCATGAAAAAGCAAATAAATAATACGATTATATATGCCTAAAGATGCAGGTATCTGTCTTTATCTGCATGTCTTCCCATTTCGGATCCTACCATTGAATTCAGAGATAAATCACACTTAGCTAGATGACATAGTCATATCTAACCATGTCAACTTCCGGTTGGAGTGGTGACGGTTAAGTTCATTCAAGAGGAGAGCATACAAAGTGCAGATTCAGCAACTTAGCGTTACAAACAGTTTCACTGAGAGAACAGCATTAACGATCAATGTGGGGCAAGCTTTCGTGTTAGGCCCCATCTACAAACCAATTACTCGTAACGCTTATGTTTTGCCCTTCCTTAAAGCAACAGCAGATACCGTAGGATTTGCCTACACCACTTGGTTGGAAGGTTGTTATAAATAAGTGGAACCCAACTGGGCAACGAAGCCTATTTTAGACTTTAAAGATTTGTGCTTTTGTGACAATTTGCAACCCACGGCTTTGAAGTTAGCTATCACCTCGAAAACGAAAAGTGAATCATTCTTTTTGGTGCAAGTTCCCTAAATTAAGGAGTTAAAATACAGATGATAGAGATGTGAAACTTTTAGTGTCACAACCATGGCTGGTTCAGGTTGTGTTATTAGACTATAAAAGAACAACAAAAGTTCTGTTGGGCACCGGTGGTTGCGGAAGAGGAATTGTGTATTTAGTTGGCAGACATCAAAGGATAGATAATTAAATATCAATTCACATGTAACCTAAAACATTAAGTGGCCTATCGCTTTTAGACTCCTCCATTCCTGCAAAAGCAGACACTTGAACAATTGAAGAAGTCTGGATGCTTGAGCTTGACAATGACCAAAAGTTGTGGGATCTTAACTAGTGGGACTAGTGTTCCAGACTTGACGGGCTGACCAGCAACAATTTTAGACCAGATTCCACCCTGAGCATGAAAAAGAAAAAAGTCCAGATTTTATGACTGCAAGCTGTGTATTTTGTTTTTAGATAAATGGAGTCTACTCCCATTACTTCCAATCCATAGCAATCAATTGGCCATGGTCTTATTTTCTTATAATTTTACTTCAAAAAAACAAAGAAGAAAACATTGGTCATGGTCTATTATTTTTCTGGCTTTGACTTCATCAAACACCTGTAGTAATGGCCCGTTTTCTATAATAAGGATTAGAACCTTAGAATATTGCTCATGGCCATAACATTAAGAATTCATGAATTACATTTCAATGCATATCATTAGCATACACACATGAATTATGAATTAATACACATTGCAAAGATAATATATTCATGAATTACATTTCAATGCATATCATTAGCATACACACATGAATTATGAATTAATACATATGAAATGATTATATGAAATGTTTGTATTCATAATGTGCTTAATAAAATATGATGTATAATGTGATCAGGTAGTCAATTCTGAATGATGTGATATATAAGATTTGATATTGAATGAGATGATATACTGATTGAACTATGTTATATACTTGTGATGTTTATGTTCTGTTTTGAGTAAGCACATCGATGTAGTTTACTCACTGAGTTCGCAAAACTCATCAAAATTGCAACGTTAATTTTTAGGTACTGAGGAGACCTAACTTCTAAAACAATCTAGTTGAAGTCTCGTATTATCAATTTTGGGAACAAGAAATGACTCAAAGGTGTGGTCAGTTGATATCTGAAAAGTTTAGATAAAATATGTTTGTTTAGTTTCTCATTCCATATAGAACATCTTGTATAGAACGGTGAACTCACAGATGTTTTTGTAATGTAAATATATGTAAGTTATGTTTTGTTAATGAAATGGAAAATTTTGATCCTTTGAAATATTTGTGTTTCGGTGATACCATAATAAGTAAATATGATTGCTCTATCACGTCATTCTCATAGCGTATGTTCTCGGATGTCCTATGAATGTTCGGGCATATATTATATGATAGTGGTGTGTTACACTTTACCTATCTGCTAGGCCTGTTACCAGTTTGCAACAATGCAAACCAGAGAAGCAAATTGTAATTATGTTCCATTACGAAATGCTTAATCAGTCATCTAAAGAGATGAAACACTTAACTGTTGCAAATGAATATCTAAGGAAAAACCCAGCAGGGCGGAACTTTGATCGCTAATTCGCCGACAGAGAATTTGCAAAACTAGGCTGCCATATAATCAGAGATTATTTATTGTACAAAGTAAAGAAAAGAACAAAGAGCATCTTTTTTTTTTGGCTACTGAACAAAGAGCATCTTGTTCATTTGTGGGAAAGTTCTAACTTATTTTCCAGCTTTGTTGCCCAATTCGGCTGCAGATTGAGCTGCACGTGTTAAAACATCTGACACCAAGAGAGCTCCCTTGGCAAAGTAAGTACTGTTTACTACGGCATTAGCAGCTGCAACGGCTGTTTTCCCTGTGAATTTAGCTACAGATACAGCTGCTGTGCCAGTGACTGATGCAGCGGATTTAGTAATATCCAAAACATGATACTTCTCGTCCACTGACTTTGCAGTTTCCATGCCTGCATTTATCTTGTCAGTGAGGCCAATATTTTTGCTAAATTGCGCAATCTTGGCTGCTGCATTGGCTGAGACATGGTGGGATTCGTCAAAAGCTTTAGCCTTGATCAGTGCATCTTTCCCCAAAACATATCCCTTGGCTAGCATTGTTTTGACAACTTCTTGAGCCACTGTTACAGCCTCCCCAGGGGTAGAAACAAACTGCCTTGCATGAATCCCCTGCTCATGGATTGCGATTAGATATTCTTAAGATCAAATAATACTCAAAGTGTGAACATAATATAGGAAACCTATACGCTTTGCCATCTTCAATTCCAATAGCTGCATACAAGCTTATGTTTGAATAATTGAGTTCTGGAAAAAACAAAAACACATCACTGTTGTAAAAGTATTACTGCATACCGATGATCTAACATCATCTTCAACTTGCCATGTGGTATTCCTCCAAGGATCAGATTCATCTATATAAGTTACCCAGGGTGTTACACAAACACGGTCATCAACAATTGTAGCTCCCTAAAACATGATTACAAAAATATGAGCATATCAACTGCCAAAATACTGCTATAGAAATGGTTCTCAATGACAGAATTTGATCATTCAAGTAAAGAGGTGTTTCAACACAACTTAGACGCTGAAGACTTAATTGTAGAACTGAGTTACAGATCAACCTTCAAAAAAAAGTTATTGAAGGGAAAAAAGAAATATGAAAGGAAAATACAAGCCCCATTATTTGTTTATTAGTCACTAGAAACAGAGCACTTCAAGTCACTAGCATAATCAATCAAAATCTAAGACGAACCTTGACATGCAAATGGAGAGATCTAAAGAAAAAAGGGAAACTAAAGAAAGAAAAAAAAACTTCCTAGTGCTTAATTGAAAGGGAAATTATGAATTTTAAAACAAGCAAATATGACAGTTTCCAAGTAACATGAGCAGATGTTCAAATAGAATTATCAATCCAATGGTGATTCTGGCCCATCATATCAGAACAAATTACGTCTGTTCCATAAACTATATCGTATCTTGAGGAAGTCAGTTCTGTAAACATCAATTATTAAGTTCTGCTTGAGTCTTTTTTAAATGTGAGCATTACGAGAATGGGAGATATGCTATAGACATGTCAAAAGTTAAAAATCAAACCCCAGAAAACAGAAGAATCTCATAATCAGCATGAGGCAGAATTACCAGTGAGAAATTGTTTATAAATAGATGTGAGAAAAAAAAAAGTTGTGCATTTACCAATCTCACAAGCTAGGAAAGTAAGTGGATGTGGAGCATCGTTGGCACTATTTAAGCTAATCTATATGTATATGGAATTTAGCTTAGCTAAGCCAAAGAAGATGAGATGAGAGGCATCCAGGTAACTTAGGACATGAAATGGATCAGAAAAATGAAATCCTACATTTATGAAGTTATTTACTGACTAGAAACAGTAAGTAACTTACACTGAGCAGGACTGCTGTCTGAAGAGCATATGAGTCTTTAAATGTCACATATGCAGTACAAGCATACTCACCAGATCTGTATCCATGAAGGAATCATTTGAAAGATAAATAAGTTATGAGCATGGTCAAAGGAATATGCCTTCCAGTAGCAAAATTGATCATAATCAAAGCTGTTGACAGCATTTCACAATTGATGGCAATAAAGAGAGTTTAACATTTTAGTTTTACTCCCTATAATCAGTGAACATGTTGCAAGGTAATGTTAATCCTCTTTTGCTAGAACAAGTATCTAAACTCTCAACATATAACTATACCAAACAAAAAGCTTGGGATCTAGATAGATTACACATTCCCTCTCTCCCTCCACCTCTTTCTCATCTATTGACATGTTCCTAAAAAGTATTGGTTATAATGGTCCATCTGAAATTCATCCAACAGAATCCCGGAAACAGACATTCTAGCAATTTGATTTTAAGAAAGGAAGAATTGAGCTAACCAGAGTTTTAAATAATTAACTGGGATTGCAATGATAAGGACAGCTTGGAGATGTGACAACAAGATGAATGTTACCTGATGATCTCAACGTGCTCAACTGCACCACAATGGGAAAAGAAATCGTACACATCTTTCTCAGTGGCTTTGGGAGATAAGCTTGTAACTTCAGCAGTATATCCACCCGGATACATCCTGTTACTAAAGTAGTACAACGAAAATGCTGGACGATGGTTTTCCTGGTTGAAAATAATAGATGACTTTCAGTATCCTTTTGCAATATGGATTCCGTTAGTACCTAGAAATCATCAACATTTTTCTTATATAATGCCTATTTCCCTCCATTTTCTGCACAGAAAATGACATTATGCAGAACAATTCAGATAAGGGAAATGCAGAATGAGACAATATACATTATCTTCACGATAAGTTCGTGTTTTATCTTGTGATCCTAAGATCAATAACCCTTGGTGGTCCCTGCTTATTTGTGTGAACCCATACACGGTCCAAATTTCAACAGATATTCCTTTTATCTAGTAATAATAATTTGATTTTTAGCAGACACTAGGCTTATTAGTCCATAGGAACCCATTCTAAACCCCTTACTTTTCCTCTACTAATGCAGCTAAGCTCTGACACAGTGATAACATTCACGTCATTCAATGCATTTAACCACCTATCTCACCTGATGCATGATGCAACATCAAAATCAACCCAATTGCATGACGCAAATTTCTCATGTCCGGTTAATTTTTGTTCTCTTGGTAGATATCTTAATTACCCACCATGAATATTGTGTCAACGTGAAGACCAATTGCAGCCAAACCAATCTTCGAAATGAGAACACTCAGAATCAGATAAACTTTATTTAACCGATATGAAACCCTTGAATGGGACGATAACTGACTTCGAAAGGATATAACAATTCCCGGATAGAACAATTATAAATCCAAGTAAATGAAAGACATAAAGTCCCAAAGAGCTATAATTGACAAGAATATCAAGAAGAAACTTAAAAAGATGAAGTTTTTGGAACTGGGTATTCGAGGAAAGACATAAAGTACCCATCTTGAACTGGAAAAGTTGAGTTACGTTCCTTTTGAAACATAAGCTGAAAAACTGAACAACAAGAGCCATTAAAAATCGCAAAAGCACAGTTCACTTACAGGTCATACGCACGCACTCAGACTTGCTCATAAGATTGTAAAGTAGAGATTGGCATCGCTTAGACGTCGTCGATCAGAAACGAAACTGAGATGGGGAGAGAAGGAAGACTCGAATAGAATGAACCGCAAGTACTGTGAGGAAGCTCAGGTCGAAATCACACGCGCAGTTTAATGCACGTGAGACGAGGGATACATGTACAAGATATATTAAATCCTATTCCAATGCAAAAAAAAAAAATTATACGATCAAATATTTTCCAAGCTAAGATGGTTATAAAAAAAATCAGAAATTTCGTAAAAATAAAAAAATTTCTGCAAATATCATAAATTATGAGTAAGCATCTCCAAATTCTCTTCCTAAAATTAAGACAATTGCTATTTTCAAAAAATAAAGAAAAATTCATTGGTTTCAAAACATTCACATTATTTCAGGATTTTGAATTAGTCCAAAAACAACGCCTAGTTGCAGCTCTGTGCTTGATAGTAGCGTGTAAACCACATCTTTCGGAGGAGCGTGCAGTAACTGTGACCGGTGGCAAAATTACATCTTCAACCCCACACCTCGGGAGGAATGTAGAGTGGGCGCAACGGGCTCCAACCGTTTTTCAACTGTTGAGAGGTAAAAAACGGCGCAGCAGTTGGTCGAGTTTTTTTTCCCCGGTATTTCTTGGTCCGTGCATTTCATGAACGGTCCCTACCCTCTCTGTCTCTCGCTCTCTCTTTCTCGGTGAAAATAATTCATCATCATTATTTCATTCACTCCAAATCCGGCACCATTCAACAATTTTAAAAAGTTTTAATAATACACATATAAATGTGACATAATATGAAAAAAAGACAATGCACATTAAAAAGAGAAAAAATAAAATTAAAAATAAATAAAATATTTGATATGATGCCAAGATGTGCTAATACTTAATAAGCTGTAAAGTACGACTTTTCGTGTTTCAAGTTGTGTTAGGGATCTTTGCTCAGTAGTCATGTCAAGGATCTCATATCGGACAACTATGAGAGCATTCAAGAGTTTATAATGGTATGCAAACCTTCCTCTCTCGAGCTAGCTTTTGGAGGTGAGTTAGGCACTTCTAACATGGTATCAGAGCCAGTTTGTCTCGATGGTTTGGGGCGGTGTCCGGTTATGTTTCTTTGCCCAATATGTTCATCAGATGTCCAGTCCTACTCTGGATTGAGGGGGATGTCAGGAATCCCACATCGGACAAATATGAGGGCATTCAAGAGTTTATAATAGTGTGTAAACCTCCCCCTCTCAAGCTAGCTTTTGGGGGTGAGTTAGACACTTCTAACATGGTATCAAAGCCAGTTTGTCTCGATAGTTTGGGGTGGTGCCCGATTATGTCCCTTTGCCCAATATGTCTATCAGATGTTCAGTTCTGCTCTGGACTGAGAGGGGTGTGTCAGGAATCCCACATCGGACAAGTATAAAAGCATTTAACAATTTATAATAGTGAGCAAACCTACCCCTCTTGAGCTAGCTTTTGTGGATGAGTTAGGCAATTCTAACATGATATCAGAGCCAGATTGTCTCGATAGTTTGGAGCGGTGCCCGGTTATATCCCTTTGCCCAATATGTCCATCAGATGTGTATATTAGGAATCACACATCGGACAATTATGAGGACATTCAAGAGTTTATAATAATGCAAACTTCTCCCTCTCAAGCTAGCTTTTAGAAGTGAGTTAGGAACTTCTAACAAGCCACGTGAGCATAAACGATCTAAAAGTATCAAATGGTCTTGAAGGATCTTTCCCACCCTTCAAAGCTAAAAAGCCAAGTTGTACTTGCAACTAAAAAGACAGATTGAATATTAGGGTTAAACTTTCTAAATGGTAGATACGTTCTAGAACTTTACAATAAAAATTTCTAATAACTACTATAACTATTTTGACGCACTTTAAATAATATCCTTTACCCGTATTTTGATATGCTAAAATTTTCTATTTTTGATCACTTTCTCAGCTAATTTTATCATATCCTTCTTGATCAATTCCTTTAGTTCATGTTTGAAATGATAGTATCTTTTGCGGTCTTGAAATCATAAGGTGAGGCCTATGCTTGAACTTTCCACATAGTAGTTAGTAACTTTTGTCAGGCTCCATATGTGTTGGGTCTCTTGGCCTAAATTACACTGTACCAACTGGCGTTATTTGGGTTCCTTAGCATGATTAAACCCGCTTTATAGTTCCTGAGGTCTATTCTCGTGTACTGTCAGGCCAGACTCCAGAGCACTCACCAAATATTCAATGCCAACCAAAATTTTTAATATTGAAAGCCAACAATTACTATACTGATAGCAACATTTTTATTTTTAATTTTTTATATATGAAACTTTTCAGATGCTTTCAAGCATGCCAAGTCGGGCACAGTCGATCCTCTAAACTCCCGATGAAAGTAATATTTTCAAAATTGAATTGATTTAATCAATTTTATAATAAATATTTTAAACTGATTATTTTTAGTTTAATTTTTAAATTTTCATTTAATTTAGTTTAATAATCTTTATTATTTAAATCTGATCAGTTTATTAATTAATCGGTCAGTTATTATAAAATAATAAGTTTTTATAATGCAAAATAAATTGATTAATTTTTATTTATAGTTTCTTTTTTAATTGAAAATTAAAATTTTTAATAAATAAGGGTAATTTTTTAATCATTTTAAAAAATTTTAAATTTGTTTAACCTTTAACCAATTTTATGACAGTCTGTTGAATCTTTTAAACCTTAAACTTTTGTATTACACATTTAACTTTTGGTTCAGGACTATGTATTATCAAATTATAAGTTATCTCTAATCACTCTCTCCCTGTATATCCTATATTTAACAATATAGCATTGATCATATTTCTATCTTATCCACCATATGGGATTAATCTTAATTATTAATAATATAAATGGACTGTATATTAATGCCTCTTAGTGTATGTATCAAAATTGTTACAATGAGAATGAGTTAATGTAATCTAGTCACATAATAAAATTAATGGGATGTATAGGGTAAAGCATATTCTATGTAATTAAATTGGACATTACAACCTTATAAAAGCATTTTCATTACAAAGATTTACCATAAAACATTAAAATTGTGGATATAAACTTTAATTCTATAAGCATGTAGTTCATTGAATCGAGGTTCGAAAATTATTATTAAGTTAAGGAAACGGTTTCTCTTTTTATATTTAGATTTGTACTTTTGCTTGTTTTTTAAGAAAAAGTTAGAAAGAAAAAGAATAGCACCAAAGGGTTTCGCTCTCCATAAGATTTGGTCGGAGCTGTTCACTTCCACTTAGTCGCTCGCGTGCTATCT
>JAOQMR010000008.1:11254736-11273074 GCA_027563865.1 Erythroxylum pelleterianum | reverse complement strand
TCACTGTCTTCAATTCTTGTCCTGTTCCGTCCCGTTCTGCCTAGTCATGTCCCGTCCTGCCTAGTCATGTCCCGTCCCTATCTGCTGAAGACGCTAACTAAACGCTGCGTAAACTTTCGCGGATGGTGACATCAATTTAAGGAATCTCTTTACATCAATATCTGACAAATGCTAGTAATTAGTCAAATTAGGAATCATAAACTCAATTATGAGTAATTTATCTAAAAGGTTAGTTCGAATTGGTCACAATTAGCCGGAAATTGGTGGGCTAATTCTTTGACAGTCAAGGGTGTTCGTGTGTTCCCTTCGCCCCCCCTATGGCTACAAAAGTTAAGAGGCTAAACGTATAAAATCGAAAAGTTATAACAAAACAATTAAAGCCTATTTGTTGTTGAGCTAAGAGTATTTTTATAAATGGGGATGAAGTGTATTTGATGGTGATGTAGCGTCTTTTGGGAACATTAGATCCGCTTTGACGACTAGTTTAGCCTTATAGCTTATGTTTAAAAAACATTAAGGTACTAATCCTGGCATGTGATATGTCCTAGAAACTATGGTTTAGGTTAAGTTCAAATGCTGGCAGTGGAGCCAATCTAGAGCAGCCAAAAGCACACATTCCAACCCTTTCTTGGCTGGGAGTGGAAGCTGCAACTCCAACTTTAGTCAATGATAGGTGTGATAAGGATGTAAACTTTAGTAAAAAGGTGTTAATCAAGGGTCCATATCGAACTAAAAACAGATTAAAATAACAATGAAAAACATTGGTAACATGAACAACTTATAGAGAAATCTAAATGAGGGCCAAATCTAAACCCAGGTGTATCAATGGAGGTCACAGAAAACATAGCCATGGACCACAAAAAGGTGTTGAGAGTCTTAAGTCATGATCAAAAAGTTATGGACCACAAGTAGGAGTTTGTGTTCTCTTGGCTGAGCTTGCTAGCTATAAACTGATATAACAAGCACCAAAAGGGGGGAAAAAATAAGTGATTCTGCTCTGCAATTTCCACCTAAACCATGATCATTTGCTTGATACAGCTTGATATGGAGATCCCTATACATGTAATAGCCTACACATCTCAACAGCTTATATATAGTTAAATTATTGTTTGCATACTTTATTGATGATATGGTAGGAACACTGCATAAACCAGTTTAGGGTAATTACTCATCGTCTCTTTTTTTTGTCTGCTTACTCGTATTTATCAAATAATCGTTATGCTTTACTACTGCAAGTTGATCAGGAGAAATTCTCCCTTGTTATATGCAATTCTCTAGTACGGGACTAGATTTTTGTTGTTGTTATACATACTCACATCAAGTTACTCATGAGGAAAAAAAGAGAGTACATTCCATCTAAATTAAAACTCACAGGACCTTTTTTTTATTTTATTTTTGTAGGTTTCCATGTTATCTAAGTAGTAGAATCGGCTAAAAGAGCAGTCATGACCACAGTTTCCTTGTCATCAAACATAACATGTCAAAGGAAGACCCTATCAATTACCATAAATAACCACATGGAAGTATATATGGGGCATTGCTTTATTGTACGCTGAAATGGTAAGATAATGATGACTGGGTATTGAAACTTTTCTTAAAAGGAAATCAAAATCCTTCCTTAATATCAGGAGATTGGTGGGTGACCTCTCTGCAATCCTCCCCATAACTAGCCAGTGAGTGGACCTCAAGCAGTCGTAATCTTAATTATACAACCACATAATCCATGTATGCCTTTTGCTTTCTTCCTTAATCATTCTTTAGATAAAGAGGTACTAATGATCAAAGCAAGCATGAAAATGGGGCTGCTTTTTGTCATGTTAATTTCTAATCGTAAGTGCTTAGAACCAAATAAATAAGAAAAGTCGTACACATTTAGTGTGAAAGTAGAAACTACTCATTGCTTCTATTACGCAGTTGAAAGTGCCTTTACATTGACGGTGCAATCATATTTCTATATACAATGGACAAAATGAATGCGTATTGGCATGAGAGACTGACCAATATAACTTCCGCATAGTTTATTACATATACAAGAACACTCCATCGAGCTGATGCTATAGTTCCATCTATCGTCATTTCAATATCTTGGGCATTATAATTCGATCTACAATCATTTCAATATCTATCTGTGTCTTTTTAGCGTGCTCCAATGTAATACTTAGGATACAAATATCATGGTCACACCCACCATGAAGACTTCAAAAGCAGGTTTTAAGATGTATAGCTCCTATAAAAGAAGATTAGAAAAATTAAATAAAACTTATTAACTTAATATGAGGGAAAAAGAAGAAAATACTACCAAGGAAATTAACAAAGAATTACCGCCAACAAGCAATTATCTATTACAAATTTCAAAAGTAATATAGGCTAGGGTTTCAGAAAAGATAAAGATTTATGATTGATATTATTCTAAGGCCTCAACAACTGAATTAACGTTTCAATTCGTAAAATAATAATAAAAAAAGGATAGCAACAACAATTCATATGTTAAGGCACAAATTTTATTAGCGGGCCTAAAGTCCATTGGGCAGATGCAGGCTTTTATAGACCTACACCAAACTCAATAGGCTTGTTTGTTTCCCAGGTCAGCCCAATTATTTTAGCTAATGAAAGATGGCACGCATCTTTTATTGAAGCCCAATAACGAACAGTATAGATTTATATATTGTTTATTAGATGACGGGCAAATGGGCCAGTGGACAATCCATTTCTTGAGTTTCTAACTGACTACAGAGATTCCATAAGATTGAATTCACTGATAGATTAATACTAAATCTCTTTCTTTGTGTGCGCCAAGATAGATTGCGTTATGAAGATTTGCCGTTTTTTTTCAAATTGATTTTCAATATACTTTTACTTACAAAACTATATTTATTTTTAATTAACCACTACAAATCATTATTTAATCACTTATAAAATATTTTTCTAAATATTATTCACGCCAGATTTACAAAAACAAAAATTGTTTTCAAACTGAGATGACATAATTATTTAATGCATTAAAATATTTGTTTGTAACAAAGCTAATCCCTAGCTGCAAATCATCTAATTTTAGCCTTTAATTATATAAAGTTTAAGGCGCGGCACATCATAGGTATAATGATACAATTGTGTATTGAAATAAGCTAAGGTTTGTACCCAAAAAAAAAAAAAAGCTCAGGTCAGGCACATTTAACCCAAGCCCAAACACGCGGGTTTAGATTATCTGTTTCTAATTATCTTATACCTCCTTATTTCATAAGCATACATTTATTTAATTTCTCTCTGTCCTGTATTGAATGAATGAATGCTTACAGAGCATCATATTTACAGGAATAAGTGGTCTGTTACCCAAACACACCATACTACTCTAATGATACATAACATAAAGGGCTAAAAGAGGATTGTGTTTTTTTAACGGGAACAGCTACCAAATGCAAAGGTCCTTCACTGTACATAACCACTTACATCGAATTATTTATTCCTTTCAACCTAATCCTAATTTGGGTGCGTGCTAAACTTTTCTAAGAAAGAAACCAAACCATTAATAGGCTAAAGGAAAAACAAGCAACATGCACATTTCACTACACCACTTTCATGCCTAAACCTAATCCTCAGCTCCTCCTTATTTTCTTTTTCTTAGCCATCTTGGCCTGTTAACTCTTTCCTGCCCAGAGAAACGCATTCCACAAAGCGATGCCTTCAACATGCCGGACCGGATCTTTAAAAAGAAAAATAAATCAGATATTAAAAAATGAGAAGTGGAATTCAAAGGTCCCTCTTAGACGTCTTTGGTCTCATCAAGAAAAAAGAACCAAAGGTACAACGCGTCGATTTACGAACCTTTAGTTTTTATTGCTTCAATGATTGCGGAGGTTGCACCACTCTGAGAGGCGAGCAAGGCAACACGTGTCTCGGAAAGAACACTACTCGCCTGAACTGCAAAATATGCCGCAAACTTCCGTTGTCCTTGTTCGCATAATTCCATCCCTCAGTGAAATCTTCTCCTAGATGCGAGTCCTCTTCCTTTATTCTCAGCACCTGACTATGCATAAACCCTTCCGGCTTCCACTTGCCCGCCACCATCGACGATTCTGAGTTCTCAAAGGCACAACGATCCTCCATCACCATCGACGGCGATTGATCCATGGACCTGTGAGGCAACAAGAGATCTTTGTATTTGGGTTGAAATTGGAGTCGACCTTGGGCAGTTTCTTTCACTGTCATGCTCTTGTATATTAGTATATATAGCTCCAAGAAAGAGAGAAGGCAAGAACAAAAGGAGCCTCGCCGATCAGGTACGTCCCGTGTAACGCTACAACTAACAATAATTGCAATATAGGCTTACTTGCGTTATTATTATTGTTATATATACACGTATATAGTATGGAGTGATCTTAGACGGTGCGTTTTGGTGCCATTAGGTGGCTTACATGACTTGGCTTATTTGAATGCGAATTGGAACTGTTGGAAAAATTAACACGTGGCAAGAGGGCGAAGGAAACACCATCACGTGTCGGACTTGTTGGGACATGTGGGATTAATATAACTCGGAGTCTACTGAAACCGTTGCCGTTTATTCGGAAAATATCTAGTATTCGGATGGAGCTAAATCAAATATGTTTCTTTAATAAATTAAAACGAAATGGTGGGTATTGGGGTGGAGGAAGGTGATTGGATATGGGGCTGTGTCAGAATCGACTTAGAGTGTTGGATGATTATGTAATTAAGTAGGATTATGATTGTTGAATTGACGTCAACGTGGCAGGGCAGGAGCGTTTTGATTGTGACCGTCGGTGGATATCGGGGAACAAGTGGCGTCAAACTCGACCTCACTTATGTGAGGTTGATGCATGTCAAACTCGAGTTTTTGAATGGAGCCGAAGGCAGGTCACAAGAAACGTGGGCAAATATTGCCGGGTAGGACCAACTATAACGTGACGTGTCAGGCCAGAATTGAGTTTGGGAAGATGAGAATTAAGAGGAATACTGAAGGAGCATCTGGTGTACATGCTAAGAGGCAAAACTAGCTACGAAAGTGCAGCTGATTCAATTCGGACATATGTCTTATGCACTCAACTACATTAACTAAAAAAACATTAAACATACATTCATATGCTCCTATAAAATCCTAATATTCAAGTTGCAGATAGATTTTAACCATCCTATGCTTTACTCCTCAGTCCTCATCCTCTTCATCTCCGTCTCCACCAGCAGCCTTCTTCGCTGCCGCTCTCATGTTCTTTCTCTTCACTCTTCCAGGGCGCCCACCTCCGAATGGACTTGTAAGCGAGAAATCAATATGCTTTTGAGAGTCAACCCTTACCATGAAGGATGGCACGTTAACAACCTGCCTCCCAACCCTGATGATGAAATCAGGACAAAGTTAGCATTTAAGAAAGCAAGCACATATATTCCACAGAAAGATACTCACACAAACAGGCATACATCAGGCATATCATGGACATAATGGATCCAAATCTATGGACTGATACAAACATTGCTGGAAACCAAAACTATTTATTGCAGTTCTCAAGACTCGATATAAATGAACAATCACTATAATCTTACTGCTGGTCATATATTTGAATTCATCAAATTTTAACTCAATTAGAGTAGCACGAATAAAGGCATCCAAAACAGAAGTTGCACAACAAATTCCATACAACCTTCAAATAAAGCAGTCATTGATATTTTTACTGAAGATGCAATTTTACCTGATATGTCTTTGTCTGATAAGAACACGGGCATGATGAATGGACTTTGCCATACCGGATTTGAACACAAGGGTCTGAAGTCGGCGTTCCAGGAAGTTCTCGACAGTGAGCGCCAAGACATAATCAAGCTTGTTCTGGCTCTCATCCAAAAGGCCATACCTGTTCATCCTGCGAAGAAGGGCTTCACCTTCAAAAATACGCCGTGGATCTTTCTCATCTAGAGTAAGGAGCATTCTAGCCGCATTACGGATTCGGCTCAGAGCATACTGCACTCTCCACAACTCCCTCTTGCACCGCAGACCATATTCTCCAACCAGCTTCAACTCCGCATCCAAGCGTTCTTTCTCATATGGACGTCGGGGCTTCTTAAAAGTCTTCCCATCTAAAATCCACGAGTTAATGCATTCCAAGTCAAACCAAAATGTACTAAAAAATGTAACTTTCCTAACATATTGATGAATATTGGCCAAATTTATTCTGTTAACCTTCGTAGTCCAAGAACCAAAAGAAAAAAAAATAGTTGAAACTTGCCAGGAAATTATGATTCAAAGACTCATAACAGGCAAACATCAAATATTTTTCCACACAAACCCAACAAATTCATCTATTTTGGTTTCCTCGACAACAATAATCAGATAGACAACAACATTACAGAACTTCAGTTAATATAATACAACCTTATGACAATCAAGGACTCCTTGCAACTAAAAGACCAATCAACAGAAACAAAAATTCCCTCACTTTAAATCTTAACTTTCAAGAACCATCCTGAACACATTTTACATTCTAATAGACTGGATTTAAAATTACAGCAACCAATTTATATCTACAAAATGACATGAGATTACAAATAATTTTTTTTCCCTAAAGCAGCTGCATTGCTATCACTAGTATAACATCAATTTCTTATGTGTACAGTAATTGCAGCTAAGTAGACCTAAAGCGCGATCTATCTCAAAAAGCAAGATAAACCCAGAAATCCACGTCAGGAATAAATACTCCCGTACAAGGATTAAACAGATCATATGAAAAAAGTAACTCGTAAGAAAACGCAAAAAGGGATGAATACAATAGTAGTAGAAGAAAGAGAAACAACAGAAAGGGGACTTACAATTCCTGTAGAAACTGACGTGAACCATGGCTCCGCCGGTTTGTGTTCAGAGGGAAGAGGAAACAGAAAAGAAGCGGCGGGCACAATGGAACTTTTTATAGGTGTTCTGCAACACCCTCACATTAAACTAAAACCCTAGTGGGTGCAGGCCTTTACAAAACCTTTTGGGTTGTCAAACAATCGTCAGTGCTTACTGCAAACTATTTTTGGAAAACCGATTATTAATAGAATAAAATGTAATCTTATATTATTTTACCATTTTAGATGAGAGTTTACAACGTAATAAAATAAAATAAGGTGGAAGAGAAAAGTTTTATAATATACTCATTTTATCGTAAAAAGTGAAAATGAGAAACTTCCGATTTGTGCGATTTAAAATGAAATATAAAATGATAAATAACTTTTCAATATATTATATCATAAACCATTCTTTTAAACAATAATCGGTTATATTACATTATGAATCTTTTATTTTTTAAATAATACTTTTTTAATATTACGTATATTTATATTTCATTCTATTAAAAAATATTTTATTTCATTAAAAACTTTTTGTTTAATCAAACATATTCTAAGTAGTATTCCGATCCTTCTGATAGAATACTATATTCATTTTGGTGTATCTTAGGTGACTCTAATTTTGAGTTTTATCATAAATTCTTAAGCTTTTACTCCATATTTATGAGCATAAATATTTGTTTTTTGACTTGTTAGATAAACCAATTTAGTTTGATGCAAATAGCCCGAACACATTATGGTTTTCTTAACTTTTGTTGGCTAATTTTAAAAGAAAATGAATCTAAGGTTAAAAGATAATTTTTCCATTCAATTAAGCCGGTTGTGTAAAGTATATGGTCTTACTTCAATTTCCAGAAAATTCACTTAAACTAGGAAAAACAAGCCTTAATTATTTTTAGGGATTTTGGTCAAGTGATTTGGTATTTTTTTTTCCCAATTTAAACGCTGCTTTGCCTTTAACCCTAAAAAGAGACTACCAATGAGATAATTGGGCTCCAACTCTTCACCCGTGCCCCGATGTTACTTTCCCGCTTTGCCCTAAACTGATCTCCGTATGCCTCAGTCTCCGTTACCTGACAATCAAAGCCGCCATCTTGTTACTCATCTCTCCATAACTCGGTCATCCAAAGCCAGCATCTTGCTCCTCTCTGCTTCTTTACTTGGGCAGAGAGAAGTAAAGTTTGGATATTTTTGACAATGTCTGCCAAATGGCGGGCACTACAACACCGCCACCGATACACCTATAGTGCGGTGATCTTCCCAAACTCATATACCGATTCCTTGTCTCAGTCCCCTTTGTCGTTAAACCCCAAGTCGTTACCTTTCTTTAACGAGCTCAATCACCTTATCTCACTTGCTTCAGTTTACTCCCAAGTAACACATGCCAAGAACTTAGCATCTTCTTTTACCCAGTTGATATCTTCTATGAAAGGTGATGACTTGTTAGTTTTGGAGACTGCTTCGCGTTTTTATACATGGATTTTGTTTCTTGAGAATTCCCTTCCCTTGCATCGTACTCTGGTTTCTGCTTTGGCGAAGGTTAATGATAGGGAGTTGCAGTGCTTGGTTGTTAAGTGTTTTAGGGAGCTTTGTGAGGAGTATGGCGGCAACAAAGTGGAGAGTAGCATGGGAAAGCAGAGGTTTTGTTTGTCGAGAGTGGTGTTGTCTGTGATGGGTATGCCTAAATTGGGGTACTTGGGGGACGTTGTTCAAGACTGTGCAGTTTTTGTGGCTTGGGATGCTGTTTATGGGTTGGAGAGTGTTGTCTCCGAGACCAAAGAGTGGGCTAGGCCGTCCCCGATTGTAATGGAGCAGTGTCAAGAAGCCATGTCTTGTCTGTACTACTTGTTTCAACGGTTTCCACTGAGATTGAAGGGTTCAAATGACTTTGATGCTGAAGATGTGAATGTTATGGAGAGGGTATTGGGGGTTTTAATAAGCGTTTTGAAGTCCATGGCTTTCTCGAGGGATTGCTTTGTAGCTGCTGGGGTGAGCTTCTGCGCTGCTTTGCAAGTATGTCTCGGTACTGAGGAGCTTAGCATGTTTATCATTGAAGTAATATTTTATCAAACCACCTGTAATTTTAACTCGCCTAGCAAATTTATTTTGGAGATTCCATATAAAGGGGATTTATGTTCTGAGATACGAAGTTTGGCTGCCTTAAGTAGACTTTGTTTGATTAGAGGCATTCTAACTGCTGTATCTAGAGCCGTTCTAAATGCCCCTTTTGTTGTACGAAAAGATAAGGTGAGTGGTGATGATGGAAATGAAATAATTGGCAGTTCTATCAAGACCATTTTGTATGATGCGATTTTGCCAGAGCTATGTAACTATTGCGAGACTCCAATTGACAGCCACTTCAATTTTCACGCGTTGACGGTGTTACAAATTTCTTTGCAGCAAATGAAGACCTCAATGTTGAGTAATCTCAGTGATTCGTTTGATAATTATGAACCATTCCCAGTGGAAATGGGGTCAAGAGTACTGAGGATTATATGGAACAACATGGAAGATCCTTTAAGTCAAACCGTGAAACAAGTTCATCTAATTTTTGATCTTTTTCTAGATATTCAATCAACTATCCACTGGGATAAGGATACTGTGAGGATAAAATCTTTCTTGCAAAAGATTGCATTAGATCTTCTCCATATAGGTCCACGTTGCAAGGGGAGATATGTTCCATTGGCTTCGTTGACCAAGAGGCTGGGGGCAAAAACTCTGTTAGGCATGAGTCCTGGCCTGCTTTATCAGACCACACAAGCATATAGTGATGATGATGTTTGCTGTGCTGCAACAACTTTCTTGAAATGTTTCCTTGAGAACTTACGTGATGATTGTTGGAACAGCAATGGAGTTGAGAGGGGGTATGCAATTTATAGAGAGCAATGCTTGCCTCCTTTTCTGTATGGTCTATCTTCTGGGATTTCGAAGCTTCGCACTAATCTAAACACATATGCAGTACCAGTTATTCTGGAACTTGATGTGGATAGTATATTTCCTATGCTTTCTTTCATCTCAGTTGGCCCTAATGGGGAGGATGGACTACCAAACCTTGAACTCAATGGTGCAAACATGGAACTGAGAGTTGAACAGCAAGTAGCTGTTTTAGTTTCCTTGCTTAAAGTGTGTCGTTCACTGGCATTGATTGAAGGGGATGTTGAATTGTGTGATACTGTAGAAACATGTGATAGCGACAATGGGGAGTCAACAGAAAGAGTGAATCTCTATGCTAGTGTCTGCATCAAGGGGATAAGGGTTAAGGTTCTTGTTGAGTGGCTAGCTATGGCATTGACCCATGTTGATGAATCACTCCGTGTAGATGCTGCAGAGTCCCTTTTCCTAAACCCAAAAACAGCAAGTCTTCCTTCCCATTTAGAACTTACTCTCTTGAAAGAAGCTGTGCCTTTAAACATGAGAAGTTGCTCAGCCGGTTTTCAGATGAAGTGGACCAGCTTGTTTAGGAAATTCTTTTCTCGGGTTCGAACAGCGTTGGAGAGACAAGTTAAGCTGGGGAGCTGGCAACCCCTTGTGAATTGTGATAACAATGAAGCATGCTCAAGTCTACAGGGTGAGCAAGCTATAGTTAGAAGGGCAAAGAATCTATTTAATTTTATGATATGGTTGTGTAATTTTTTGTTTTTCTCATGCTATCCCTCTGCTCCATACAAGAGAAAAATAATGGCCATGGAACTCATATTGATAGTTCTTAATGTTTGGTCAATCGTGCCATCTTCTCAAGAAATTGGTTCTGTCACTCATGATAGCTACCTTTATCCATATAGTAGGGGAATAACGTCTCCGGAGTCTACTATATTGTTAGTTGGCTCTATTATAGATAGTTGGGACAGGCTGAGGGACAGTTCTTTTCGCATATTGCTACATTTTCCTAATCCCCTTCCTGGAATTTCAAGCAGAGACATGATCCAAAGAGTGATAGCATGGGCAAAAAAGTTGGTTTGCAGTCCACGTGTGAGAGAAAGTGATGCTGGTGCTCTTACTTTGAGGCTTATGTTCCGAAAATATGTCTTGGAGCTGGGTTGGACTGTTAGATCTTCTGTTAATGCTGCATTTTTTCCCTCCCTTTATGAACCATTTGATCAGGAGACTCTGTTTAACAAACCATGTGCTCCTGTAATAGAATACATTGGAGCGTTGGTTGATTGGCTGAAGAATGCTGTGGAGGAGGGAGAGATGGATCTTTTAGACGCTTGCAAGAACAGCTTTGTTCATGGTATATTACTGGCTTTACGGTATACCTTTGAGGAATTGAATTGGGATTCTGATGTGGCAGCATCAAGCATTTCTGATATGAGGCGTGTATTGACAAGGCTCTTGGAGCTGGTTATGCGTATAACTTCTTTGGCACTATGGGTGGTTTCCGCAGATGCTTGGTATCTGCCTGACTTGGATGAGATGGATGATGATAAAAATTATGTAATGGATGTAGATGTGATAATATCCTCAGGAAGTGAGGGGAGTACTTTAAAACATGCGCAAGATAGTAGGTCATCAGAACAGATAGTTATGGTTGGTTGTTGGCTGGCTATGAAAGAGGTACTTTACTTATTTGTTGATAGTTATTTCTTGTTCAAAGGATGTTGTCAGTCATACTGTTTTTATGATAATCCTTACATTTAGAATTTAGTCTTTCTTATTGCTACAACTTTAGGCTTGTACCAGAAACTGATTTTTGGAGCTTTCAAGGATGATATATCATTATGGTATCTTTTAGTTATAAATTAGGAGAAAGGAATTGGTTATATGCTACCACATGGTGTGACCATACCACTAAATTAATTGTGTTCCCCTTTTCAGGTGAGTCTTCTGCTAGGAACCATCGTAAGGAAAATTCCTTTACCAAGTAATGGCTCAGATTCATCTGAGCCTGAGGTCTCCTTTGATGATGCCAGTGATGCCTCCAAATCAACAACATCCAATGCCATACTTGATTTAAAACAACTGGAACAAATTGGGGACCATTTCTTGAATGTCCTTTTGAAGATGAAGCATAATGGAGCAATTGATAAGACAAGGGCTGGATTTACAGCTCTCTGCAATCGTTTGCTTTGCTCTAATGATCCAAGGTGTGTTACCATTAGTCATTTCCTCTTTCTGTTTTTTGTTACCTTTCATTGGTATCCATTAAGTCTATTGTGTGGTTCAGTGGTTGTAGACAAAGTGATGAGTTGTTCCCTTTATAATCAATTAACTTGGTTCACTTAGCCATCTGACCTTCATTTTTGGATCTCAATACTTCCAAGCATTATTCTTTGTCTGTGTGCACTATGTATCAAGTAGATGTTGGAGACTTGGAGTTCTCAAAAGCAGCCTGTTTACGTAAATACTTTTTCCTTTGTGGGCTCCATAATGTTTCAGCCTTCAAAATAGGGGTAGAAGTTAGTTTTTTAGAACTTAAATTGGTGTTAGTGCTTGTTTAGTTTTTCTCTTATCGTTGCTTATTGGATTCAATTTCAATGGCGGTGAAGTTGAGGACCATCTATTAAAGGGGATGAAATAGTTTGAATTTGAGATTTTAATCTGTATTGGAGGCCTTTTATATTTTGAATTGGTTTATACCTCAGAAGCACCTTTCCTTCCTCATTGTTTATTGCTTCTAGTTTCTTTCTTATTTTATGCTTCCAACATCTATCTGCATAAACATTAAATCAATCTCAAACTACATGAACTTTAAATCAATCTGTATAAGCATACTTTTATCTCCCTGGACATCAATGCTCAAATCCTTTTCTGATGAATCATCTTCTAGCCCTTACAAGTATCAACAAGGATTTATGTCCAATTTATCCTGCATACACTTTTTACTTGACATGTGCTTGTTCACACTATCTATATTTTTCCTATTTCACATGAACAAGTGTTTATAGAAAAAGAAAGTATACCACAAATCCATTTTTTCATAAGTTCTCTCTTTCTAGACTTTGTAAGTTGACAGAGTCATGGATGGAACAACTTATGGAAAGAACTATAGCCAAAGGACAAACAGTGGATGACTTATTAAGAAGAAGTGCTGGTATTCCTGCTGCTTTTATCGCTTTGTTCCTTTCAGAGCCTGCAGGTGCACCAAAGAAACTTCTTCCACGTGCTTTGCAATGGCTGATCAATGTAGCTAATAGCTCTTTACACACTTCATTTGATGTGAATGGCACAACTGTTGACTCATTTCTTTCTTCAACAACAAATACTGGGCCTGAACCTGATTCTGCAAAAATTTTTGATTTGAATAAGCTGGAGAAGAACTCTAAGATCCGAGTTGAGGGCGTAGTTCCTACTGTACATTCATTCAATGTTCTTAGAATTTCGTTTGATGACACAAACCTGGCTACCGATACATCTGGTTTTGCGGCAGAGGCATTGATTGTTTCAATCCGCTCTTTCTCCTCTCCATACTGGGAAGTCCGCAATAGTGCAACTCTGGCATACAGTGCTCTGGTGCGGAGAATGATGGGGTTCCTAAATGTTCAGAAGCGAGAATCTGCAAGGCGAGTGTTAACTGGGCTTGAATTTTTTCACAGGTATGCTTTGTATGGTTAAGAGATATTATTGCAGCTATTTATCTCTTACATTTTCTATTTTTTTGTTGATTTTTGTGCCTTCATTGAACAATTAGAAACCTTTGACTGAGCCCCAAAACTTAATTTCTAAGTATGCTTTATGAGAGTGGGAGATGTTATTGCTGTCATTTATTTGTTGGATTTTCTGTGTTTTTTTGGTGATTTTTATGCCTTCACGAACAATTAGAAACCTGTGAATGAGCCCCAAAACTTAATTTTTCTCTGAACATTTCAAAAGTTATAAAATCTTTCGAAGTTTAGTAAATATTCTCTCTCTCTCTCTCTCTCTCTCTCTCTCTCTCTCTCTCTCTCTCTCTCTCTTTGTGAATAAAGACCAATGATGATCTGTTACTATTTTCATATCTGATTCATTCAAGTTGCTGTTAATTTATGGAAACACTCTTTATGGATTAGGTTTTAGGTTATTGTTTGGCGACGTTTATGACCTTTTGCTCTTGGTAAACTTGAAGTCATATGGGAAACTGAAATGACTAAATAAATAAATAAACAAAAGGGGAAGGAGAAGAACAGTGTTCATTGCAATCATGTTCTTAGGAACATGAAGGAATTCATTTCTCAAGTTTCATGCTAGATGCTACCAATTGTTTTATAAAATGAAGGGTTGGTGGCCTGGCATCACCATTCTCCTTTTGGGTACTTTGTTGGCTGAGTTTGCTCTTATAATGTTTTTTCAGAGTCTCAAAGTATTCATAGTACTTGAATTGCTGTAAGCATTTAACATTTGATTTTGTATACAGCATCAGATATACTTTTACAAGTTCTATCGTCAGTCTCTGCCTATCATCCGTAATTCACTTTGTGGGTTTCATTTATAGCTTCTGTTGTTGTCTTGAGATCCAGTTTGTTAATTACTTATAATATCAAGCTTTACCATATTGGCAACTAATTGTTGTTTATGATCCACAGGTATCCCCCACTGCATCCATTTCTCCAAAGTGAACTCAAAACTGCGACAGATCTTCTTTTAGATGCAACTTCTCAACATGCAGAATCCAACCTTGCAAAGCTTGTTCATCCAAGCTTATGCCCTATCTTGATTCTTTTATCCAGGCTTAAGCCTTCAACAATGGCTAGCGAGAGTGGAGATGATCTGGATCCTTTCCTGTTTATGCCATTCATCAGGCGGTGCTCAACCCAAAGCAATTTACGTATTCGTATTCTTGCATCTAGAGCTTTGACAGGTCTTGTATCCAATGAGAAACTGCCAATTGTACTCCTAAATATTGCCTCTGAATTGCCTCGCTCTGAGAATCAAAGTACAGCAGATGAAACAGACAGAGTTTCCTACAATGCTATTCATGGAATGCTGTTGCAATTACGTATACTTCTAGATGTCAATTGTCGAAATCTGGCTGATTTTGCAACAAAAGAAAAGATCCTCAGTGACATGGTCCAAATTCTTGCTGCCCGTTCTTGGATTGCTAGTCCGAGACAGTGTCCTTGCCCTATCCTTAATGCTTCATTCATAGAACTGCTGGATATCATGCTCAGCATTGCAAGAAGAAGCCAGATTCGTAAAGACCTTTGTTCCATTCTTGACATGCTGTTGGAGCTATCAACAAAGTGCTTAGATATTAAAGCTTCTTGTGCACTGCCGTTTTCTGATCCAGCAATAACAGAGCTTCGTAAACAAGCAGCCATTTCTTATTTCAGTTGCGTGCTACGGGCCTCTGAAGAAGATGAAGAACAGGTTCTTCAAATGGCACAGCCATCATCTCCATCGAACTTGAACAATTTTGAGCCATCTGTAAAGAATTTTTCGGCTGGACTCCCAGAAAGGCTGATTCATTCTCTGTCAGACCCTTCTTATGAAGTTCGGCTTGCAACATTGAAGTGGCTGCTGAAATTCCTGAATTTTATTGAATCTAATAGTGAGGCTAAGGATGAATTTGGCACTGAGGTTATGACTATTCAGTACTGGACTAAGTCACATCTGCAGCCAACAATGATGAAGCTTCTGGACTCTGAGAAGTATCACAGATGTAGCTATTATATTCTAAGGATTCTTTTTGCTTGGAACTTACTGCAGTTCCAGAAACTTGGTAAAGGAAATTGTGTAGATACTAAATTTGTTGGTAACTTGGACTATGATTCTGTGACCCAGTTTTGGGATAAATTGATATACTTGTACAAGTTCACAAGACATGCAAAGACACGGGAGACACTTGTCTGTTGTATTGCTATATGTGTCAAACAATTTGCGACTTTATTGACCAACAACATTCTTGCTACAGAGCCTAGTGCACTGGATGAGTTGGAAAGGGTTGGCCATTTTTATGAATGTACAAACTTCTTTGTTAACCTGATTAAAGAGCATACTTCCTCATCTGAGCCAGTAAATATGCGCAAGGCAGCAGCTGAGTCGATAATTGCATCGGGTCTTCTTGGGCAGGCTGAGTTTATAGGTTCTTATTTGTTCTGCCATGAAATTCCCTCAAAAATATCAATTTCCTCTTGTGAACCGAAGGGTGTTGGCGTTTATGCCCACCAAGTGCTAGAGATGTGGTTCAGTTGCATCAAACTGCTGGAGGATGAAGATGATGCAATAAGGCAAAGCCTTGCTATGGATATCCAAAAATGCATTTCGTTTAAAGGATCTGCAAATAACTCCCATACCGGGGGAGTCCCAACCCAAGTGGAGAAAGTGATTGAATTGAGTTTTCTGCATCTATCTTCTACATTTGGTCACTGGATTAATTACTTTGATTATCTTACACAGTGGGTACAAGATGCGGCAAAATATGTGGTAGCCAAAGGGGATTTTGTTAGACGGGTTTTTGACAAGGAAATCGATAATCATCATGAGGAGAAACTCTTGATATGTCAGATTTGTTGCATGCATTTGGAGAAGCTTCCAATATTGAAATTATGGTTGACTGAGATGCCTATCAGAGTTGATTTCAGGAACTACCTTTATGACTGGAGAATGAGGTTTTATAATCAGTTGAATTCATTTGCAAAGGATCATGTCGAGCAACTGGGAGAAGTTGATTGGATAGGTGGCGTGGGCAACCACAAGGATGCATTTCTGCCGCTGTATGTGAATTTACTCGGCTTTTATGCTCTTTCTAACTGCTTGTTTTATGGAGAATTTGAGGATGGAATGCATCTACTATCTCATGTTATTGAACTTGGTAAAGTTATCAATCCATTTTTCAGGAACCCTTTGATTTCTAACGTTTATTTGTTAGTTGTAAAAGCACATGAAGAAAAGGTTGGTGCAATTGCTCACCATTTAGATTCCAAATTTATAGATGACACAATGTGGGATGGTTTTGACCCATATTTCCTTCTGAGGTAAGATAGTATTTGTACCATAACATATAAGAAAAAGGTTTTGCCAGAAAGTATTTTGATGTGCAACATATGTTGAGCTTATCATTTCCATGTTGGCTTTATTTTACTGCATTTATGGGTTGATCCAATGAAATTTTAACTCAACCCTTATTTCTGATATTCAATCCCATAAACTCGTTGAACATTAGGATGCTTTAGCTTTCAGATACTTTAAAGACTGCGGTTGTTTGATTGACGGAATGATGGAAAACATGTGAACGGAAGGCTAGTGGTTGTTCTTTGTAGAAACCAGCTTCTTTCACTTTTATCACACCATTTTTGTTTAACCGATGTATAGCTAAACTTTAAACTTCTTGTCTTATCGGTTTAACTTTCGATTGAGTTTTTAGAATATTGATTGTACATATGGTTATCAGAAGGGAGAAGCTCTCACTAAAAAGGAGAGATCATCTATCAAAGTTATGTATCAAACTATGGAAAAATATATTATATTTCTTATTAGAGTATACCAATAAATTATGGACTATTAATATTATCGATCAATATACTAAATATCGAAAAGTTAAGGATTAAATAAATCATAAATTATTTCTCTTGTCCTCGTCTCTTATTATATAAAAAATCTAAGATTTTGATTCCCTAAACCCTTATCTTCATCAATCTTCCTCCTCATGAAAGCACTCTCCTTTTGTTACGTTACACCCTATCACCACCATGAAGCTGTCAGCCAATCCTTGATGGGAATTAAATTGAAAAAGGGAAAATGACAAGTGGGCTGGAAAGAATAAGTGAACTGAGATGAAGATAAAGGAAGCGTATTAGTATGTAAATATGCAAAATTGACGCTATGTAGAATTAATGGATTAGAAACAAAGAGAAGAGACGATATTGTCTGAAGGGCAGCTTTTAGTTAATAATTGATACATGTGTAATCATTTGATTGGGTAATCATCAATGGCTAAAATAGTCCTTGAATAAAATGTTCGAAAGAGTTGAGTAATTAACAAATATAACTACTTTTCTCTCATATTTGCTAATGCTTGCTACAATTCGAAAACCCTAATCCTCATATTAAACCTTAAATTAACTACATCAAATTAGTGTTAGATTACATTAAGTTTAATGGGCAATGGCAGAAGGAACTCAGGCTAAAAAATGGAGCAAATTGAAGAAGGTTGCATAATCAGATATAATAGTTGGAGCTTTCCCAAGAAAGAAACTTAAAAGAACTAAAGTAATGAATTATTGCATTAGAAGGATAATGTATATTTAATAGGAAGAGGATATGGAGATCAACATGTTCTAAAGGCAAAAGGCTCGAAGAGAACGTTCTATAGACATTACTATATGCCTATAAGATTTAGTAAGATTGAATTTCTAGGTTTAAAAGAGACGGGTTGCGAGTTTGGGTCTTTAAGTATAAGCAATTTTTCATATTTGATCAGACTCCAACTAAGGTGAAAGTGGGATTAGTGGTCATACACTTGGAAGGTGAAGTAGTGGTTTGGAATAAGTTTTATCTTTTTAAGAGGATAATGAGGGAAACTCCTAGTTGGGGAGAGTACTTATTGACAAGTAGAGGTTTGGTGAGTCTTATTAAAAGATCCTATAGGAGAATTGTTG
>JAOQMR010000008.1:11220068-11230401 GCA_027563865.1 Erythroxylum pelleterianum | reverse complement strand
TGTTGATGGGATGAAAAATTTGATTATAGTGTTAATTTAATTTTTGATGGATTGTTAGTGATTAGGTGATGTAAAAATGATTTTGGAGTTAGAAACAACAATGAAATGATGTATAGGATAAGTGTAGAAAATTAAAGAATGAAAAGGTGGTATGCTCTGTTTTCGGTTTATATATATATATATATATATACGTGAGTTGGTGTTTTTCTTAGAGATGATCAAGAAAATGAAATTTTGAGTTGAAGAGTAATTGTAAAATAATGGTCTGAGATGGGAATGAGTGTTTAAATGAAAGTTGGGAGGAAATATGGAGATTGAGAATGAAAGTTGGAAATACAGAAAGTTGATAGAGCATGAATAGGTTGAATATGAAATTTTGGCTTTTGATGATTTTTGATTTAAACTTGTATATTTTTTAGTAGTATGAATTTATGGTGAATGAGTTGATTGAAATGGAGTAGAAAAACTAGAAATAAAAATTGAAGTGTTGGATTTGAAAAATAGAAGTCACCTGGAAATTTTCTGAGAATGAATATTAACAGTATTGAATTTTTGATCTGAAACTTCCATGAATTTACTGTACCGATCTAGATAGATTTTGACAAAATGGTCTTATGAAATTTGTAGATCTTTCTTTTATCTTTTCATTGATATAAAGTTTGTAAATTTTGAAGTTCTGAATCAAAAGTTATGGAGGTTAGAAAAGATGTCGGTGGAGAAGAAGAAGAGGAGTTGCACAGTCGTGCAAAAGCACGACGACGACTTTTGGGGTTCAAAATGGATTTACACACGACGGTGACTTTTGAGGATTGTGAAAATGCACCGTCGTGCATAAGCACGATGGTGACTTTGGTGATAAATGGGAAAATGCACTGTCGTGTGCACGATCGTGCATTTGAGGTTTTCCCTTTTACTGAACAGGCTTGCTTCTTTTGACCATGACTTAGTCTTTAGATATCTAAATGACTTGATTCTTAAACCATTACAAAAAAATAATAGCCATCTGAAATGAATTGAGAAAGATTGAGTGAAAAACATGGGACGAGTACAGTAAGTGTGCTTTTAAATAATATGAACTGGTGTTGTTCCTTTGAATATACTTCAGTATTTTGATTATATTTAGACCTGTAGGATTCCAAATGAGATGATTTTTAATTTGGAGTAAACTAGAGAAATATGGCTATAAATCATATGAAAAAGTCGAATTGTAATTCAGTCTCTAAGATATTCAATTTCTAGATAGAAGTTGGGTATAGTCTACTGTTTTGGACAAGAGCAGTCCGAAAATGTTTGAGGCATATCTTCCAAAGTACTGAACCAAATTGAGTGATTTTGGTATCAATAGAAACATAAGACATAGAGGAACACTTTTCTAAAAGAGAGTATAACCAAATTACCTCATTTTCACCTTTTGATTGAATGTGAACAGTAGACTCAAATGGAGTGTCTTGGAAAAATCTAAAGTGATTCAATAAGAAATGAATTGTGATTTTAATGGTTTTAGTGGGGCATAAACCTAAGTATAAATTATACTTAGATGAGTTTTGGATATGAGAATGATTTTGTGATGGATTGATGGTTAGATACCCGGGATTGTCATGAACATGTATTGTATATATTTTATTTCATTCATGTGCATTATTAAACATTTATGATTGTACAAATTGTGATATTTGTGTATGTTGTTTGATATAGAGGAGCAACTAGAATGCCAACCTTTAGATGTTACCGGAACTTCCAGGCATTAGCTTCGGGAGCAACTAGTGAGTAAGCTAAACGGTTTCTCTCAATTATTTTTGCTTAAATTATGATTTGAATGATAAATGAATGTGTTTGATTGTTGATTTCCGAACAGGAGGTCCGATGATTGTGAAATGTGGAATATATATTATAGTGCAGCTTGAATGTGAATGTGAAGACCTATGTTGTTAGACCCCAAACTTTTTTTGGAAGTTAGAACTATTGTATGTGAAATATTAGAAGTTAAAAGCTGAAAAATGAATATGTTCATTGAGCATGCTCCGGTGTTTTAGCCATAACTTGATCTCTAATTATCCAAATGAGATGATTTTTGATTTGCAGTAAACTAGAGAGATAAGGCTACAAATTGTTTGATGAAATTGAGCTTAAATTTAGTCTCTAAGAATTTCAATTTTTGAATGGAAGTCAAGCGCAGGATAATATTTTAGTATAAGAGCAGTTCAAAATGTTTGGAGTATAACTATCAAAATACTAAACCAAATTGAATAATTTTGATGTCATTAGAAAATTAAGACAATAAGGAGCATTTCCCTAGAAGGAAGTGCAAGCAAATTCCTTTGATTACATGATTAGAAAAAGTCTTGATTTTTTTTGAAAGAGTTAAGCATGATTGAAATGAATTTTAAGGTCTTAATAGAGTATTTTGTGAAATTAATTAGCATGTTAATGGGAGTTAATTGGCATGTTAATTTGAGTAAGGCCATATGACATGGATTAAATTGAATTAAGGTGGTAACTTATGCATGAGGGTAAAATCGGAAAACCACTTAAGTTTTTAAGGTTATAAGGCTTATAAGTAAGGGCATTATGGACTTTTTAGCTTCATAAGTGGTATAAGAAGGAGAGAATGCACGAACATTAGAAGAGAAAAACAAGGAAAAGAGAGAAGAGAGGGAGAGAGTCGTGGAGAAGAAGAGAGAAAGAAGAAGAAGATGCTAGGGTTTGGTTTTCTAAGCTTTCAAGGAGGATTTTGATGTTTCTTCAAGAAGGAAAAACGTGGAAGAAGATGAGAGCTTCCTTATGAGCCAAGAAACTCTTCATTTGGTGAAGATTCAAGGTAAGTTGGATTTTAAATCTTTGGATTTTGTTGAGGGTTTTGGGTTTAGATAGCTTAGAAATGTATAGGTTTAAGTTTTCTAAGGTTAATTTTGGTGATTATGTTCTTAGGGTCCCCAATTGAAATCACTATTTGATTTGGAGATTTTATCATTGATGAAGGGGATTGAGGCAAGAGGAATCAAGAAAAGACAAGGAGAGACTTTTTGACCAAGGTTTTCAAGCAAGGAATTTCAATGTGGGTCTCATGTCTATAATTGATTAATAAGCCAATGATGTTTTGTTCAAATCAAGAAAGAAAAATGATTTCAATTACTTCATAAATGTTTCCTTATTGTTTTTGAATGATTTAAGAAATTGCTACAATTGTTGCATTTATTGCCTTTGAATGATTTGAGAAATTGTTATGTGCATTTTGGTTAATGAATTGTGAAAAGATGATGGAAGTGCATATGACAAAATTTACATGTTCATGAAAGACATGTTTTGAAAATTTGCCATTTGGGCAACATGTTTACAAGTTCATGAAATACATGTTATGTGGGTTTGGTTCGGTCCGTTCTGTATGTCAAGTATGCACTTGTCTAAAGGCTTCTCCCGCCTGCCAGCTAGTGGCATGGAGCTCCTTCACGGACTCCTCATGTTTACGACTACACAAAACCACTATGTGGGATTGTGTTAGTTCGTTCTGTTCACGGCTACAAAAGACCATTCTATGGAATTGTGTTAGTACATTCTGTTTACGGACCACCCAAACTATTATGATGTGTTTATGTGTTTATGAATTGTGACAAGTTTTGATGCATTCATGATTTATGAATAAGTTGAAAAATGCATGAGTTGGGTTGTTGCGATTTTGATTTCTTGACAAGAATTTTGAGAAAAGTGAGGTTTATGATCCAAGAAGCATTTTTATAACAATGAACTTTTTGAAAGGTTTTGCTTATTATTTGTTATAAGCATGTTACCCACGAGCCTTCGAGCTCACCCCCTCTCTTTCCCCATCTCCAGGTGATGAACAAGAAACAGAGTGAAAGTCAAGACATTACTTCGGATATGCATGTTTGATATGTTTTGGAATCATTGATGTAAACCAAGGCTTCAAATGTATTTTGAGAATTTTAGGTTTTGTATGTGTTGTATAATGGATTTTGATATTGATAAGGTTGTAAAGTTCTTATTTTATGTGGTTAATGACATAAGAATTTATGTATGGATGATTGTCAAATTGGAATATGAACTGTGTATGATGATGTGGGTTGAAAGTAAATATAATTGAATGAGGCTATCCACTTGAGTTAATGAGTGAGCTATTGTTATTTATATAAGTGAGGCACTATGGACAAGAAAGATAGGAATGTTATGGTGATAATCATGAGATGTTTTTGTATAAATTGAAGTTGATGAACTCCGAGTGGTTTTGGAATGGACGAAGAAAGGTTGGAATTCAAATGGTTATGAAATGAGGTTAGAGTAAAAATGTGACTTAATTAAGGATAAGGTTAAGTTGAATTTAAGTCCACTTATAGAAGTAACCCCATTGAGTTAATGAACTTTGAATATGAGTTGCTATTACTTGTAAGTGAAATTTCATGGAAAAGAAGGATTGGTATTTTGAATGGATAAAAATGATGTTGAAATAGAGTATAAGATTTATGTTTGACTTCCTTGGAAAATCTGGAACGATTTAGATAGAATTGGTTAATTTTGTCTTATTGGAAGTTGTAGATGATCCTTTTTGCTTTCCGACGCTATAAAGTTTATAATTTTTGGTTATCGGAGTTGAGAGATATGAATGTTATAAGTTGGGATGTTGCATAGGTCTTGTGTAGGATGTCAGCTATGGTATATTGATGAGAATTGTGATTTTGATGATTCAAATGGATTGAGAATTGAGAGTTTGATGAAATAAATTTGATGTTTGAGTTGTTATGAAGTGTTTTGGAATTGGAATAAGTGAATTTTGCAAGATCATACGTATTTATGATGTAGATTGGATGTAGGAAGCATGAAAGAGGGTTTGGAGGACTTTGGGGAGCCCCAAAGTCCGTTTAACGGACATGGGAGTCCGTTTAACGGACATTCTTGGGTGGAAAAACACCCCTTGCCCAGTTTATGTCCGTTAAACGGACATGGGAGTCCGTTTAATAGACCTTTTCGGGTCATTTTGGCCTCCTTTACTCGATACATATCCATTAAACGGACATGCATGTCCGTTTAATGGACATTCACGGGATAGATTGCAATTTTTGACCCTCTTTGAGGCAGAATCAGGTTTTGTGGTCTTCATGAAAGTTGTAGCTCTTGAAGTCTACTTTCTAATGGTCCAAAACGAAAGAAATCCGACATTTGTGATAAAAGTTATAGCATTCGCGCCAAGAGAGGTACAAATCGCTTTAAGGTATAAACATGGTCTATTCTTTTGGGCATAACTCCCTCATCCGACCTCCAATTGAAGTGATTCTTAGACCAATGGATTCATAAGACATGTAGCTATCTCTCCTGAAAGTTTGGTATCATTTGGAGTTGATTTGAGAGATTTTGTATTAAAGTAAGTGAGAGGTCAGTTGAGAGAGCATAAATGGAGTATGAGCACATTTTGGTGTTTTAATGATATCTTGAGCTATAGAACTCCGATTGAGTTGATTCTTGATCCAAAACAAACAAGAGACATAGAGCTATGATTTCTATGAAGAAGTCAAATTGAAATTAAGATTTTAAATTTTCCAAATTCTGTTCACAAGTAGGAGAAAATGGTTTCAAGCATGGTGACTGCTTTGTATAGGGCACACCATTGAACAAATTGTGAGTGAATTTTTGGGATGTTATGAGCATGAAGATAAATTGATAATGTCTAATAAGGGTTCAATGAAAAAAAAAGAGCCTTCAAGGTTATATGCACACGCACGTGTTTCATGATTTTCGCAAGAGGTTGGGCTTCGGAAACAAGCGTGGTCCAACAGACGTATGAGTCCACAAGAAAGTTGGGTTTCAGAAACGGGATCCAACATATGTGCTTTATAATGTGATTGAGTGTGATATATGCATTCTATTCATGAATGCACAATCAAATGATGACAGTTGTGACCATAGTAGTCACCGATCAGAGCTTAAAGCTCAACGTGTGACAAAGAGCCTCGAGCTCAGGCAGTGATTAAGAGCCTAAGGCTCACTATGTAAAATGAGTCATGTATCCTCATCAGATAAGGGACAGTTATTAACGAGTCTGGTGTTTAAAATGGATACGAGACAGTTTAGGCACTCGGTCATAACAAGGTAAAAATTGGAAAGTGTCTCATGAGCATTCATATGCATTTTTATCAAGTATTTTTCATTGATTGAAATGCAAAATTTGCCTATGCTTAAGTGAAAATGTGATATCTATGTAAAATGTAAAATGTGATTATATGTTATGTGAAATGATGTGTTGCATGAATTGAGTGAACCATCAATGATGGTTACCTCATTGAGTTCGCAAAACTAACCAAAATTGCAACGTTGTCTTTTTAGGATCGAGAAATGACTTTAGCTACTAAGCGACTCTACTAGCTGTGTAGATTGTGATTGGCAAGAGAAATCATGGCTCAAAAGTCGGTCAGTTGGGATTTTTGGACAGATTAGTTAGATTTTGAATATTTTCCTCTTTCATATAGTACTTTTGTACTAGGTCTTGATGTTGTACATATAATAAGTGTTGAAAGATACAATATAGACCTTCGATTTTCATGTAATGAAATGAGGAAAAAGTTGGTTTAAAAACCTTGTGATTTTCTCTTGAGGCTTATAAGTGATTAATGATATGATGTCATGTGAAGTGAATGTAGTGATCGAATGTAGCTCGCCCTTATTGTAGGATATGTACCAGAATGACCTCGGACGTCCCGATGTGTATTTTGCAGTAAGGGGGCGCTACAAAAGTGATCTTGACTTTTAGGAAATAAAAATACGAAAAAAAATTTGTATTTATTTCACTGTGATCTAGATCAGATCCATCCCAATTTAGCAATTAGTTGATCAAATATTCAGTTTAAAGTATATGCTATAAATGTGTATATATATCATCCATGTCTTGGTCCTTATATTGTAAGCAAGAGGAGAGACAAAAATAAAAGAAACTTCAAAATAAGATCTTCAAAGAAATTTCAACAGAGATTTTGATTGGAGTATTATTTAGTCAACTCCTATAATGTGTTTCGTCTCATTCTAGTACACGCAATACCTAACACCTCCTATGTGCTAATTGTGAATTTAAATTAGATTCTTTTGAATATCATATACGGTGAATTCTTTATACAAAAGTATTTTGTTAGGACATTCATCTGCATAGGTAAATTTAACTTTTTCTTTCTGATTTAGATTTTCCAAATTCAAAGATTTTCAAAGGGCACATTATATTTATCCAAGATATGATAATATCATTTTCAAACTGCAGTTCATGTTGATTACGTGAATTAAATTATCCAACATTTTTATCACTATTTATTGACTATTCTTTTTTCCTAAAAGACAATAGGAGGTAATAATTTATCAAAAATTTATATAAAAAGCATTCGGATAGATAAAACTTATCAAAATTTGTTTTAAATAAATTCCAATACAAATATTATAATCTAATTTAGTAATTTTGCTTATGTAATGATTACGCAGGAAGGTTTATCCTTCAACACACAAGGCATTACGCAATTGATGCTCAATCTTTTATTACTAGTAAAATTTAATGTCACTATCTTTTTCTAGGGTATAGAATAATATGATCAAATTTGATTTGATTTAGGAAATTTGATGATGATAACTTGTGCTTCTAACAAGTTTTTCTGTCCAGTGATTCACCCAACTGAATTGTTTAGCCCGATACTAATTTGGGACCTATTTATATATAATCGCTAGCAATCAATGAACTCACGAAGAAATGTTAGAAACATCTAAGACGCCCGCATATGCGTCTCAAGTGAAGAGTGATTGATAAAGTTTCCATCAACTTATTAATTTCTTCGAGACTAATGCTACATGATCTCAAAATGATGGAACAAAACGCAGCAGTGTTTTCAGAATACACCAAAGAAGTAATTAATGAAAAAGCAGGATTCTCCTCCTGTGAAAGTTACTTTTCTGCTGAACTCTTTCACGAAGTCGTAAAACTTATTAGCATGTAATGCTTGTAGGCCTTTCCAGGAGTCACAATCTGTGAAGGGAAGTTGGGATGATTCACAGCATCAGGATATCCTTGAGTCTCTAAGCACAGAGCTGCATGAGGCTTATACACAAACCCACCTTTTCCTTTCTGAGTCAAAGTGTTGCTTGTATAAAACTGCAACCCAGGTTGATTTGTATACAGTTTCATCACTCTTCCTGATTTCTTATCGAGCACAATTGCTGCTTTCTTCAACTTTTTGCTTCCACTTACATCAAGTGCATAGTTGATATCATAGCCATTAGGTAGCTTTTGAATCTTGCTTCCAATGGTGGCGGGGTTCAGGAAATCATAAGGCGTTCCTTTCACAGACTCGATCTTTCCAGTGGGAATCAGCTTGCTGTCAACAGGAGTGTAGTGGGAACCAAAAATCTGGATTTGTTCTGCCAATATATCACCACTGTTGTGACCACCAAGGTTCCAATAGGCATGATTTGCTAGGTTGACTGGAGTAGCCTTGTTAAGAGCTTTTGCTTTCATTATAATGCTCAACCTGTTTCTCTCGAGCAGTTGATAGCGCACAATCACATGGACCTCACCAGGGAATCCTGAAAAACACTTGTAAGATATTTCAATATAAGCACATCATGTAAAATAGCGATCCACCCAAAAGACAACATGTATGTTGACTTGGCAATAAGTTCTAACCTTCTTCACCATCATAGCTTTTGTAGGTGAAGTCAATGTAAGGGGCATGACCCTCTGGTTCATGCTTTTTTACTTTCCAAATCACCTTACTGAATCCTTTAGGTCCACCTGCAATTCATGTACGTAGAAATATTTTTAATTTCTACTGAAACAAAATCAGAAGGAGAAGAGAGAATTAAACTTGTGCATATACCATGAAGCGTGTTCTTGCCATCATTAGGGACGAGTTTGTACAGAGTCCCATTAAGAGTGAATTGAGCACCAGCAATTCTGTTTGCGACTCGTCCAACGGTGGCACCGAAGTTTGATGTGTCATTCTGCATAAATCCAATCGAGTTTAAACTTCCAGTTCAAAGGACTTGCTCTAGTATAGTCAATCTTATCCCATTAGAATAAGGAAAAAAAGAAAAAATAACTTAGTTGCATTGAGTGCTAAGTTCAAAGACAAGTGTAAGCATAACAGCTTGGCTTTGCTAAGTTCAAAGACAAGTGTAAGCATAACAGTTTGGCTTTGGATGGTCTCCAGTTTTCTATACATAGAGAAGATTAATCCATGTGCATTTATGTACCATAAATGATGATGATGAAAGACTCACAAATTGCGTAAATGAATTGAAAACATCTATAATTCATAGTTGAATTATATTTCGAATGGAAAAGTTGGGAGCCAAAGACAGATTTGGCATTTGAGAGAAGTTTTCGGATAATATAGGAAAAGGAAAATATGCAGAATCGGCCTGATTGGGAAAGAATGTAAAGAGGGAGTTTTAATTAATTAATCAGGTCAGGAATTAAAGCGTCCAAGAAGGAAAAACTAGTTGCTAACAATTACCAATTGGGCGGTGAGAATTATTTTAGCTTTATCCAAAGTTCCAAACGTAAGGATGACATTTGATAGCTGCCTATTACAGATTTCAGGTCTGTAATTACGAAAATATGGTTCACGTTATTGGAAGAAGGAATCGAAAACGACAGGTTTTAGTTTTACTGCAAGTAACTTGATCTTATTCTAATTTGCTTATCCTATGTTGTCCAGAAGGGAAAGAAAGGGATAATGATCGACAACGTGGACTAGCTACATTAGGTTGGAAAATTGTTATTTCACTTCTCTTAAGAAAAATGAAGCTACCGCAATCGGGGAAAGAAGTGAACTCATAGATAAGCAGAACACTCACCTTGTACTCATTGATAGAATCATATCCCAATATCACATCAGCGATTTTTCCTGATGATCAGAAACCACAAAAGAAAAGTAAGTAAAACTAAGGAGCTACCTTCGTATCTTGAAAAGAATTTTGAGTACAAAGTTAACTAAGAAGCAGTGGAATCAGAGCATAGAGCTCAAGAAAATGGGTGGACAAATTTAAGTAAGAAGCAGAGGAATCAGAGTGTAGAGTTGAACAAATGGGTGGACAAAGTTAACTAAGAAGCAGAGGAATCAGAGCATAGAGTTCAGGAAAATGGCTCAACAAAGTTAAGAAGAGACATACCGTATTTGTCAGGGACAAACACAGATATGACGTGGGCACCATAGTTGGTGAGCTTGAGGGAGATATTTCCTTTCTTGAGGTCATAAATCCCAATCGCATCATCATGCTTCGCTGAAGAGCCATGGACGAACCCATAAATTAACAGAAAGGCCAAAGAAGTCAACACAGAGCACTTGGCCATCTTTTT
>JAOQMR010000008.1:11152137-11163650 GCA_027563865.1 Erythroxylum pelleterianum | reverse complement strand
ACTGACATAAGATTGGATAGTTGTTTGAACTTACCTCTCTCTTCTTTTCATCTAAACTTGTTAATAGTGCTATTACACCTTATATATGGCACTCTCATATTATTCATCCTTCTAATCTTAAATTTGGATCATTAATTTCTAGTAGTTCTTTGGGTCATGTCAAGTCTAAAAATTTTGATTGTATTTTTCATAATTCACGTTTTCATTAGTAGTTATTTTATCTTTTTATCTACTTTTATTTTAATTCATTATAATATTTGGAGACCTACTCCTCATACTACCATGGATGGTTTGTAATATTATATGATCTTTATTTATGATTTTTTTAGATGTATATGAATTTATCTCTAGTGTTATAGGTGAATTATTTTTTATCTATTCTCACTTTGCAACTATGATTCAAGCTTAATTTTTGTTATAAAATCAAAATCTTATGTACTGATAATGCTATGAAATATGAAGATAAGTCTTTTACCCATTTTCTTGATCCACAAATAGTTACTATTTAAAGATTTTTTTCTAAGTACCTTTTAATGTAATAGTAGAGCTGAACGAAAATATAGATACATTCTCAATACTATTCAAAGTCTTCTCTTACCTTCCTCTTTCCTATAAGCCCTTTTTATAGAATAGACCTTTACTTGTCTCTATACTATCAATTTTATTCCTAGTCTAGCCATACATAACAGCTTTCTTAATGAACATTTATACAATTGTGCGCTTAACTACTAATAAAGTCTCAATTGTTTTGTCAGTCTTTGATTTTTTTAATCAACTATATCAATACACCAAAGTAGAACCATAAGCACGATTATATTGCTTCTTAGGTTACAAGATAGAGCATAAAGATTGTAAGTGTTGGATCTTTTATCCTAAAGAATTTATATCTCCTAATATGTGACCTTTTAGGAATATGAGATGATTTCAACTATTTCAAAATTTTGAGTCAGTGAATCTTCTCAATAGTTCTTATCTCATCTCACCATACCCTTTTTTTTTATGTTTCTTTTGTAGAATTACTTTTCTAACAGTTCTAGTAGCTAAATGTAATATGTGCATCTTTATTAGTTGTAGATCCAATACTTCCTCCAAATGACCTTTCTTCATCATCAGAACTTCCTACTCCTCCAGTATTCCTTAACGTACCAATTAAATAAATCATCCTTCTGTCTAACTTTGAGATTTTCATATTTACCCCACTATTATTTTTTTATATAAATCACACAACTATTGCTAGGCTAGCTCTAACCCTTTATAGAAAAAAGTAATGGCAAAAGAACTACAAGCAATTACTAGTACCAATGCTTGAGACTTTATTGATTTACCTATATATAAATGTATTACTTATTACAAATGAATTCATAAAATCAAGACTGAAGATAATTGATCACTTGAGCAATATAAAGCTCAACTAGTTGCTAAAGGATTTATCCATAAGTATTGAATTGACTATGAAGAGATATTTGCTCCAGTATCTAGTGTAATCTCAATCCATGGTCTCATTCTAATTGCAGCTAGCAAGCACTGGGCACTATTTTACATGGACATCAAAAATATTTTCCTTAATGATGATCTTATAGAATAAGTGGTGCAAGCAACCTCCACCTATTTATAAGCATTCACTCAATAAGGTTTGTCGTCTTTGCTAAGCATTACACAAACTAAAACAAACTCCTTGAAATTGGTTTAACAAATTTAGCTCTATTATTATTCTCCTTGTTTTTCATTCCAGCTCATTTGTTCATGCATTTTTCATTCGCAAAATGGATCAAGGGTACACATCTCTTATCCTTTACGTTAATGATATGATAATACCGATGATAACACTCAAAGTATTTCCACTTTCAAAGCCTTTCTACATTGATTGTTTAAGATGAAAGATTTGGGAGTCTTTTTGTCTTATAAATCGGGATTAACTTTCATAACAAAACATGCCAGCGATCTTAACTCTCGTTCTAGTATAATTGACATAAAGACTATTAGCACTCTACTCTAATTCAATGTTTATCTTTCTATTACTAATGGGACTCTCCTCAATAATGATACTATTTATCGCTAATCAGTTGGCAATGTTATATACCCTATTGTCTCGTCTTAATATTGTCCTTGTTGTTTATATTGACAATCAGTTTATATTAACACCTCGTACCACTCACTTGTCTATTGTTTTTCATATCCTTCAATATATCATAGATACTCTCTTTTATTTTATTCACTTATATCCTTCATCTTGACTAGATTTACGAGCATTCTTTGATGACAATTGGGTTAAAGATCTAACTGATTGATGCTCCAATACTAGTTGATGTTTCTTCTTTGTTTCATCCCTCATTTCATGGCACAACAAGAAACAAATAGTTATCTCTCAATCCATCTTAGAAGCAGAATATCAAGCTCTTATAAGTATATTCTCTAAACTCTTCTAACCATATTCGCTATCTTATATACCTTATTATCTCATATTTTGATTTTGTTCATACTATTCACATTGTCAGTTAATTCATGTCAAAACCCTGTACCACTCATTTCTCTATTGTTTTTTCGTATCCTTCGGTATATTAGAGGTACTCTCTTTCATGATTTTCACTTATGTTATTCATCTCCATTAGAGTTACAAACATACTGTAATGTTGACTGCGATGGAGATCCAATGGATCAACGCTCTTTTACTAGCTATATTTACTTCCTTAGCACATACCTCATTTCATGGCACAGCAAGAAACAAATGGTAATCTCTCAATCTAGTATGGAAATAAAAATATCAAACTCTTAATTGAAGTCCTCTAGCTACATTAGTTACTTCAAGATATCGGTATTTTCTGCTCTACTGCAACTCCTTTCCTTCGAGAAAATTACACTGTTGTACAAATTACTCACGGTGATGTCTTTCATAAATGTCATCCCTGATCCGAAATTGATTGTCATCTTGTGTGACATCATATTGTTTAAACCACTATTTAACTTGTCCTTACCTCATCACAATTTTAAATTGAAGACATTTTCACTAAATTCTAACTCCTTACCACCTTGAATTTGAGGGAGGATATCAATATATGTAACTATAACATATGATATTAACGTATGTAACAACAACATATTAGTAAGAATATGTATATGTAACAACATATTATTAGGAATATGTCTTATGCAACAGTCATATATTAAAAAGGGATGAGCAAGGACTTTCTTTTCTTTTTGTTGGAGTGTTGCTTGTGATCATGATCTAGGGGCTGTCCTCTTTCATTCAGGGAAAAAAATTACTTGAAAAACATCGGGTTCCTTCCTCCTTTTATTGGCTTGCTTTTTTTACATGTCCCTCGTGTTCTTGTCCATGCATTCTTTTTTCTACGGTTTTTTCCTTCTTTTTTCTTCACGATTCTTGGCTCCAACTTTGGTGCTCCCCTGGTTCTTTCCAGCTGTTGTTTTCTGGTTTCCGTTCCTTGTTTTTTCCTGTGTTTGTTTTTGACAAGCTCATTCCTTCTGTTGTGCATCATTTTTGGGTCTCTTTGCTATCTCTCTCATTCCTTTTGTTTATTCTCTGGATTGTGTTTCTTATACTCTCTTTCTCTTCGTCTTCCAGCCGTTGGTATCTCTTCCCTTTGTTAGTTGTTCTTTAACTTTTCCCTGTTGCCGAGCTCTTCTCCTCACTTTCTGTTTTATGTCGTAGCAGCAGGGGCGGATCTAGAAAGTTTTTTCTGTGGGGCAAACAAAAATTTCAGTAGGGTAAACCTTCAAAAAAAAAATTTGTGGGAGCTAAAACTAAACAAAAAAAAAATTTACATTAAATTTTTGGAAAATTTTTTGGGGCAGTGGGCCTGTGTATCCGCCGCTGTGTCGTAGTCTTTTTTCTGCCTCCATTGTCTCTCATGTTCGCTTCTATTTTCAGGCTTTTTCATACTCAGTCTCTACTGGTTTTTTCAGCATCCTTTCTCATGACCCCTTTGTCTATTTTTCTTCATCTTTCTGTTTACCTTGCCCCAGTGCTTTCTCTTTGCCTGCTTCGTTTCTTTAATTGCTCTTGCGGTTTTTGTTGTCCTTTGGTTTTTTCCTTCTTGTATATTCCTCCCGAAAATGAGCTGCTGTTTTCTTGTCCTTATCTGTCGCTTACCATTTTTTAAAGTCTCACGTTTTTCACACGCTTCCTTCACAGCTTTTCGTATCTTCTATTTCTTTTATTTTCTTCTCTCTTTTTTAAAATTAAATAAAAAGACTATAAAACTATTTAATCTAAAATTAAACTCCATAACAATATTAAAATTTTCAAATTAAAACTAATCAATCTCAAAAAGAAATAATTATGTTTGATTGAAATTAAATTATATGTAATTAGAATAAATTTTTTAAAAAAGGAACTTTTAGTTAAGTCTAATATAATAAAAATTTCACTCAAATTTAAATCAAATTGAAATAGATGAAATTTAAGATAAATATAAAATTTAGACTACATACGAATTAAAATAAATTGGATGTGATTAAATTAAACAAAGTTAAATAAATATGATTATGTGTATTTAAAGTTAAATAGATATGATTATATAAAATTAAAGTTAAATAATGCACTTTAGTTAAAATTAAGATTCAAATTATATTTAATATAATGAAACTGTACAAAAATCGAAACTAAATTAATCAAGTGAAATTAATATATGATTGGACTTGTATTATATGACAATATAACTTATGAAAATTTAAAATATAAAGAATTTGCAAAAAATTAAATGAAAATTAAGTAATCACAACATCGTATCTAAATGACATTACAAATCAATTTGGAATACATGTCAAGAAAAGACATGATGTTAATACAACATTTGCATCAATCAAAATATCAAAATAGGGTTATATTATTAAAATTCCAATTCTTCCAGACAATGCCTGTATAAAGAGAGCAATTAGAGGAGGTAAAGAACATCTTACTTTTCAGCCATTTCTTGATAGTTTACTATCAGCCGTTCTGTGAAGGCTGTGGTTAAAACTAATATTAAGGTGGGAATGTCAACCTTTTGATATTTTTATGATTTTCTTTTCTCTCAATCATTGCAAAATTAAAAAAATAATGTACTATTAATGAATAGCCTTGTTTTTGTGCGTATAAGTTTATGACAACCGCACAGACAAGTCATGAGTAAAAGCCGTTGTCCGCGAGATAAGATGAGTCTGAATCTCTATCTAATATTATAGTATCTTATTTTATTTCATAAGTTTTAATCATTTATTTATATAAATTTTACGTAAATCTCAGGTAAATAAATGTGAAGTTTATATAAATAAATGATTAAACTTCGTGCGACCGCACGAATTTTACGGGACAAATAATCCCGTCCCTGGCAAGGCAGGCCACGACAATAGCCTTTGAAAACCGGTTAAACGGTTGGACTGGCTAGTACCAACAGAATAATGTTGGGATATCTGGGAATTTGGAAAGCTCAGAAGAGAAGATCAAATATGTCCTTTTTATCACCTGTTACTCAGAAGGGTAACGTTCTCATGTCACCTTATCATCAGACTCGGGGGATGTCCACAGATGTATCCTAAAGATTCTGTCATGTCATCAGAATCCACTTATAAAGCAACAACCTTTCACAATCGTACCTCCAGCAGTGCAGGTTACCGATTTACGCTGGTTCTTAAAATGTGTGCGTCAGCTCTGGTATGCGAGTGACTCAAGCCATAGAGAATGGAAGTCACGGGAACAGATAATCATGACAAAAAGGTTCACTTTTTAAGTTGCTATATTTACTCATTGACCTATGAACCCCTTTCCGGTGCACTTACAACACTCTTTGTCCCCTTTTTACTTTTGCTTTTTATATACAGGAACTATAGAGCGAAAAGACGTTGCTACTGCTTCATGTCCCACTAGAAAAAGGAAAAGAAAAGTCCAAACCAGAAGATCACAGCGAAGGCGAAAGACAACCCTAGTCCTTGTCTGCTGACACAGTATGCAGTAGCACTGAAACAAGTCAGGTTCACTACTCCAGGATTTTTGGACCCTTGTACAGTTCACCAAGAATAGCCAAATCCTCAGGTTTCTCCCTTTCCTGAAGCCATGCATGACTGTCCCTCTCCTCTACTGGCACTGACACTCCATCCACTGAATTTTCAGAGGCAAATACTGTGTGAAAAACTTGTGCATTGAATATCTAGAAAATTCCAAATTGTTGAATCAATGGAGAGCCAGACCAGGATGGTACCTGAGAAATTTGCATAAGGGAAGTCCAAGTAGTAAGTGCAATGCCTGCCTTCGGAATCATTGTAAGGAGGACCAAGCACATCAAGCACTGCACATGCTGTCAAAGCTGTGAAGCAGTGCATGTTGCCTCCATCAGCAGGATAAAGGATGGACGTGTTGCAAGGAGCAGTGAAGTCAGAGTCGACCTTGACCTTGGCTAAACGAACTCCAGGCTGCTGGACCTTGGTCTTTTTTGGTTCAGATTGCTCAACCTCAGACTGCTTCACTTCAAGTTCTTGAACTTCCGGTTGTTGCACTTCAGGTTCCTGGATTTCGGGATGTTTCACTGCTATAACAAAACTAGTAAGTTTCCTAAAACCTTCCCATCATATTAACGACATCGAGAACTTATTCAACTCCACCAGCCAAAGTATCATCATGATTTACTATATAACGGCAAGTTTTTAAAAGACAGTCAGTTGGGTTAGCTCTATCAGGATTAATTAGTGCATTCGATTTAGGTTTGCAATTCTAAAAATCTTCCGAGTTGTATAGCTTGTAGACTATTTTTACTGAAATGTTTCATTAGCTTTTGTTCGCTCCAGATGTCTAAATATAATTCAAATACTACTTTGAATCAATTATACTGATAAACAAAATGAATTCAAACTTCATTATTTCACGTTGGGGTTGTTATCACAGTCAAGAATGCAGCATCCAGCTTTTGAAAGAAGCTTTGGATCCTTGAGCCCGCTACTTGCTTTCAACACTCCCCCCTTACAACCTTTTATGATGTAACTGAGAACTCAAAAAGAGACACAGATAACCCAAGTTTTATGCTTTTGTTTCCAAGACACAACTTAGTTCAACCGGCCTATGTCAGTTTTAGTAACCATCATCGCCTATACAGAGGATAAAGATAAACTTACCATCAGAAGGTTTTTCCACAACCCAGTCATAGGACTTAATATGCATGGTGCCAAAAAGAAGTTTGCTGAATACAGTCATTCCAGGATGGTTATGGAGTGGAATGACACCAGAGGGTGGCAAGCAGAAGATGCCAATCTGTTAGGATTAAGAAATTATCAAGCCCAAATTAAAATCTAACAATAGAAATAATATGAAACAGAATAAGAAAGCAACACTAAGAAGAATACAAACCGAGAATTTGCTGCATTCATAGATGTGGAGGTACCCTATAGCCTGGGTTCTCCGGGTGAATAATGGCATATCTGGACGCACACCAAAGTCAGCCGCCTTAATGCCATCTGGACGAAAGAACACAAGTCTTTATGAATCAACAATAAAGTTTGCTGCAACATGTAACCTATAGCTGCTAATGGCTTTGGAGATATAGTTACGATGAGGTATTTCTGTTACTTTGTGCTTCCGCACTCCGATACTGTATTTGGCCATGTCGATGCAGGTAAGAGTGTGATCATATAGGCATAGCCGTTTTAACCAAATAGGGTAAGCCACAGAAAACTGGAGGTACAATGATGGAGCAAGTAACAGCCTATGATATTAATCTAAACTACGAATATCACACAAGAAAAGGAATCCAACGGTCAGTGTTTTAGAACTGAATTTTGATTACTTCCTTTCTCCTACAAAACAGTAACCAGGATGTGCAAGAGAAAAGAAAAGACTACCTGCCTATGCTTTTCTTTACCTTAGGGAATATAAGAGAAAATAATGATTACCAACCCCCAAGTTATCATTTGAAAACTTCGTTTGAACAGTAAAGCAAAAGGTTCATATCCGTAGACGAAACAGATGAAAAATGAAAACCAAGACAAACAGAATAGACCGAACCACAAGACCTACATATCTTAAGTGTCACATGTCAATTCTGGAGGTCATATACAAGTTTCTGTATAAAGCAAGAATGCTCATACTGATACATTAATATCCGCCTAAAGAAACTACCTAACAGCAAAGACTTAACTAATAACTATCTGCATTCTAAGGAATTCAACAATTTTGCTACGCTTCCATCCGGAGTCAATCACATTTTCAACATTTAAATCAGAGCAGCCCCAATAAAATCGAAACCACAAGAAGCAAAAGCACACAGAGACACAGAGAAAAAAAATACCCAAAACAGTCTTCAGCTTTTCGATGCTTTCAGGGGAGGGGATAACTCCAACTCCACCGGAGGTAAAAACGTCCTTGCAGGTGTCATAAAGCGTCTGAACTGGAGACATTACCAACCCCTTCTTGGCGGGGCGACGCCGGCCCTTTTTGCCCCTGCTACTCGTATTTACTCTCGTATTGGAGCTCGGGTCCTGAACTTGATTCTTGTTCTTCGCCAGTTCTGAATTTCCCTTTTCCCTCTTGATATTCCCCACACTTGTTTCAATCCCCATTTACCGCCACAACACACCTCGATTGGGTAATTCTCAAAATTGCGTTTAAAAAACCAGTGATTCAAAGATGGGAATTATCAAAAACGCTAAGACAAAGAAAATTGCGATCTGGGTGATAGCAAAGTCGAAAGCCTTACTACTCGAGAGAAACAGAGGAAACTTGGGAGGGTACAGAAAAACTGAGTTCAATTACAAATAAAAAGGAAAAGTTAGTTGGGGTTGTCTAAAAACAGAGGAATATGTCTTTTTTTCAAAAAAAAGGGGGAGGTTGGGGTTAAGAAGGAATAATAGAACAGAGAGATGGTGACGACGGGAAGAGATACATCGTGGCTGCAGTGAAGAGCTGTGGATTGAAAACGAGAGGGGTATGTGCGACAGGGGGTTACTAGGGCAAGGCTGAAAGAGAAATAGAGTTGGTTTCCCAGAGGAAAAAGGAAAACCAGGGGCCGTTACCTGCATTTCCTATGGGCTGTTCCAAATACCAGCTTTTTCTTTTTCAAATGTTTTATTTATCCCCTTGTTGTTACGAAGTCTTTTTTATGTTTTTGCCCCCCATTTTCACTTTTTTCTCACTCGTCTCTTTATCAATGCAAGTGTTTATCCCTTTGTTGTTGCGAAGTCTTCTTTTTGTTTTTGCCCTCCATTTTCACATTTTTCCCACTCGTCTCTTTATCAATTCAAGTGTGCTAATTTTTTCCTTTTCGTTTACTTTTGCTCCTCATCTCCTTATTAATTGCAATTTAACCCACTTGATTTTGGAAACTTTGCTGATAGAGAAGGAAGGATATACGAAAACTTTCAACTTTAGAGATCTTCCAACTGACAAGCTGTGCTCTCGTTTTTCTTGAACTTCATTAATGTATTTAATTAAAAAGTTGTATTCACTGATCTTCTTTTATTAAAATATCTCTTCCCCTCTTCTTTTGACAATCAAGTTAGAAAAATTTTAAATATATATCTCGTGAGTTAATAGTCCGGCTAACATAATTTTATCACGTAACATTTTCTTTTAAACTGTACAAGAATATCATGCTATGTTTTACCATTTAAAAAAAATTGGAACTAATATTTATGGCAATTTCCTACTTAGATAATATCTTGCTTTGACCTTAACATGAAAAAGTGAATTTCTTAATTCCCATTAATCATAGGATAAGGAGAAACATACGAGACATAAATTTGATGAAGGCCGAACTAAAAGTTGAAATTAAATAGTAAACAATAAGCAATAGAAGTTCAAAATTTTTAATCACGTCTTAGGATAATGAAATTTCAAACAGTATGTACAATTTCCTAATTGTTTGAATATAACAATAAAAAATGAAATAAGGATAATTATAACATTCTGATTAAAGGATTTATTTAAGACATTCAAAACAAAAACACTTACAGAAAATTATGATGTTAAAATAGAAATAAGATAAATGAGTATAAAGTTGGAGAGGAGACTTTTAATTTGGCCAAACCATTTCAAAAGCAAATAGTCAAACGAACTGTTTTACACTCTATCAACCTCTAAAGCATTTTAAGTTTTTTTGCAAAAGAAAAGTCTAAAGCATGGCATAAAGGAGTCAACGAAATAATGTAAACAATGAACGAACATGGCAAATATAAAACAAATACGGAAAGCATTGCATAATAAAGGATAAACATGTTTGACTACTCGAGAAATATGATCATTGCTTACTAAGTCTTGAGGTACAATGGGAAGGAAAACTTAATCACTATCATCAAGCAATAATAGGAAGTTAAATTATTGTGTGAAATTAAATGAAAACATAAATTATTTGGACAACGCTCTTAGATGAGAAGCATAATATGAAAATTTTAGCATAAATTGGGCATGAAATGTTAAAGATACTTCTGTATATGAAGCTAAATGCATACCTTTTCCTTTATGATTAAGAGAGCATGGGTTTCCACAATCTTCAAACGTCTTAATTGTTAAGAAATTCACTTGATCAGTGTTCTTCATGTTTAACCATAAACAACAATGTTCTTTATATATAAAAACATAAAGAATAAAATGAAAATCAACTCAAATTAAAAATACGTCACACGTGGTGAACATGCAATAAATAAAACAAAATTCGTTTCTTTTAACTGTCGATAATGTTAATAAATGCTTTGCTGACATCATTTTATTTATTCAAATTAATAAATTGGAGGGTGATTAACAAAATATATGAATGCAAGCTTTACTACTAAAATACAATGTCTTAGACTCAACGAATGAAAATGAGTATACTGTTAGAAGTCAAAAGGGGGTAAAGTAAAAATCATATTAATTAATTTTATATTCATCTTTCTATTAATGACTACATAAGCCCAACAAAAATATTCAATATAGTATATTTATTAGATAAATATTTGAATGTATATGTTCATATTTATAATCAATGATTTGAGATCCTCTTAACTATTTTTATTGCAAGCAAGGGTGAATTGGAAGTTTCTTAGATAGTCATTTATAACTAGCGTTTAGATTGATATGATGTTTTTGTAGCAAAATTTGAAAATTTGATTAAGGTTTCTTTCTTTTTTCTTTGCAAATGTGCCTGTGAAACAGAAAACGAAAAGTATAGCTTCCCTTTTGATTAGGCTTACGATCATATAACAAGTGAAATTGGATCGAGCATTTTTCAATCCTCCATGGCACAATAATGAATGTGTAAATTGGTATCAATCTGGCTATAGCTTGTCAAGATCAATTTTTGCATTTATATTTGGTAAATTTTGATTTCAACGACTTCTCATATTCATAATATCTATCACTCAAACATGCTACACAAGAATTTACATTCTTGATATGCTGGTTATAAGTTTATTCTTGTGGCCAAAAAAATCAATTAATGAAATAAACAAAGCTGATTACATGCTAACATACAAATCCTACAATATTGAATCAAACTTCCTCCTCTTGATTGCGTTTAAGTTGGCAATATCTTCTTTTACTAACACAAATGTAGCAG
>JAOQMR010000008.1:11111116-11127864 GCA_027563865.1 Erythroxylum pelleterianum | reverse complement strand
ATACATGCATATATGAAAGGAATACCTCATAATATATTATTAACAAATCATAATGTTAATACATGAATCACATATGTTCATTGGCCTAGGGCACACTACTAACATTTTATACTACCAAAGGTTACTTCCTTTTATTCATCAATTGGTTCAATAGTTATTTTTGCTACTAATTTCCTTCTTTAACTCATATAAGGGATTCTAATAATTTTTCTTTTGAAATAATTGTTAAAGATACCATTGTTGTTCCTTATTGGATATTAATAGAGATTATCTCAATTCTTAGAATTCATTTTATGCTACTTAATATTGACTTATAAGAAAAAAGTTAATATGTTCTAAGTACCCACACAAACTTTAGTGTTTAGAGGTTAGTCTTTGAACCATTTTCATCTCATATCTTTTTTCATTTTTCTTAACAAGAATTTTTTTAAAATAATTTATTTTTATATGACCATAATCACCAAAAAAATGATATCTCACATGATAAAAATTGAAAGTGTTAGTGCTATATGAGAAAGATTTAAAAGAATATGATTATATGCATTTTTAGGTATTGATAAATGATATGTATGATATGAAATTCTCTTCTAGATATATGGAGAATTAGGAGTTGTCATTCTATGATGAGAAGGCATATCATATGAATTGTCATATCATATGTCCTTTCATAAAATTGGGACCAATGAGAATTTTGAACATATGTCAAACACTTATACAGTGGACTATAATGATTATGAGCTTATGTTATACCATTATAATTGAATTTAGGTTTATAATAAGTGTGAGTATATTTAATAATCTGTTGTCATGGATGAGGTCCATATTATGATTGTTGCGTGCCTTTTTATGTATTCTATGTGAATTATAGTTAATTTTGCCTTTAAAGACTTGATGTTTACATCTAGAATATGAAAAATACATGAATGTATGAAATTTTCTTTTTAATATGAAATAGAATGTTGGATGAACATGTGATATTTATACATATTTATCCATAGTCTCATCATATAAGTGCTTTCACCTCACAAAGATAGTCTTGTTATTAGATGGCGTGCTTTAATAATTGAAACCAATTTATCATTAGAGCTCTTTAGGGCTCCAAGTATTATATTCAATTTTTCACTACATATATTGAATCTAGAAAAAGACTTTTTGAGGCCATTGATATCCCTCTTGAATGTCTTATTTTCATGCAATAAATCATACACATTGCCATTAGAAACAACCACACTCTTAGATTATGTCATGTCATGTATATCACACTTAAATTTCTCATTCTTTTAACCCAAAGGCATACTTACAAGTTTCTTTCTTGTTTTTCATGCTCATAACTTCTACACATTCAACAAACTTACCATATGAAAGCTTATATATGATTATTTCACTTAATGGTATTAACATAGTCAACTATGTAGTTAATAATGATTTTGACTCATTTTTTAGATGAACAAAGATTCTATGGATGTTATGAAAAAGTTTCCTGTCTATTCTAAATTAACTTTTCAATTACTTTTAGTTATATGTAATTTTAGAGTTAGAGGATCATAACACCTATACTCTTTTTGAAAATTTGAATAGCTAACAAAGATATTGTTTTATGCATAGATCAATTTTAGTTTGAATATCTTAATGTTTCGTGAAATTGAATTTGTTAAGTAAAGGACATGAGTGATCCAATAAGGATTTAAGCACTAATGGAAAATTTTCTTTTATTATGTGGATACGTTCTTTGATTATGAATTTCTAGAACTTGAATTTCATCTATTTAAGATTACATATAATATGCATACAAGCATTAAAAATGATAAAGTCACATAGGATAAGAATTTAAACGAAATTGTAGCCCTTTTATACATTAATATATTAGTGAGTCCTTTTTTAGCCTAATTTAGAAGTCAAGCTCTTTCTGTGTAATCTTTCCTAAATAACCTTAAGCCTAAAAAGAAAAATAAGTACTTCCCTAAAAAATTTACAGCCATTTCTCCGACGACTCTTTCCATGTAGCGCCCCTTACCTTAGGATACATACCGAGACGTCCGGAGGACATTCCAGTATATAACCTATGATAATGGTGCGCTACGATCAATCATTACATTCACTTAACATGGCATTATCTATCTTCATTCTCTTATAAACATCATAAGAAAAGTCACAATATTTTAAAACCAACTTTTCCTCATTTCATTTCATAAAACCGAACGTTATACAGTGTATCTTTCAACATTCATACTTATACAACATCATAGCCTAATACAAAAATGCGCTACATGAAAGAGGAAAATACACAAAATCTATCTAATCTGTCTATATCTAACTGACCGACCTTTGATCCATTTCTTCTTGTTCCCAAAAGCAAAAATTAATGTCCCTCAGTAGTTAAAGTTGTCCCTCAGTTCTGAAAAGTCAACGTTCCAATTTTGGTGAGTTTTGTGAACTTCATGAGGTAACCATCATCAATGGTTCACCTAATTCATGCATCACATCAATACATGTAACAATTTATTCACATATTTGCATAATTGATCACATATCACATTCTCACTTAAGGGTAGACAATTTTGCATTTTAATCAATCAAATATATTAAACAAAATGCATATGAAATGCTCATGTGACTCTTTTCCAATTATTATGTTGTTGTGACGGAGGGCCTGGACTGTCCCGTATCCATTGTGGATACCAGACTCATTTATACTGTCCCTTATCCGTTGGAGATACAGGTCTCATTTTACATATTGAGCCTTTGGCTTTTAATCACATTTAGTTCTTTAAGCTCGTTTTCAGTGGTTACTCAAGTCACAACTCTCATTATCTGATCATGCATTCATGTATGAAATGCATCTCTCATAATCAATCATGTCATGAAACATTTAGTTTGTCGCATTCACATTTAAGTAGCACTTCAATATCTCATTCATAAATCACAACCGTCGGACCTTGATTGTTTGGAATCAACATAATCAAATCTCATTCATTTAATAATTCAAACATAATAAAATCAAACAATTAATTGAGTGAGATCGTCTAGGTTACTCACAAGTTACTCCTGAAGTTAGTGCCTGAAAGTTCCGACAATATCTGGAGGTTGACATTCCAGTTGCTCCTCTATATCACAAAATATACACATATTATAGTTTGGCATAATTGTAACTGTTTGAAAATGCACATGTATGTATATGAAATATGCACAATGCATGTTCATGACAATCCTGGGTATTTATCCATTAGTTTTGTCACAAAATCAATCTCATATCAAAACTCACCTAAGTATAATTTTTACTTAGGTTTATACCTCAATGAAATGATTAAAATAATAATTCATAACTCATTAAATCGCCTTTAAATTTTTCCCAAAAACTGACTTTTGGTTCTACTATTTTTGATCATTTAGACAATGAAAATGAAGTAATTTGGCAATGCTATCTTCTAGAAAATTGTTCCCCCATATCTTAAGTTTCTAATGACACAAAGATTGTTCAATTTGATTCAGAAATCTGAAAGCTATACCTCAAACATTTTCGGAGTATTCTTATTCTGAAATAGTATACTATACTTAACTTCCATCCAGAAAGTGAACATATACTATACTCAACTTCCATCCAGAAAGTGAACATCTTAGAGACTAAATTACAATTCCACTTCTTCACATTATTTGTAGCCCTATGTCTCTAGCTTACTCCAAATCAAAAATCATCTCATTCTGATGTCTAGAGAAGAGGTTATGGTCAAAAGAAACAAGACTGTTAAGTTTACAAAAATGCTCTCGGGTGCACAAACTGAAATTAACTCATGGTTAACTATTAGAGAGCATAGTGTCTTGATGTGACAAATAAAGATCAGTCTAGCAATTAAACTCACGGGTGTGAGGGATAAAAGTCACAAGCATGAGTGACTCACGGGTGTGAGGAAAAGTCACAGGTGTGACAGATATGAACAAAAAAAGTTGGACTATTTGAGAGCACATTCAGTCAGACATGTCCCACGTTTTTCGCTCGATCTCTCTTGAATAATTTTAGATGGCTAAGATTTTTGGTGGAGAGGTAGATCAGTGTGTTATGAGTCCAATGGTTTAAGTCTCATGTCATTTAGAGGTCTGACGAAGGAGATATAGCCAAAAGATAGAAGGATGTTGCATCAGCCTTCAACCTTCAAAGTTGCGATCGTGCTGTCCAACTTGCGAAGTCGCGATCGCGACAGTGAAAAACAAGAAGGTCACGATTGTGACAAAGCGCAGTCATGACTTACAGTGAATAGTTTGTAAGCATGATCGCGACTTTCCCAGTCACACACCTTCTCTTCAAACCTCCATAACTTTCAATCCAAAATTCCAAAAATTTCCAACTATATATTAATAAAAAGTTAAAAGAAAGATCTACAACTTTTATGAAGACAATTTTATCTTCCTAGATCAATACAGTTTAATCATGGAAGTTTCAGACTACATTTTTACCCCTTTTTCCTTTTCTTTCACTAAATCTGACACTCTGCAATCTTTTTTCTTCTTTCTTTTCTTTTATTCTATTCCAACTTCTCTAACTTATCTTCACCACATTTTTGCCTCCCATTCAAATAAAATCACTCACAAACAAAAATCCAAAATTCGTGCTTAAACAAAATCATCAAGAATAGAAGAAAAGTCATTCAAGCATTTCACCATTCTCTGCACTTTCTTCACTGTCATTTTCCTATATTTTCATTTTCTACATTCTCTTAAATTTCTTCCTCTAACTATCCTTTAAACAATCTTTCTTATCTCATATCATCATCTTACAACTATTCTTCAACTCTAATTTCATTCTTTTGGTCATCTCTAAAAACACTCACATATTCACATATATGTATACACTCACAGTGAAGAGAAACAAAACATATAAAAAAATAATCTTTCATAAATTTCTACACTAATCTCATATACATTTTCATTGCTCTTTCAACTCCAAAATCATTTCTACACTATCTTTTAACATCTTTAACATCAAAACCAAAAAAAATCCATAGATCCACATTTCCATCTTTTATTCACAGTGAACATGAAAAATGTCTATTTTTCTCTTATTCATGGCATGACAATAAATCACCACTTTGGTTTCATAAAATAACAACTCTAAAGGGATTAACACCTACATAAAATGTCTAATTTTCTCTTATTCATGACATCACAATAAATCACCATTTTCCATACATCAATTTAATTTCCAAGTGGCATTTTTCCTAGTACAATTATATCCACATTTTCAGAAATAAATCCTAAAATTCGCCAAAGTTCAAAATTAACAACTACACTCTCCAATTAAATTTTCAATACAACAATTTCACAATTCTCAATAATATCACATCACAATTCAATTATACCTGGAATTATCCATGAATGCATGTACAATTATTTTCATGTGCAAAAGTTCACTATTCACGTGTATGCGTATATCATATAATGCATGAGCATGCAATGCATTTCTAATCTCTCAGTATTCTTTCATATTTACTATTTTAACCTTCCCGCAGGTAATGGGATGTTACATTCCATTGGTAAATTTTTCCACCAAATTTGTTTCCCGATGGAAAATCTTTATTCTCCGTCAGTAATTTTTATCGCTAAAACCTATTTTTCTTGTAGTGTACTTTTATTTTTGTATATAAGAAAATTTGTGAATAAAACATCAACTTTATTCATCTTTATTCTCCACTTACCCAAACACCAAAATCCCTAAATTAAAATTTTATTATCTTCACTAATAATTTTTTGTTCTTACGTTATTCAATTTATGCTAATCACCCAAACTTAATTTCTTTGTTCATACAAAACCTATTTTCTTTGTTCTTACAATACTCATTTCATGCAAACAATAATTAACTTCTTTAGCTAATAAAAACTATATCAATTAATTCGTAATTTCATTGATGTTTTTTGTTCATTTGCTCATGTGTTTTCCTTATACAAAGTTGAGTACTTGGTATGATTTTTTACATGCTATGATTCTATTTTTAGATCCAAACTAAGAGTGATTGAATAGGACCATTTGTAAAAGAAATGAGAAGCATTTGTAATGATGTTTGCTAATTTATGTAAGATTGTTTAAATTCTTTCAATTAACTCCCAATGCAAAATCTGAAGTGTTTTTTAGGGATTTTCTTAGTGTTTTCTCTTTTTTTGCCCTTTTGCTTAAGACCTTACTAATATTCTTGCCTTTTTGAAACTAAGTTATAGGTAGATCTCTTGTTTTAAGTATACACCAGTATGGATTTGTAATACCATGATTTTTCATTTTGTGTTATTTTCTTGTTTGTTTGTGAACAGGGGTTTGTTTTAGAAGAATATAAGAAACAGGGGTAGTGGTCATATAATAAAACTTTGTCTTTAATGGTATGAAAATATTACCAATATTGCTTATTATTGATCTAGTTAATCATCTACCTTTCTATTCAAATATCATCAAATATGCCTTCAATCTAGACTACTGCATCTTTCTAGTGTAGATGATGACATAAACTTAGTGTGATGTGTGTTTTTGTTAGCTAGAGGAATTAATTATGGGTCTTGAGGAAGGTGGAAACCAAAGATGAATAAGTTGATTCTTTTACAATTTTTATATTTTAAATAATTAAGTATTGAAAAATTAAAAAATAAAAATTTCATAAAAGTCTGCCAGTATCCATATAGATAGAACTACACAATCAGCATGTAATGTATCCCATGTCAACGTTGACATCAATTTAGCTAAAACCTAATGGACTTATGTTTGGGGTTGTAAATTATGCCATTTTGTAAACGTGAAGGTGTGAATTGGTACCAGAGAAAATGACAATGATTATCTTGGACCTTTTATGAAATGTTAAGGGACAAACAATATGTTTTGCACTGTTAAAAACTATATCACAAGTTTAACCCATGACTTTTATTGGTCTTTAATAACATTTGGGGGGGGGGGGATGAATTAGGTATTAGTTAATTTAAAGAAAATTATGAGGCAAATATTGTATGAAAACTTGCAATTAGCTGCTCATTTTTATACAATATGACTAACATCCCTTAGTTTTTAGCCTCAATTTCCTTTACATTAAGTGCTTTAACCTCTTGTTTTTATTTATTGATATATAGATGTCCAACTTAGTGAATAAGCATGATTTAGTCACTAAGGTTGCTACCAAAGTATGCTACGAGTGTATGTCATATGTCCTTGGTGTTGTCATGCCTCTTAAACTCTCACATAACGTCATCATCTATGCTACGTGAGCCAAGGAGTTCTCTTTTTAAGTAAGTCATTTGCCTTTCATTTTTATCTACATAGGCTACAGTTTTCTCCTTAATAACTTTTATAACTTCGTTTAGTTGCCTAAGAGACTCTTACTCTTCCAATATATTTTGGATTTTCACACTCCAAATTTTAAAATAGTTGCCATTCAAGTTTTTACCTCTATTTGAATTCTACAATAATAGTGTTGTATGCAGTAATCATTTTCTTTAAACACATAATTTTCATAATTATCCTATTGTTCTCATTTTCAATTAATTTGATGTAACTTCCTAATAGAAACTTTAATTTTTTTGATTATATATGGAATCAAAAGTTACTAAGTTTTCAATCATCATTCATATAATAATTGATCAATAACTAGTTGTTTTAGTTAGACAACTTGTTTATAAATAATATAATTATTATATATAAAACAATAAAGAATTGAAATGGTAATACATTTTCTTAAATAAATATTATCCATAAATTAACTATTTTTACATAAAACAACTAATAATTTTGCTAAAAAACTAATGCTACTTAGCCATCCAAAAAATGAAATGTGAAGAACATCAAATAATAGCGACTAAAACACTCTAACTAAATTCTTTAAATATAACCCTATAGGGAGTTGAGTTGGTTAGTGATTCCGATGAATCCCTAAAGTTAATGTAAACTATTGGACTCTTCTTACTATGGTGGATAGTATCTTAGAGATAGCTTTATAAATAAAGTTACAGCTAGTTATTGGCCTGTAATGGACTAAAGAGCTCAGATTTTTATTCTTTAAGACTAAGCAAATATGTGTTTTGTTAAATTGTTTTAGCAACCTTCCATTGGCAAAGAACTCTTAGATTGCTTCAACTACCATCTTTTTAATCATAGGCCATGCTTTATGAAAAAAAACCATTAAATCCATCTAGGCCTAAGAACTTATGCAGGTTTAATTCAAATATTTCTTTCTCTACATCCTAATTGTTACTTGATTGTATAAGGAGTTTTTCATTTCTTCGGTGATTAGGTTATTTGTCAAGGATCTGAGGAGAAAAATAATTCTTTCTTCATCTCATTTTGTAAGGAAATCTTAGAATCATTAGCTTTTATAAGGGAGGAGATCTTGTTAGTCATAGACATGACCTTGACATAATTTTGGAATAATTTTGTGTTCTTGTCTCCATTCTTATACTAGTTGATACGTGCTCTTTACTTCATTAGCGAATTGTGAATCTCCATGGCTTTAGCATACTCCTTTGAGTTAAGGATCATTAGGGTTTTGATACGGTGAAGGCAAGGCTTGTACTTCTCTAGTTACACATTCCCTAATGTTAAAGTGTAAGATCTTAGGCCTTTATATGCCTCAATCTCATCCCTATATATGTGTAACACCCCATTCCCAACTGACATATGCATGTGCATCCATCGGATACACGTGTACATGCCTGACAAAAATGACATGTTAACTAACTCACCTTCATTGTACATAACATGGCATCATACCTTAAACCATTAACCACACATTTTCTAAACTCAAAATGTTATCACATTAAGCAAAATCCACAATTTATATTGTTTCATACAACACAATACTATCCATGTTTTACAACATTATCCTATGAGCTTAAATAACTCAGTACACACCAAATACAATGAACATGAAAGATATAGCGAAGTCCTCAATCTCAGCTGACCGACCTCTGAGCCAAATCTACTGTAACAGTTGCACAAAATATGCTTCTACGGAGTCTTAGAAGCTAGGTCGTCTCACAATCGAACCTGAAAAGCAACGGTGCAATTTTGATAAGTTTTGCGAACTCAGTAGAGTAACCATCCTCGATGGTTCACTCATGTCATAAAACGAGATCAATTATAACATGCAATCATACAGCTCAACTCCACTTAACAATTATTAAATACTATCACAGATAAATCATTTCTCAGATACACAGTTCAACCATATAACAATATTCACACAACTTTACAAATCATTCAACGAATTCAAATTATATGTGGATGCGACATGTATGAGACTCAGATTCATTTTTATTTTGTTGTGACTATGTGCTTTTACAGTATCCCGAATTATCGGGCTCAGTCAATCAGTCAGTGACTTATTGATCACATTGAGCCATAGGCTCGAACCATATATACGGGAGCTTAAAGCTCATATCAGTAACAGTATCGGTAGCCACATCAATCACAACTCCTTTATATTACATGCATTGGAATGAAGTGCATGCCACAATTCAGTCATCAATTCAATCACTTTCATTTGCATGTAATATAACAGTACATCAGTCACAGTATTAATTACAGTAACAATAGTGGTCATCGGACTAGGTCCGACATTCAACCTTTCAGTTGAGAATCAGAAAATTATTTAAGTAGACGCATTCACATTCAATAAGCACTTCCAATATCATTCTCATTCATGAAAACTCCTCGGATAAATATTGTCCAGAATCTAGTACACAATCAACACAATTCAGTACAATTCAATAAGATCGCAATACAATTTAATAATGTACAAAACAATATGGTGAGACCATCTTAGGTTGCTCACAATATGCTCCAAACAGTTATTGCTTTGAAGTTTCGGTAATGTCTGGGTGCTGTCACTCAACACGCCCCTCTATACATACAATACATACACATATCATAATATTGCACAATTTTGCATTTATTAATGCACATTAATGTATACTAACTATGCACAATGCATGTTCATGACAATTCCGGGTTTCTTATCATTTATTTTGTCACAATAATCATTTGGATATCCACTTTCAATTGATTAACTCAGATTTGTTTAAAAGTATACTTTCGGGTCCATTTTGCACAATTAATATCATCAGGAAAGTGAAGGATTTTGGTCACACTTCCTTCTAACAAATTATTCTCCTATGTCTTAAGTCTCTATTTATACCAAGATCATTCAATTTGGTTCATTATTCATTAAGTTATGCTCAAAATACCATAAACTATGTACATGTAAAATTTTGGCTAATGCATGATCATGCATGCAGGTTGTACACCTCATATCTCTCAATTCCAGTACCCAAAAATTACAAACTTTATACCAATTTAAAGATAAGAGAATAAGCTACAACTTTAGTGAAGACACCTCAACCTAATTCGGCCTACATCAACACAGTTTATTCAATAACTATAGGACATGATTTCTGTCCCTGGTAGTGCTACTGCCTACACTAAAACTTACATTCAAGCTAAATTTCAAGACCATTAAGGACAAAATTAAAATTGAATTTCTTCTTAATATTTGTATAAAAATGTCTCTAGTTCAATTTAAATCAAGACTCATTTCATTTGGAAATCTACAGGGCAAAATATAGCAAAAATGCCGAAGTATATCCAGTAAAAATATTTCAATTATCAAATTCCAGCACACTTTCGGGATAACTTTGCATGATCATCATGATAAGGAAAATGGTGTATTTCGGTAACACTTTCTTCTACAAAATTGTTATAATATGTTTCCAGTTTCTAATAACACCAAAATTATACAATTTAAATCAGTATACTGAAAGTTATACCCAAAATAGTTCAGACTGTTTTTCAACTTTAATGGAACTCCTAACTCTACTTCCAACAAGATTTTGACATGCTTAGAGATAGAATTATCATTCGACTTCTTCAGAAAAGTTGTAGACATATAGTTCTAGTTTAATCTGGAAGAATCAACTCATTTAGAAATCAACAGATCAAGTTATGACCAGAATACTGAAACATGTTCAGCGAAAGTTTTCCAGTTCATAATATTCCAGCACATTTCCTCACTTTCATCCAAAACTCATTAATCATTCTCTATTATAACATACAATAAACACTAATCTTTTACTTAATTGTTCAGTTTTAATTCCATCTCAAAATCACTCTAAATCGGTACTCAAAAAATGCAAAATCATCACACGTTCAAGATGGAATTAAATAACTTTCAGCTATGATGAACTCTTTAGCTATTTTGTGAAGGGTAAAAGCATGTATTTAGTGTGGTAATTTAGCATAATTTCAAGAAAAACACAAGAAGGGAGATAGAAGCAAGTTTCTGTGGAGAGTTGAGAAGAAAAGAAGAATGAGTTAGGTTGAAACAATGCTACAGAAACATTACACCTAAGGTGCTAGATGTCACCATATTATTGCAACACATGTCCTTAAGCATGTAAGCCACTTATCCCTTACATAACAACACATGTCCTTAAGCATATAAGTCACTTATCCCTTACATAAGCTACCAAATGTCACCTAATTACTAGTCCATTTGTCACTCAATCATTTTGCCATTTGTCAATTAATTACTCATGCCAAATGTTGCTCATTTATCTATTCCATTTGTCACACAATGATTGATCCATTTTTCAATTAATTACTAGTCCAAATGTACTCCAAAATTTCAGAAATTTCCTAAAATTTACCAAAAATTCCGAAATAATCCTAATAGTTCCTAAATAAATTTTTAGCTCAAATAATTCACAATTCACATTTTAATTGTATTTTTACAATTAATTATACCCGAAAAAATTCAATGAATGCATATACAAATAATTGTAATGTGCAAGATCAATAGTGTCATGTATGTATATGTCACATTATGCATAAGCATGAATTATGCCTCCTAACTTCTCATTAATCTCTAATAAACACCATTTTAACCTTCATTCAAGTAACATGATGTTACAATATGACATTATTAAAATCTTTAAGTATTATCCAAGGCCTTTCCATTGTTAAATGACTATGCCTCAATTTCTATGGTGAAACCTTCCTTTTAAAGTTAAAATTTGAGGCATATATGATTGTGATATTTATTCTACTTAGAGTACTTCAAGGTGCATCATCTAGTCATGTGAGTTAATTAGGTTAACCATTAAGCTTCTAAAGACATAAGCCACAATTATATGACCAAAGTGGTGGTGTTGACAGTTTAATACGACCGTCTAAAAACTACCTAAAATACTTAGCTCTGCCATACTTTCCTACTTTAGTTTGGTCTCTAGTAGTCCAAAAAAATAAGCTTAGTCTCCCTAGCAAAGTCTCTAACAGTTGCTAGCTTATTCAGACAATTTTATGCCTCTAGAATTCCATGAAATAATGGACATTAAAAAGATGGAAAGGTGACATGACCTTTACCTTTGCCTTTTCTACCTGCTTTCCTCTTTTTGCTACTTTGGAATTCTCCTTATTTATGCTCCATTATGGCTTTTGTTGAAACATTCTCTTCAATGACATCCTTGTCCACATCCTACCGTTCTTTACTTAGGGTGGTGCTTAAGGATTGCACTAGTATATTACTATTTACCTTTTTTTCTCCTTGCTTAAGATTCCTTGTACTGGTACCAAATCATTCTCTTGATGGTAAAGTCTACATCAGGGTTGGGGATTATATACTGGTTTGGTGGTTGTATAGGCCCTTCCCCTGAAGTTGACAAATTGCATCTGAGATTAACCAATTCCTCATAATCATCTATGGGAAATTCTAATTGGCTTCTAAACCTTACCTTGATATTTTTGATAAAGTCTCTAGTTATCGGAGACACTCACCTTATCTTCTACTAGTTTAACTTCCTTATTGATCCTCAAAACTAAGATGAATTTTGGGAGCTCTTGATCTAACCATATAACTAATACATAATTGAGCAAAACTAATGGATTTTCTTTCTACAGTTGTTTCATCTGTGCAAGGGGGTCTACCTATGTAACTAGCTAATGAATAGAACCTTTTGGTTGTCATTATTATAAGAGGACACTTTGTATGTTCACCCATAATGGAATATTTTCATAGCTAACTCTATCTAGCCTAATGTCTACTTTCTAGACTTAGAGGAAAAGAGACAAATTGAACATGGTCCACAAACCATATTCAACTATGAGTTTTGCTTCATTTGCACTTTGAAATGTGAATAAGATTTGATTATTTTATGAGATTAGTACTTCCTATAGCCCTCTACCTTTCCATGTTATATATTCCTATTTGATGATTGCTTAAAAAGGTGGTCTACGGTCCAAGGAAAAAGCTAATAATGGTGGTGTTCCATGCTTTAGCTCCTTCTTTTAAAACTTTAATATCTAGTGCTACAATCTTAATAGTCCTATTGGAGTAGGAACTGCTTAAAAATTATGCAAGGAGTAGAGTTGCAAAGAACTGTGCTCTGAAGGTTGACTTCTCTAAGGCATTTGATATAACAAGCTAGGATTTTATCATGCAGTTGCTCCAAGTATTTGAATTCCTAAGTCGATTTTGAGTTTGGGTTAAATAATGCATTTCCATTATTTCATATAGCATCCTAGTTAATGGGGAACTTACAAGATTACTTAAAGGACATAAAGGTTTGAGGAAAAGAGACCTTTTATCTCCTTACCTCTTCACATAATCTATATAGGCTATTTCTAGATTAATTAGTTAAAACATCTCCCAAAGTCTTGGCTTTGAATATCAAAATAAATGCAAGGATATTAATCTTACTAACCTATATTTTATAAATGATCTACCAATCTTTTGTAAGGCCAAAGATATGTTTGTTTATACAATTTTCTCTTGCTTGAAGATATTCAAAGAGCATTCCAATTTAGACTTGAACCATAGAAAAAGCCAACTAATTCTATCTTTGAGTACTATAGAAGATGAAAATTGCTTTCAAGAATATCAGGGTCCTAAGTCACCCAACCGGTTATTACATATCTAGGCTTGCTTATGTCAAAAGAAAATTGAGATTTAGGGATTGTATACATTTTATGGAAAAAGTCTAAAAAAGACTTAGCTATTAAGCTAATAAGAATTTATCTCATACACAGAGAGTGATGTTGATAAAAGTTGTTTTAAACTCTCTTCACATATACTAATCAGCTCACATAAGCCTTTCTAACGGGTTACCAAGACATCAGAAAAAATCTTCAAGTCTTTCCTATACGGAGGAAGAGAGGAAGGAAAAGTATTGACTAAGGTAAAGTGGAATGAAGTATGTAAACCAAAGGAAGAAGGTGGGTTGGGAATCACTAAAATAAGTCTAACTAGAAAGATCCTTATTGCTAAAAAGACTTTAAAGACTACTTGAAGGGATATAAACCCTATGGTCTAGATAGGTTTATACCCATATCCTCAAAAATAGAAGCATGTGGGAACCAAATACTAAAATAAGATACTTTTGGTTCTTGTCACAAATTCTTAAAGCTAAGGAAATTCCAACTTTATAGAGTGTAAGATAAGGAATGGGAGGAAAGCTTTCTTGTATTTTGACAATTGGAACACTAATAGACCCTTAATTCATTCACAATTTAGAAATCAACTTTTATTAAAATACTAGTAAGTGTTAGAGTGGAGACATGGATAATGGGTAATAATTGGAGCAATTACCTGTTAATATTATCCCAGACTATTACCCCCAAGCATATATTGAAGATAGCTAAATTTGGCCAATGCATCCCTTATGGAACTAGCAGTTCTTGTAAGGAGCTCATAATGACAAGAGAGAATAAGGTTGATTGGCGTATCATCATATGACACAAATCACACTCCTCCAAGGTATCCTTCCTTTTGTTGGTGGCACTGAAGAAAGACCTAACCTCTAAGGACACGATCAATTTTTTAAACGTTCAAGAAAACTGCGACTTATGTAGAATAAGGAAAGAATGCATTACCTATCTCTTTTACGAGTGCCACTATATAAATTGGGTCTAGTGAAAAATTCAAGAAACCATCAATATGATGAGGAGATTTTATAGCCTACCCTTTATAGTTAATTATGTTACAAAAGATAAAATAGTATCAAATGAAGTAATGAAGATTATCATAGCGTATTGGGGAGCATGCATGTACAAATTATGGATGGAAAGAAACCAAAGATGTTTAATAAATCAAAAAGATCTAGCTAAGAGAGATAAAGCAATAAAGTAAAGAGCAACTTACCTATGGCAGCAGTTGAGCCCCCTTCTCAGTACTCATTACTAGCATCTGAACTCCCATAGGAAAGCTTCCAATGTGAACACTAAAAAAGATAGAGGCCAAAATCTTATTTTTAATTAGTCCATAGTAATTAGATCATGTAAAAGTCTATTGTGGGGTAAATTTTGAGATCTAGAAGTATCTGTGATGTGATTTGGTAAGAGTATAGCCTAAACTCTTTAAGCTTAAGTTTGGATGTACCTATGTACCTTTGAGAATTCTAACCAATTTAACATTTTTTAAAAATGTTATCTCCATGATATCCTTTGGTAGTCTACTAAAACTAAGACATTTAAATACTCCCCTTCTCATATCCTCTTTTAAGAAAGTTTGCACTATCTAGCTATATATGCGAATAAGATCTAGCGGAATATCCCTCACTTTAATCAAAAAATTTTTGTATGGGACATATGTGTTCTACAAATGCTTCATATTTGCTTACAAGAGTAGTTAATCCCTAATAACTAGCAAAAATAAGACCTTGAATCATGCTATTTGTCAAAATAACATGCAACGTTAAATCTGTTCATTAAGTATTTGACACTGATCAAATTATGCCTTCATAAAATTCACACGATTTATTGTGTCGGTGTTTGAATTACAACAGGGTCCTTATCATTGTAACCATTATCCTAAATCTGATTCAAGGAAAAATATTATTCAATACTTTTGAATAAGTTGAAAAATATCTCATAATATGACCATATCATCAAAGCATAATATTTATAAGAGTATAACAAATTAATTCTTTTTAACTTAATACTCACTTTTATTCAAATTAACAAACAAAATATTGATAAAATTTTATAAATTAATAAAGAATGAGAAAAAAGAGACGAATGTATTCTAAACAAGTCATTGAACAAGTAAAAAATGGACTTGTAATTAATAATAAATAAACTATCAAAATTAAGGCAAACATAGAGCTTTGCTAAAAATAGTCATTGGTAATTGCTTAAGCTCTTATTAAGAGAAGTCACATGTTTTAATATTCCTAATCCCTCTTTTAACTTATTGAAGGTCTAGAATAGTTTGTTCTTGTAACCAAACATGGTTTGCTCTAAGATTAGTTTTGAGTTATCCTTATTAAAGAGGTTTGAATATGAAAGGAAGTTTTGTGTATTGAATGTCGTGAATAGTACAGGAAAGATGAAAAATATTTATACATGAGCTTTGTACAGAAAACGCTAACAGATAGAGAGAGAGAGAGAGAAGATGCTAACAGAATGAAATAACAAATTCTGGTATAACAAAATTATGTAGGTTCTAGAGGATTCTATCATGCTCCCGCAAGATGAACTGTCTAGGTGAGACATTCATCTTGGTACGAAAGTCTTCAAGTTTGGTGCGCGCCAGAGGTTTAGTGAGGGCGTCAGCAATCTGGTCATGAGTTGAAATATGAGAGACTTGAAGATGACGTCGTTGAACCTGTTCCCTGACAAAGTGATAGTCCAACGAGAGATGCTTCATCCGAGAATGATAGACCGGATTGGAACAGACATAGGTAGCACCGATATTGTCACAAAGGATCGTAGGAGGACCCGAAGAAGGGATGTGAAGTTC
>JAOQMR010000008.1:11073039-11103346 GCA_027563865.1 Erythroxylum pelleterianum | reverse complement strand
ACGGATTTTCTAGTGATGCTAAGTCATTTATGGGATGATGCCATGTGGAGTTAGTATAGTCCGTAGTGCGCCTTTAATGTAGGATATGTACCGGAATGACCTCCGGACGTCCCGGTGCGTACCCTGCGGTAAGGGGCGCTACAGTGATAGACTTCGATTTTTATCATTGTAGATGGAGTACAGTAGAGAAACCTGCTTGCCAGAATACATACAATTTTCGTTTCTTTCCCTATGCCCAAGCTTTCTCCGCTAGACAATAGTGAATGCCAAGACGATGTGGAAACTTTGTGAAACTTCGTTTTGTAATTGTTTGAACGTTTTTAGTAATATGATCTAACGTCTAATAGATATGCCTATATCTTTGATAGTTAAGAGAGAATAATTTTATTATTCAATTGAAACACCAGGCTTACAATAAATATGTTAATATGCAAATTCTATTCGGTACAACTTTTGCATAACTTATCGTTTACCAAACTCAACCAATTTAAATGTAATTCAAGATTACATACTTGTGTATACAACGGTCTTCACCTTGATAAACATACTCTTTATAGGAAGGTTAAGTTGTAATCTTATCTAGCACCTCCAAATGCTTGAACTTCACCTTGATAACTAAATTTGTCAAATTGTCCAAACAATGCTAGAATTTTTTTGTGGTAATCAATTTTGTCAAAATGTTAGTTGCATTTTTCAAAATGTGGAATTTTTCAAGAAAGATATATCTAGTTGTAATTATTTTCTTAATCTTGTAAAACTTCACATTTATCTGCTTAATTCTTGCATGATACACTTGAATCCTTGTTAAATAAATGATATGTTTATTATCACAATATATTTGAACTCTACCTTGATAGATGACTACTTCTCTCACTAGCCTTGTAAGCCATAATGCTTCTTTAGCAACCTTCATTATCATACAATCTGCTTCAATTGTATATAAGATAATTATATATTGTAATATTGATTTTTAACAAATAGTAGACCTTAAGTTATCCAAATCTCATGTATAGTCCAAATTATCATATCCCACAATTGAAGGATCATAATCCTATGGTTTGTTGTGCCTCTTAAGTACCTAATATTCGCTTAGTTGTTTTTTAATGTTGTCTTCTATACTTACTAACCTAACTAGCAATATAAGACAAAATTAGTTCCATATAAACCATTGCATACATTAAATATCCTACACCACTATTACATGTTATCTTAGACATATCATCAACCTCTACATCTATTTTTGGATGCTAATCTAAGAAAACTCTGAAGTGATTTATCATTAGAGTGCTCGTGGGTTTAACTTTGTTCATTCCAAATTTGTCTATCACTTGTTCAAATTAACAGTATTGAGGTAACCAAGTTTTCCACAGCTCATATCCCCATAAATCTCTATTCCTTTTTTTAGCAACACCTAAATTCTTAGTCTTAAATTTCATTCCCAACAATGCTTTTAGTTCATTCATATCATGCATATTCTTTGTAACAACTAATATACCATTCATATATAATAGCAAAATAATAAATGATTCATCATCAAGACTCTTGATGTACTCACAACAATCATACTCATATTTTATATACCCAATTCAATCATTTAAACACACCATCAGTACCATTATCATGGAGACAACTTTAACTCAAACAACTTCTTCAATTTATTTGGGCAATTCCATATAAATTTGCTCCACCAAGTGACCATAAAGAAAAATTTCCTTCACATTCATTTTCTCTAAGTGCATATCCAAGCTAGCTACCAATGCAATTAAAATCCTAATGAAAGTACGAAAAACCATCAAGAAAAATTCTCATCATAATCAATACTTTTCAATTGTGTGTATTCCTTTTTTACTAGTTGAGCCTTGAATTTTTTCATCTTTTTTCTACTATGGATGGTGTTACAAAGGTTTTCTTCCGGCACTAAACTTACTCATAAGACGTGCCTACTCCTTTGCACGACTATCTTACTTAGGTCCTTCTAAGTAAGACTCAGCCTTCCTAAATGATCGTCGACCAACTATCGAGTTCTCAAACGCCTCACGACCCTCGCAGTGTTTAGCTCTCACACTCGCAAGAAAATTATGGAAGCATTAGAATAGTGAAGGCAACAACAAGAACAAGAAAGAGATACAACAAAAATCCAACATTCATTACTTCCCTCAAAGTATACAAAGGAATACTCTCTTAATCTTTGTGTCTCCTAGCTCTCTCCTCTTGATTCTGAGAGCAAGGCTCAAATAAGCTATCTATAGGCATCTTTAGATGACTAAGTTAGAATCCTAATAGAACTCTACTAGCTAAAATCACAATCTTATCCTATCTTATCTTTATCAGATTACATCAAACTAACTAATAGATGACATCCCCACCCAATTAGGACTCTATCTAATAGGATTAATCTACATCACTATAACAAGATAAAAGATTACATTATCTAGGAATGATTACCTATATCCACGGAGATCTCATCTATCTTAAGATGATCCTTCCATATGATCTTTATCTCTTAAAGCTGATGTACATCCACTATAATCTTATCCGCCATATCATCCAAGATCTCTTCATCTCTAACCGTTGATAATGAGTCATCTAAGCCAATAGCACACTGGTCCGATCGAATGCTTACCCCTGCCAACTCGATTAGCCATAGTCCGTCCACCTGAGCACACACTAAGTCCTTAATCCATCAAGAACTTAGCCTTAACCAGTCAGCTTGTACACGATCTGAAACTCTCCCAAAACTCGCACCATGCTTGATCTATTTACTCAGTAACCTTGAAACTCTCACATATTCTTGTCATGCGTGTGATCTAGCCAACTTTCCATTCCAAGTCAGTCTTAAGCCTTTTTTTGGTCTTGCATCTAAATCTTGCATCTTGTTGAAGATTTCGGCAAATGCGCACCAATGCATGCCAATGCTTAACATTGCCCCTTTTTGTCCTTGCCTCCTCACAAGTCTTTTGCCTTGTTCCATTGTTCTGCGTGTTGAACATTGGTCAAGGCTCGCCAATGCCTGTACGATCTCGCTATCATAACTTAGGGGTCTAACAGATGGATTCCTCTTCTCTAACTACCTACACAATAGATCTCTTTCCATTGGGAAGTTGCACTAACATTCATTTCTAGTTTTTTATGACTCAACCTCCACCATTATAACTCTCATCCATCTATCCTTCTCTTGACTATTCATAGCCTTTCAAAAAGTAGTTGGATCCATATTCCTAATGATGGATGTGAAGGATATCGAGTCTTCCAAATCATATTTATTCGATGGCCTTACTCATTCTTTTATGTTGCTCTTAAACATAATTTTTACCCTCTTTCACATCTATTCTAAAATGACCTAGTTCTATATGTACCATTTTTGTATTGCCCTCTACTAATCTTAGAACGATCTATCCATATATTTTCTTCAATGTATGATATTAAGTATTGTATTTCTACTAATCACCATCTTTTTTTATATTTGTTTAAATAATTATATTCCTTCACACCTTTAAGTTAACCAGTGAAGATATACTTCTTTGACTTTGGATTAAGTTTAGCCCCTTGATTACTAGAAACATAAATATATATGAAACATCCATATATTTTGAAATCCATAAGACTTACCCTATTTCCTATCTACATTTCCTCTGCCGATCTCTTGTCAATGATGTTTATGTCAATCAATTGATGAGGTAAAATAGGATGCTCATTACTTCTGTTTAAAAAATCGTATGAAACCCTACATTCAGCCTTAAACTCATGACTCTTTTAATTATAGACATGTTCATCATTTTTAAAATTTCATTATATTTTGGTGTTTTCTAAATATGTAATCTCTCTAAATATACACCTCACATAACTTTTAGGACCTTAATTACTTTTTCTTTGTCTATTTAGTTTTCAATCTCTATCTTTCATGCCTTGAAATTTACAAAAACCTCGAATTTATGCTTCATGAAGTGTACATATACTTTCTTTGAAAAATTATCGACGAATGCTTTAAAGTACTGAGATCCACTAACAATAACTCTCTAGAATTATTGTTATGTATATAATCTAGAATTACTTCAATTTTATGCTTTATTGTCTTGAATGTCACTTTAGACTGTTTACCAAGTATGCAAACCTTGCAAATTCCAACTTAAGCATTCCAATTAATGTATCTCACTAATTCTTTTCATAATAGAACATAAGCACAAAGACACTTTTGCTTCAAGTTGTGTAACACATTACTTTTTTTTAACCTATATAGATGTGGGCTCTGATATGCTCGTGTTTTAATCCATGTCCTTTTATAGAAAAACCTTTTTGATACCAACACACAGTTCCATCATGTGTCTTCACCTTTATATTTTTATAGAAGAATACACCCTATTGCACCATTGTATGTCAAGCCATATTTACTTAAACACTTATACAAGATTTTCAATTTTCTTTCTGAAACTTTAAATTATATATTGTTGATATCCTATATATAATTAACTAATATTTTAAAGATAATTTATTGGTTTAATGCTAGAAATTAGTGGCCAGATTAATGAAATTTATTGGTTAGAGAATAATTAAATTCTTGTTAATTTAGGGAGATGATTAGGGTTGTACTTTCCCATATATTCCTTACATTATTCACAAAATGATCAAGTAAGAATTACTTTTCCCTCTAATTTTTTTGTGGTATCAAAGTTATGGCTCTTTAGTAAATTTTTTTCCATCATGCCAATCTTAAATAGACTATCATCTAGCGATGATCAATCATAAGAGAAAATCCTCATCATTTGACAATGACTTTAGTAATTCAAGTGTGAGTAATCTTGATGACAAAATAGGAAACACAGAACGTAATAATGATCTTTTTAGCTCAAATTTATCCTTTCAAAAACTGTAAATGAAATGACCATAATTACCTTAAATGAGAACAGATAATAAAATTGAGCATCAATGGCAAAGGAAAACTTGCCTATTTAACTAGAGAGGTAATATGGCCTACTTTGGATGATCCAAATATGGAAATATAAATGGTCAAAAATTCTTTGATCATCGTATGGTTGATTAATTCAATCGAATATATGATTGAAAGATCCTATATGTTTATGATAACAACAAAATATGTATAAATGTAGTTCGAGAGACGTATTCAAATATTGACAATTCTTCTTAAATATTTGAACTGAAGTTGTGGAAGGTCAAGTAAGGAGACCACGTTGTAACTTTATTTGGTAACGAATTTATAACTTCGTGAAAGGAATTGGACCTATATTATAAAGATGAATGGTGCTATACGTAGAATAATGTTTGATATAACTATTAGAGTATTTTTCTAGGAAGTATGGAGAGAGGAGATGGGGAAAAAAGGGATGATCGGCAACACTAGATTAGAGACTGAAGATTCTACACTCATACTTAGAGGAATAGATATTGAGGAAAAACAAAAAAAAAGTCTTAGTACGATCATTGTAAATGTGATTCACACACATGGGAATCACGTTGAAAAATCCATGAAAAGTTGAAAATTTAGAAGGGAAAAATAATTTAGAGAGTTGTACCTCCCAAGTCAACAATATCAAATTTGGCCCTAAAGCTTCTTTTGGCACATAATCATTCATAAAGAAATAAATAACACAAATATGCAAACTTCTTCACTTTCAAAATTTCTTTAATCTAAATCCTTTTTGTTTTTTAACTTAGAAAAGTAATTATTTAGCATCTTCTTATTTTAGCGTCAATTCAAATAATTCTTAAATATCGATTCTAAGACCACAGATATATCATTAGATCGTTTAGATTGTTTTTTACTTATAATCCTTGTGTAGGAAATCAAAAGTAAACATATTAGACAATTCTTTCTTAATAGTAGCTGGGAAAGGAACAATTATTATTTCCTATAATCTTACACTCTATAATGTTCTTCATATTCCTAATTTGTCCTATAACTTGTTCTCAATTATAAAATAACTGCTGATTAAAATCTTTGAGGTAATTTTTCTCCATCTAATTGTTTGGGGTTTGAAATAGAGAAAATGATTGACAATGCTAAATAATATGGAGGTCTCTATTTCTTTAAGACGGATATGACTAAAACATGCAATCCTAGAGAACTTATCTTAATTCTATTTCAATATTTAGCTAGAGTAAAATCATGTTATGACATTTTAGATTGGACATCCAAGTTTCCATTACATGATACATTTATTTTTAATTTTTTTAATAAATAAAGTTCCATCTTCATTTTAGTGTGAAATTTGTCAAATTGTAAAACATCATAAAACATCTTTCGTACCACAACTTTACAAGGATACAAAACCCTTTCCTTAACCCATAGTAACAGGACCTTTAAGAATAAAAATAATAATTGGAAAAAGATGGTTCGTATCCTTTATTGATGGTCATACTAGAATTAATTAGGTAATTTTACTTAATGATAAATCAGATGTTGACAACATGTTTTAAGACTTTATAAGATGTTCTAAACACAATTTCAAACTAGGATTCAAGATTTTAGAAATGATAACGAAAAATAATATTTCAACAAGATTTTAAGGAATTTTTTATTAAAATGGTATTGTTATTAGATGTTGAGGGCATGTTTCAAGACTTTTATAAAATGATCTAAACATAGTTTCAAACTAGGATTTAAGTTTTTAGAAATGATAATGGAAAAGAATATTTCAAAAAGATTTTAAGGAATTTTTTTATTAAAAAAGGTATTATTCATCAATGTTTATACACTAACACTCAATAAAAAAATGGAATATCAGAGAGGAAAAATAAAAATCTATTAGAAATTGTAAGATCATTATTGTTCTTAATTAATGCTCCTAAGTACTTATAGGGTGAGGCCATCCATCCTAACATCTGTATATTTGAACAATAGGATTTCTTCAAAAGTTTTAAAATTTCAAACCCTCTTAATTATTTTAATAAATGCTATCCTTTCTCTTGGTTATCATATAATCTTCCACTTAAAGCATTTGGGTGTACTACATTTGTTCATATTTATGAAAACAATAACCGAAAGTTTAATCCTAGGATATGAAATGTTTTTTTATTGGTTATCCTTCCACTAAAAAAGGGTATAAGTTCTTTGATTCAATGTCTAAAATATTTTTTTTATCTCAAACCTTTTTTTTTCCTCACATCATCTTTAAGGGGAGATATCTAGTGAATATTCAATTTTTAATATTCAAAAGGAAAATGAGACTATGGTCAACATTAACAATGACGTGGATCTTTTCTATAATCTTGATTTAGAAACTAATGATGTCTCAAATAATGGAAATAAAGATCCATCTTTAATGTCCTTACAAATTCAATCTTAGGAAAAGAATGAAATATATGCAAGGTTAGATGAACATAGTTTTAAAAGGGATTTTTTTTCTAGAAAATATCCATAAGTACATAAAAGAACAGACAACTTGCAGCGTGTTTAAGAATCTAACTTAAAGACAAATCTAAAATTGAATATCAACTAAGTAAATTTCAGTCCAAGCATATTATTATTGTGTTAGTGTCTCTTAAACAAATATTTATTCTAGAGTCAAATAAAACCTTAATTTCATGTATTTCTTTTAGAAAAGGTTCTAAATTAAATTATACTAAATATCATATGTTTAGCTTCTTATCCTAATAAAGTTTGTCTCTATCATTTCGAGCATTTACTTTTAAGTTGTCTAGTGTTTTTATTTACAAGAATATGCAAGAGGCTCCAAATATTCTTAAGTGAAGGGATGTGGTCTTCAAAAAGATGAAGTATAGTGAAGTGAAGGAAGGAGTTCCAATAGATGCAGGTTCATATCAACTATTGGTAAGAAAGATGATCTATTTATTTCATACTAGACCGGATATTCCTTCATTATCAGCATAGTAACTCAATTTATGCATAATCCTTATAAAGAACACTTGAAAATAGCATACATAATTTTAAGATATTTAAAGGGAACTTCAAAAAAAGAACTATTGTTGAAGAAAAGTGATCAACAAAGAGTTGAAGTATACAATAATGAAGATTAGGTAGGGTTTAGCAACAGAAGGTCTACTTCTACGTATTGTCACACTTTTTTTTATACGGAAATCTAGTAATTTGGAAGAGTAAAAAATAAAGTATTGTAGTTAGGAGTAGTATGGAAGCAGAACATAAATAATGACTTAAAACAATTGTGAAAAAATGTGATAGGAAAAGGTAGTGGAAGAACTTAAGAGATCAATAAAGCTCCTAATAAAATTGTTTAGTGATAATATCATAATTATCAGTATCACTAATAATCTAATTCAACATGATGGGAAGAAAAAAATGGAACCCATTTATATCTATAACACAAATTATTGAAGTCTTTCCCAAAAGACTAATTAGCTAATTTAAAATTAAAAATTAATGGTAGGATTAATAAGATTATTGATTAATGAAAATTTATTATTTAAAGAATAATTTAAGGATTCTTGTACTGTTCATAAAAGATAAAGGGTTACTTTTTCTTATAATTTTCTTCATATATATATGCTGGAAACTAACCAAGATTGAATCACAGGCGCAGTGAAAAATATATTTTTTTATGGATGTTCCAACTCTGTGATGCTTGCTTAAGTCCATAAATGGACTTTTGCAACTTGCATATTTTATGGATGTTCCAACTCTGTGATGCTTGCTTAAGTTCATAAATAGACTTTTACAACTTGCATACTTGATTAGTAAATCTCTTGGATTCAAAACCTTTAGGTTGTGTCATATACACATCCTCCTGCAAATTCCCATAGAGAAATGTTGTTTTGACATCCATTTGCTAGATTTAATAATCATGATATGCGACTATAGCTAATAAGATCCTTATGGAATTTAGCATAGCTACTGGCGAAAAGATTTCAACAAAATTAACTCTTTGTTTTTGTTTGTTACCTTTAGCCACTAACTTGGCTTTGTATATATGTACATTACTATCCATGTCAATTTTTTTTCTTAAAAACCCACTTACATCCAATAGTTATAATACCATCAGGTGCATACATCAATGTTGGGACCCGATCTCGAAACGGGACCCCAACCGGAAAAACGAAAAAACGGAAAAAACAAAACGAAGAACCAAATCGAAAACAAAGTAATGGAACGGAAACGAAAAATGAAAGCGGAAGCAAACAAAAGAATCGAAAGCAGATCGAAAGCGAATCGAACTGAAACAAATTTCCGACATCCGCGAACAAAAATATCTTATAAAAGCGTCGTCGCGTTGGAAACCTTAGACTAATCCAAACCGAAACCTGGTATCCGGCATAAATTTTTTTCTTTTTCATTTTATTTATTCATAAATCAAAATAACTTCATTACTCCCATTGAAATCATTCACACTCAAACTCAAATATTTGCTTCTTCCATTTTCCTTCATATTTCATCTTTTAAACAAAAACTTATTATTCCTTTCTTTTTGCCACTAATCCCTTCTTTTGTCAAAAGACACTTAATACGTATATCCATGAATCCACAATTTATCAAGAATTGGGCAGCATCTCCCCTAAAATTTCACTAGCCAGAAATTAACAAAAACACTTCAATATAAAAATCCAATCCATCCATACAATTCATCGGACCTCCTGTCCGGAATCTCAAAACACAATTAAACACAATTTTATACCTAAAACACTTCCATAAGTCTCAATTCAAATCCATAATCAGAATCAATCCCATTCATATACAATTTATCTTTCATATCCATACACACATTTCAGAATCCTACATAAATCCATATTTCATATCCAAACCCATTCATATTCATCTCAATTCAATACACAAAACCATTATTCACACACATTATAACATTAATGCTTACAAAATCTTAATGGCATTCCAAGCCAAATTCAAATACCAAAATCCAAAACTACAAAAATACTAGCTAAGCAAAATCGAATACAAGCCTTGACTTTCTTTCATCCGCTCTCCTGCTTGAAAAAAAACTAGAGATGGGGATGAAACGGGGTGAGCTAGACAGCTCGTGGATAACATATTTATAAGTCGAAAAATAAGCAAAAATCATCTTTTCAAACTTTTTGTCATTTCTAAAAATTGTCACAGGTAAAAAATTATCAAATGCTTAGTTCTCAAAATTTCTCAATTCTCCGCATCATTCATAAACAATTTCAAACATTTCACTATTGGAAAACTCAATTGCTTATTTCTTAAAATTCTCACCTTTTCAAACTTCATAAACTATTCCAAAATGTGTAAATATCAATTTCTTTCAAATTTTATGAACAATTGTCAAATCATGCAATGTGTCACATTAAGAAATGAAACAAAAACGCATAACACATCAAAATGGTTTGGGTCGTTCTAAAACGGAACGTACTGCACATTCCCACACAACGGTTCTGTGCAGCCGTGAACTTATGGGAGTTTGAAATCGGAGCTCCAATGGCTCTCGCAGGCAGGCGGGCGAAGCCTATAAAAGGAGACCAGTGCACTAACTCATACTTATGGGACCTAACCAAACCTATATAACACATAATTCATACTTGAAAATCGGATTGCCCGAAGGCACATTTCGAAAACTTAGTTTTCATATTATGTCATATCAAATACATTGACATTCACAAATTTCACATAGCAAGTCACATAACACATTCTCAATCATTCAAGAATGCACAATGATAGCAATTATTAAAACATTCAATCACAATGAATTTAATAATTATTGCAATTTTATCACAATCATTCTAAATCAACGAATGTAACAATTTTCATAATTTAGAAATTCATTCATAATAATGAATTTCAGAAATTTTATATATTTATCAAATCATTTTAAAACAATGAATTTACCCTTTGTAACAAATTTTCAAAATCATTCAGAAACACTAAAATTCGAAAACCCTTTCTTTCACTCTCTTAATTTTTCAAAACATTTAAACAATAAATTTTTAAAATCATTCCTATTCTTGATTTTTTGAAAACTTGCAATTAGCTTATAATTCAAATAATAAACATATTACCCACCTTAATTCCATGCTTGAAACTTGATTAAAGCCTCAATTTCGCCAATCCTCACGAAAATCTCTAAAATCAAGAGAAAAATCTCTAATTTAGAGACATCCAAAATTGACCATCAATTTGGGCATAATCACTAAAATTAACTATAGAAAATCCAATCCCACAACATTCTTAACCTATCTAAACCAAAATCTCACTAAAAACTCAAAGCTCAAAAATCGACTCTTACCTTAACTTTTCATCAATTTCGGATTTTCTTAGCTCCATAGGAAGATTTCACCTTCTTCCATGTTTTTCCTCTTGAATCTACGAAAAAAAATCGTGCTTGAAGCCCATAAAATTGAAATCCCTACGCTTTCTCTCTCTTCTTTCTTCATCTCCACCGACGACTTCGCTCTTCTTTTCTTTCCTTCTTCTTTCTTTTCTTTTCTTTCATCATTTTCGTGTCTTTCATCCTTCTTAAACGACAGCCCTTACTCACTTGCCTTTAATGACATCAAAAAGACCATTACGCCCTTCCTTATATGCTTTAAAACTTCCTAACTTAAGTAAACTTCCAACTTTGCCCTTCTAACACTTTAATTTCTAACACTTTAATACAATTTAATCCAATGAATTTATCCCATATGGTCTTACATAAATTAACATATTAATTTATCATATTAACATGCTAATTAAGTCCTCAAAATCATAAAAATAATACAAAGTCCCAAAATTCATTAAATCACGATTTGCTTAGGACATTTTTCACATCATCGAATTGAAGGAATTTCCTAAAACTTCCTTCTAGAGAAATGGTCCTCATTGAATGACGATTCTAACGACACCAAAAACGCTCAATTCGGTTCAGAAATGAAGAAGTTATGGCTAAAACACTTTCAGCTCTTGCTAATCCAAGACTAAACACTTAACTCAACTTCAATTCAAAAATTGAAAATCTTTGAGGCAAAATTGAAATTCAGTTCCTTCATATGACTTGTAGCCCCATGTCTCTATTTTATTTTTCCTTAAGAATCAACTCAATCGGATCTCCAGAGGTCAAGAATTTCTCAAAAGACTGAACCATGTTTAAAAAATTTTCCAACTCACTTTGATTAAATCAACCACCCTTAATTTAATCTCAAAAATTCATAATTTTTCATGGACAAGTAGAGGAATGTCTTAGAAATCCAACGCTTCAAAAACCAAGTCAATCGGATGTCGGACAAAAAAGATATAAGCAAAAGAATGGAAAATTTTCAAATACTTTAAAAAATCAAAGCCGCACTGTAGCAGCAGGCTCGCGATCGCGAACCGAGGAGAAGTTGTGATCGCGAGCTGAAGAAAACTTAATCCTCGCGAGTGCGACGGCTCGCGAGTGAGAGCCTCAGTGAAAAAGGGCCAGCTCGCGATCGCGAGATGGCTCTGGCTTCGATTTTCTCTTTGTTTTTAACATAGAATTTCCAAAATTCATAACTCTTGATCCCGAACTTCAAATTTGACAAATTTGGTATCAATAGAAAGCTCAAAGGAAGCTCTACAACTTCCATGAAGAACTCAAAAGCCAAATAAGCCTATAAAGTGATCAAATTTCCAATCAAATACACTGCCCCAATTTATGTCTTCCTAAACAATCACATAACTTCTAAAATTTCTATCTTTCAACTCCAAGGTCCAAAAATTGCATACTTCACATTAATGGAAAGATCAAGACATAATCAAAAACTTTCATGAAGAAATTAACAGCAAATTCAACCTCTAATTAGGTCAATTTTTCACTCAAAGATTCTGCCCTGATAAACATTACCTAAACAAATATCCAAACTTTCAAATTTCATATCTTCCAAATCTCTCATCCCCAATTAACATCTTCCAAATCTCTCATCCCCAATTAACATATGATACATCATTTTAAAGCTATTCAAATTCTCTATAACTTTCATGAAGACCACTTAATCCAATTTAAACCATATCAATACAGCGATTGGCCTCAAAGCAGCACACCTAAATGTACACTTATGGATATTTTTACAAAACAAAACAAAACAATACTTAACTTTTACTAATCATAACTTTTACTCCTGATATCGAAAAACATCAAACTTTATGGCGATAGAAAGTTTTCAACAGAAGCTACAATTTTTATGAAGATCATTTTCTCAAATTCTGCTTAAATTAAAAAGTCAACTCAATATGACCAAAAAGTCAAACTTTTCACAATTTTCATATTCTCACTCTTTTTCGCTTTATTTCTTGATTTTCTACTTAATTTTCAATCAACTCATTCACTTTAACTTTCATAACCCTTGCAAATCTACTCAAATCTCAAAGTCTTCAAAACCCATCAATTCTCTTCTCATCAATTTTCTTAAAGCATAATTACATCTATTACATAATACATATACAAAGTACGCATTTTTGTTCATTTTATAATTCTAAATTCCACTCAAAGATCGGGGTTCAACAATCAAAGTCCATACTTGGTTAGTGTACATGGATTCCATTTCAAATCTCATGGCTTATTGTCATTTTAAAGAATCAATGTTAGACATTGCTTCTCTAAAAGTGGTAGGCTCATTATGAACGAGCGATACATGACCCTTACTTTTCTTAATATGTATATCAAATCTAGTGGGGGAAAGACGTATCCAACTAACGTGTCGCAGACTATGTGTCTGTTTAACTTTCAATTGTACATCATATGTATCAACTTGAGGTTCTTATTCCAATTCAATGCGAGTTTGTGACTCTTAAACTTGTCTAAATTCTAGCTCACTCCCATTACTTTCTTTGAGAATAAATTATCTTTCTAATAATATAGCATGTCTTGAGACAAACACCTTTTGCTCAAGAGGATGGTAAATTTTTTATCCAAAACTCTCTTTTGGATACCCTATAAATTTGCATTTATCTCATTTAGGTTGAAGCTTATCATATATAACACGCTTCATATAAGCATCACATCCCCAAATCTTTAATTATGACAATCTTGGTCTTTTACTAGTCCATATCTCATATGGTATTTTGTCAACCGATTTGGATGAAACTCTGTTTAGAAGGTAAGTAACGGTTTCAATGGCATATCCACAAAAGGAGATAAGAAGGACTGCATGACTCATCATGGAATATATCATATTTATCGGTGTACGATTTCTCCTCTCAAAAACTCCATTATGTTGTGGAGTTGTAGGAGGAGTCCATTGTGAGAGAATTTCATTATTTTTTAAGTAACCAAGAATGTTGTGGTCCAAATATTCTCCACTACGATTGATCTAAGTGTTTTTAATACTTTTACTAGATTATTTCTCAACATCAAGTCTAAATTCTTTAAACTTTTCAAATGATTTAGACTTTTGTTTCATCAAGTACACATAACCATATCTAAAATGATCATCTATGAACGTAATAAAATATGAGAATCCACCTCGAGCATTAGTGGATATAGGCCCACATACATCTAAATATATTAACTCTAGTAACTCACTGGCACATTCTCTTTTTCTACTAAAGGGTAGTTTGGTCATCTTTTCAAACAAACAAGATTCACAAGTTTCATGTGATTCATAATAAAAAGATCCAAACATCCTTTTTATGTAACTTTGTGATTATAATTTCATTGATATGACCTAAGCTACACTGCTATAAAAAAGATTGCTTTAGGTTACTTAACTTTCTTTTCTTGCTATTTATATTAACAATTGACCTTTCAAGATCTAATTCATACAAACCATTTGTAAATAATCCAAATCCACATTATTCTTAATAATAAAGACAAATTCATTTAAATTTAAATAATAAATAGAAATGATGTTTCTAGTAATAAATAGAACATAATAACAATTAATCTAGTTCTAGTACAAGGCTAGAAGGCAAAGCTATACTAAAAGTTCCTATAACTAATGTAGCAAATCTTGCTCCATTGCCAAATCACAGGTCCACATCACCTTTCTTCAACAATCTACTCTATGTTAACATCTGTATGTTATTATATATGTGAGAACCATATCCAATATCTAATACCCAAGTATGTGGAACAAAAGTAGAAAGATTGATCTCAATCATAAACGTACCTGAAGAGACAACTTCCTTAAGCTTCTTATCCTTCAGGGTAGCAAGATGAGATAGGCGGTTCCTCTTCCAGTGTCTGTTTACTACGTAGTGAAAGCAAGTGCCCTTGTCATTACTCTTCTTTTTGACAACTTCTTTAGGCTTTACTACATTAGTAGAAACCTTTTGTTCCTTGTTCTTATTCTTCTTATAGCTTGTTTTCTTGCTCATAGAAGAAGCCACAAGAAGTATAGAAATGGGTTCCTTCTTAGGGCACCCTTCTAAAATCTTGAGCATGTTCAGCAATTTAGGTAATGACATTCTGGTTTATATGGAAGTTAATGACAAACTGTGAAAAGCTTGAACTTAGATACTACAAAACTAGATCAATGCTCAACTCATGGTCCATGACAACACCTAATTGCTCTAATTTTTTAATATACACAATCATCTTCAGTCAACTTTCAGCACGTGCAAGTTGACTGAAGATCCTTCTTGCATCTTGTATTGAAACAATGCCTTGGATAATTGTTACCTCTCCACCCTACTTTGTGCACCAAATAACTCCTTGAGATGCAAAATTATAGTAGGTGCATCCATGTTCTTATGCTGCCTCTGAAGCTCATGAGACATGCTTACTAACATCACAAATGTGGATTGCTCAATATCATCGGTATAACATTAATACCTCTCCCAAACTTCATCAGCTGCATCTGAACTAGGTTCTGGTGGAGCAGGAGTATCAAGAATGTACAACTTCTTTTCTTACTTGAGAACTATTCTCAAGTTTTGAAACTAGTCTGAAAAGTTAGGTCCAACCAGCTTGTTAGCATCTAGGATGCTCGTCAATGTCAGGTTGGTACTTCTGATTTGATAACTGAAAATCATAAAAGGAGCAACTATTTGTTTATATCCAAAATCAAGTAAAATAAGGAATTTAAAAATATTTAATTACTCTCACTATTTTATTCAAAATAATAGCCCTCACTATTAAATCAAGAAATTATCAAATAATTTCCTAGTGGGTTAGAATCCTATTTAAAAAATAATTGATCTTGAGTTTAGTTAACAAATCAACTAAAAACTTAGGTAAACAAAAACTTTATTAATCACATCTCATGTGGCTCCTAAATCTGTTAGGTGACAACTCTTTACAAAAATATATCATATATATTATTACTAACCCCACCTCTAAATTCATACAATCATAGGTTTAATTATCCAAATCATATAAATTTAGTTAAGTAGGACTTGTCAATTTAAGATAAAACATATTTGGGTCAAGGTGATCTTGAATTTTCTCAACAAGTCAAGTAATAAACAAAATTTGGTTTTATTCTTAAATGATGGAAGGCAACTATCACATTCCTAATGTGTACTTAATATTTAATTGAGGGATTTAAAATTTTAAAAATTTTGGTATCATCAAAATCATATAATCTCATTATATTCACAATTTCAAATATAATTTAATTATGAAAGAAATTATTCAAAATCTTTGCTTGATTCTAATTATTGATTTGATGATAAATTTAATTTAATAATTCAACTTTTAAAAAATTAAACTAAATTCCAAAATATTCCTAATAAAAATGTCCCTTGAAAATAATCTTCAAAAATTGAAAAGACACCTTTTCAATTATATTAGGAATATAAGCTAATTTAATTTCCATTAAATTAATTTAATTGAAATTTATGCGTTTAAAAAAATTAAAAATAATAAAACAAACGAGAGAGGTTGTTTGGCGCGTGCCATCAATGTTTGTTCAGATGTGTTTGAAAACATGCGAACAACGTTTTTGTTAGACCTCGAACTTTCTTAGAAGTTAGAGCTATTAAATGAGAAATTTTTGGCGATTAGTCATGAGTAAAGAAAAAATGAAAAATTTTGAATTAGAAATGATAGATAAGATTAAAGTAGTGAATGAGAAATGTGGATAGATTCATGTTTTTCTTTTGTGTTTTTGGTGGATAAGAGATTATGAAATGGAACGAATTAGGGTGATAGAAGTAAAATGAAAGCGAAAATGAAGTTGAATATGTGTAATAAGTTGATGAAGAATATGTATATATATGTCTATGTTATGTTATTAGTGTTCATTAGTAATCATGGACTATAATTTCTTTATGGATGATATTCAGTTGGAATAGAGTTGAGAATGAGGAGTAAATGAAGTAGAAAAGGTGATCTTAGTATAAAATGTGTTAGGGTAAAATTCTGGAATCAAAATTTGAAGATGATCTGGAAAATGTAGCAGTAACATGTTTATTGAGTATGCTTCACTCTTTTAGCCATACTTTTTCTCAAGTTATCCAAACGATATGATACTTGATTTGTATTAAACTAGAGACATATGGCTACATTTCTTATGAAGATATCGAATTTAAATTCTGTCTTTAAAAGTCTCAAAATTTTTCATGAAGTTAAGAAGTGGGTGCAGTACAGTGGTAGATGAATCTATATGTTGTGTTATATTTTGAGTGTTTATGATCAAGTAAGGAATATGAAATGTGTATGGATGATTGTTAAGTTGAAATGTAAATTAATTAAGAATGAGGTTAAGCTGGAATTAGGTATATGTGAAGAAGTTATTAACTTGAGATGATGATTTTTAAACATGAATTGTTGATCTCTCTCTCTCTCTCTCTCTCTATATATATATATATATATATATATATATATAAGAGATGTTATGGAAAAGAAATATAGGAATTATGAACGATGAGATGTAGTTGAATGGGACGAGTCAGATGAGTTGAGATTTGAGAGTTTAATGAAGTCAATTTGGTAGTTGAATGGTTATATTTAGGACATCCCAAGTTTGTACAGTAAAATTTTCAATTGTTCCATAGAGACAAATTCGTGTTCTAACTTCAGGAGAAAAACTGTATTGATCTAGGATAAATAAGACAAAGTTGTATTATAAAAAGTTGTAGCTTATCTTTCTAACTTTTCAACGGTATATAATATGAAATTTTTGGACATTTGAGTGGAAAGTTATGATCTTTATAAGTGGAGGTGTTCTGGAGAGTGTAGTTAGTGATTCAAAACTTTTGGTGATGTGAGGAAGACCCTATAGAAGCCCTATCGTTTGGTGCACTGTAGACTGAAACATCTTCTTATGTACTGTAGACCAAAACATCTTCTTATGCACTGTAGACCAAAACATCTTCTTATGCACTGTAGACTGAAACATCTTCTTATGTACTGTAGACTGAAACATCTTCTTATGCACTCTAGACTGAAACATCTTCTTATGCACTGTAGACTGAAACATCTTCTTACGCACTGTAGACTGAATCATCTTACATCATTTGGTCCAATTTTGACCCTCTAGATGACATACTCTATCTTCAAAGTCCTTATGAAATTCCTCTTTCAAACCGTCCAAGAATGACCTTGATCCGATATCTCTAGAGAAAGTTATGCCAATTGTCTCGAATCATCTGGCCTTTCGTCTTAGATCGTCTTACCTTATGGTCTGGTCCAATTTTGACCCTTTATATGATAGAATCTATCTTTAAGATCTTCATGAAAGTTGTAGATCTATAAGTCCTCTTTCAAATTGTCTAAGAATAACCTTGATCCGATATCTCTAGAGAAAGTTATACTAATTGTCTCAAATCATCTGGCCTTTCATCTTGGATCGTCTTACCTTATCGTCTGGTCCAATTTTGACCCTTTATATGATATAATCTATCTTCAATATCTTCATAAAAGTTGTAGATTTATAAGTCCTCTTTCAAACTGTCTAAGAATAACCTTGATCCGATATATCTAGAGAAAGTTATGCGAATTATCCCAAATCATCTGACCTTTCATCTAGGATCATCTTACCCTATTGTCTGGTCCAATTTTTACCCTCTAGATGATAGAATCTATCATCAAGGTCTTCATAAAATTTGTATATCTAGAATTCCTATTTCAAAGCATCTAAGTATGACCTTGATATGATATCTCTAGAGAAAGTTATGCCAATTTTCCTAAATCGTCTGGCCTGTCGTCTGGTTTTGTTTGACCTTTCGTCTGGTATCATCTTACCCTATCGTCTGGTCCAATTTTGACCTGATAAATGACATAATCTATCCTCAAGGTCTTCATAAAATTGTATATCTATAAGTCATCTTTCAAACCGTCTAAGAATAACCTTGATCCAATATCTATAGAGAAAGTTATACCAATTGTCCCAAGACAGGTTCAATATGATTGAGAACAAAACCTTGTTTGATTCTTTTGGTCATAACTTCATCATCCGATCTTCAAAAAAAGTGATTGTTGGACTAATAGTTTTGTGGAGATTTGAAAAAGGATTGATTGAATCAAAGTAAGGGTATCGGTTGGAAGAATATGAATTGGATATTTTACTAAACATGTTTCGGTATTTTGATGATGTCTTCATCGGTAGAGCTCTGATTGAGATGATTCTTGCTTCAAAATAAACTTGAGACATGAACTATAAATTGTATGAAGAAATCAAAATTTAATTTAGCCTCTAAGACTCTCAATTTCTGGGAGAAATTTAAGTATAGTGTACTATTTCAATATAAGAATAGTCCGAAAATGTTTGGGGCAATACTTTCAGATTACTGAACCAAATTGAATAATTTTGGTGTCATTAGAAACTTAAGACAATAAGGGACATTTTTCTATAAGAAAGTATTATCAAATTACTTAATCTTCCTTATCAGAATGTTTAAGGGTATTTTTGGCAAGACACTTAAACGTAAAAGACTTAAGGCATAAATGGAAGGGCAATTTGGACAATTCTCGCTCATTAAGGGCATAATTGGAAGAAGAAGTGTGGTCTTGCTTTTAAATGTAGAAGAAAAACTTGAATTGAGGGAGAGAAGAGGAGAATAACGAAAATGAGAAAGAAAGAGAAAGAGAGTTTGGTAGTTTGAAAGAAAAGAAGAGAGTTGAGATAGGGTTTAATTTTTCTTAGTCTTCAAAAGAGATTTTGGAGCTGTTCAAGAAGAGAAAAAGGTAGAGGAAGAAAAGTGCTTCCTTTGAACCAAATATCTCTTCATTTGGTGACAAATCAAGGTAAGATTATTTTGAATCTTTTGGATATTTTGGAAGGATTTTAGTTCATGGAGTTTAGAAAATGCTTGGGTTTAAGTATTCTAGAATCAATTTTAGAGATTTTGCATTATGGGATTTTCAATTGGATTCCTATTGAATGAGACTTGATTTGGTTTAGGGAACTAAGAGAATCCTACCCAAGAGCAAGGGGAAAGACAACCTTGACTTAGATTTTTGCAAGCAAATTAGGTGGGTAATATGTTATAGTTGTTGTGTAATATGAACTAATTGTCTTATGTGTGAATATATGCTAAATTGTGTATTGTTGTGATGTGAAAAAAATGCATTATGATGTGTTTTATGTTATGTCATGAAATATGTCATGGCATTTTTGAATAAAAGAAAAGAAATGAAAGAGCATGAAAAGTATGAAAGTATGATGAAATGATTTGAGCATTTGATAAAATGATTTTGAGCATGATTATGTGCTTCTGTTTGGGAGAGAGGGGAACTATTCTATTCGTCATGTGTATGTTGACAAGAGCCTTCTCTTGGATGCCCACTTATGGCATATGAGCTCCGAAAATGGACTCATTCTATTAATGATGCAAACTTTAGTTTCTCCGTTCTATTTCCATGGAACACTCGAGTCATTTGTTCGTGCATTTGTATTTTTAATTTATTCAGTATGATATATAATTGAGTGTTAAGTTTGTTAAGTTTTGATGGATGAATCTTCATGACATGTTTGATGTGGTGACACTGGATGATATAATTGCTAGATTAAATGGGATATACATGCATACTTTGATATTTATATATATGTGTGTGTGTGTGCTTGAATTGTATGGCTCGTTGCCAATGGCTATAAATATATAAGCCACTGAGCTTCGTAGCTCACCTCATTACCTTCCACTCTGCAGGCGAAGAAAAAGCAAATCAGTATTGATCCTTGCAAAGTTTGGCAAACACCAAGAATAGAGACTTTTGTAATTAAGTTAGTTAAAAAAACTTTTGGTATTTAGAATCATATTAAACATAAGCATTCAATTGTATCATGTGTATTTTGAATTTTGTATTAAGCCAACGGAGTGGCTTTTGATATGTAAATAAAGTTTTTCAAACTCTTTTGCTTTAGTAATGAAATAATAGATTGAACTAGTTTTGATTGTGTATGTTCATAATTGACTTCTTTGTTAAAATGGTTGAGTTTCTTCACGACTTATGGCTCCGAATATTGGATTCCGGAAGCAGGGTCCAACAGTTTTTGTAGACATTCACTAGAAACTTTTTCAACTCCTCATTTCTCCAATGCTCCCATGGTCACCAAACCATCGAGTAACATACACGACTCTTCAACTCCATTTCGCTCCAACTGTTGCTTCAATTTCTCAATCTCCATTTTGCCTTCCACTATTGCTGCTTCCTGCCATTGACTAGTCTCCATCGTTGCTATCTTCCTGCAGCCGAGTCCCCATCTATAGGCATTTAAACCCCTTGACGATGCCAACTATTGGCATCCCTAGCGACTCACTGACGTTGCAAGTGACGTTATCTAATAGAGTCGCTAGCGACCCAGTGGCATTGCTGGCGATGTTAGTTTACATAGATGGGCAATAAACGCCCATCTCCACTAGTAAACGTATAAAATGTAGGCAGAAAAAAATCAAATGCAAAGAGAAGACAGTTTTTTGGAATTGTATGAACGTAGGCATAAAGGAATAGGGAATACTGATTCGAGAAACAAAGCAAGTTTTAGATGCAAAAAAAAAAAAACAGATGTGTTATTCATGATTTATATTCAGAACAAAATTCATAAACATAAGCAAAACAATGTAGATGTGTATTTATTATTCTGAATAATAGTCAATGCATAAAACTTCCAGAAGCAGATAAGAATAATCACAAAGAATAGATAAAAAAGCCAGTAGCATAAACAGATTCAAGTTTGTAACAAAAATCTTAATTTTTATCAAAATTAAGAACGATCAAGCATCTAATTCAAGTTAAACAATTAAAAGAAGCTCTAACACCACAGTTGGAGACCAACTGTGATCGATTCACAGGTACAACATAAAACAATATTTTTTACGGTTTCTGTTTAGATCTCAATAATTGAATAACTTAAATAAAAACATGAATCGTAAAGTAAGAAATTATACTTGGAATCTTTTGACAAAATTTTCACTATATCAACCATGAGCTGTTCAAACGTTCATCTTCTAACGATATCCATAAAGCAAATTCTCAATACCTTTTGAGAGGAATCAAAATTAGAGTGCTAGCTCCTTAATATTTTCTTCCTATTAATAGAAAAACCATGAGGATTTTTGTAATTTTTATTAAAATTAAATTCTTTAATTATAAATAAAGTCATACTCTAATTATAATTAATTTAATTTTAGTAAAATCAAATATCTTATATTTGATCTCTAAAGTTTATCAAGTTTAACTTAATTAAAATTGATTTTTCTTTAACAAGCTGCTTTTTGATGTATAACCTAGTAAGTTTTAAATATATTGACAATGATTATAAATTATAATTCTAATTTACAATTACAATCAGATAAATTAAAATTTATCTTTAATTCTCTAATTAAGTTATTTATAATTATAGATCAAGATTAACGTCTAGCAACATATCATGACCACCCAATTATCAGGAATGTCAAGGTAGTTTGACTTAACCTATCTACGCATGGTTATAATGTATAATTTAATCCTTTTGTCATCCAATATTTCAATTGGACAGAGTATGGATATAAAGTTTACTTTTTTGGTCCAATTATGTTCATTTTTGCCAGTTAGTAATTGATTTATAATTGAAGTTTGAAATCGTCTTTTCAAATGTAAATTTATTATACCCAGAGAATTTAAGAAATCGCTACTAATCAAGAATAATAAAATATTATCTCTAATTACTTTAGAGTTATGAATCCTTTATTGACTTACTCAACTATCTTCGTATAGTTCATACTACATCTAAGTACTACCGACTGAATTATCCTAAGACTGTTCATAAGTATCATCAAAACATAGTAATTGTCACACGAGATACCTTGGTAATCTCTAGTCTAATGATCAATTATACAATCATCATTACGAGGAAATCCTTAGACACATAAGTAATATTCCATTTAGGATTCTTTTAGTCAGGTTAGTTCTGTAACCTTGGTAATCTCTAGTCTAATGATAAAATTTAAGAATCATATTGCATTATTTCACTACAAAAGGTCATAAAACGTCGCAGAATAAAAGTTGCGACGTTTTAAAAAATGTCACTAAAAACTTCGCGGAATGTGGTGTAGGCAAAAGGTATCCGCGACATTTTATGGAAAACATTGCGAAAAACGCTGATATTCCGCGACATTTTACAAAACGTCACTAAAAGAATAGACAATCTGCGACGTTTTCAAAAAATGTCGCGGAATAGGTAACAATCCGCAACGTTTTTTTTGTTAAACGTCGTGGATTGTAAGTAAATAAATAAATTTAATTTAATAAAAATTCAATTTTAATTTTTAATTTTTTTGAAAATAAATTTAGTTTAAAATTTTTTCAAATTAATTAATTAATTTTTATTTAATTATAAATTTAATTTTATAATTATTCAAAATTTTAATTTTTTCTTTTTTCATTTATCTAAAAATAATTTTAATTTAATAATTTAACAAATTTAATTATTTTCATTTTTTTGAAAATAATTTTCAATTTTAATAATTATTTTTTGTTATTTTGTTTCAATTATCCAAAATAATTGTAATTTAATTATTTTTCTAATTTAATGGTTATTTTTAAATAACAATTTTTTTAAATCTTATTTATTTAATAACTATTAAATATTATTTATGAATTTTATTTATTTAATAACTATTTAATAATTCATGTATAACAAGAATTTAATACGTGCAGATAATATATTATTTAATTGCAATTTCCAAACATGTCATAATACAGTAATTCATATAAACAATAAATCATAAGTGTTTAATATATCAATATAAGTACATATCTAATCTAAACGAATATTATGTGTAGTACATAAAAGTTCCCAGACCTTTTTTTGTTGTCCCACTTTAGCAGTTAATCGATCCTGCATTTCTTCAACTTTTTTATTCAATTCATCGACTTAAGGTTGTAATCTCTGATTAACCTTCTTTGACTCCTTTAATTCGTCTCGAAGTCTCTTTCTTACCGAAGTCTTCCCTTGTGGTCGAGGCCCAATTCCCATGCCAACAACGTAATCTGTTCTACTGCCCAAGACTCTATTGCACACTTCATCCACTGTCATCGGATGACCTTGTTGTATTGAATGTGTCAATTCGTGACGCATTAATTCCTGAAAAACCAAAAATTAATTACATGCACAGTGTTATTTAGGAAATATTTGTAAATGAACTATATACTCATCCATTTTTCTCTGCATTCGGTAGTTGTCCATTGAACTTTTCTTTCATCATAATGAGTGTGATACCATAGTTTCATCCGGTCACACTCTTCTCCATCTCTGTCACTCTATTGTATAGAAATATGTTACTAGTAATATTCAGTATAAATTTTGAATTAGCAACCAAGGGCACCCAGAACAACCAAGTCAATAGCTAGGACTTGTCTTCTACTACATATGGCCATGAAGTTCTGAGGGAAGTTCCTTCTGGGTACATGGCTTCAAATGTAATAAGATTCCACCACCGAATGGTGAAGAAAACTATTCATGAAAAGAAAAAACCATTACTGTTAAATTTTGGAATTTAACTGATGTTTGACCTTACTAATGTTGTAATAATATCATAATGAACATTGGACGTAGTCTATGCTCTACCACTTTGAGGAGAGGTTTTAATAGCACATGATTTTCTGAAACCTAAATCTAGATGCAACCAGTTATAAGAAACAACATCCAACAGTAACTAAAAAGCTCAAAAATCAGACCATTCAATATTGATTCAATAGATTGCTAGTTGATCAAGTAAAAGCGGTGTGTAAAACTTTTGAGGACTAATTACATAAAGACCCCCAGTAGTTTGACAGATTTTAAAAAAATAACTCCAAAATTTGAATTTAACCTTAAGAGATTTCTATGGTTGGATAATTAGTCAGTTAATATAATTTCAGCAATTAAAATATGATTTTTCTTAAATTGATGTCAAAACATAGTTAACCAATGGTAAGTATATACTTTGTCGTACTGACTGGTTATGATATTAATCCAGCTTTCAAAATAGACTGGAACCAAAGCTATCACCATATTCCAATACTTCATTTTGTTAGATGATTTTTTTCTACAACAACCACTCAATACTTCAGTAGCTAGCAAAACCCAAAAAAATAAAAAGATCCAAGAACACGAAATTATCATAACAGATTTTTTTATGTGCAAGGCAATTATGATAAGCGTTTATACTAAATCAGTGAGAGAAAATTAATGTTCTCAATATAAATTCGTATAATTCCCACAAAAAAGAGGCAAACAATCAGTTCGAAGAAAATAGTGCATGTAACATCCCATTGCTTGTGGGAAGTTTAGAATGGTAAATGTGAGTGATTAACGGGAGTTAGAGATGCATTCCCTTGTTCATGCATAATATGCTATATACTTATATACATGGATAGTGAATTCATTTGCACATGAAAATAAATGTACACGCATTCATGAATAATTCCGGGTATAATTAGATTAATTTGTGAAATTTTGAGAATTATGAATGTTTGACATGGGAAATATTAGTGATTAGTGGAAATATGATATTTGTGAATTTTGGAGAAATTAGGAATGAATTTTGGAAATTATAGAAAATAGGAAAAAGAAATCAAAAGAAGCTTTGGAGATAGTTGGATTGTAAAGATGAAATCTAAGGGAGTTAGTTTCAAAAGAAACTAAGTTAGAGCTTAGGTAGTGGGAAAGTGACAAGTGTCACTTAGGCTTTTGTACTCTTGCTAGAAGTAGGTTACTATTCTTTGAGAGTTGACAGGTTAAGTCTTGTCCAAGTCCTTTCTTTATTATCATCTTTTTCAAACTTTCTTTTGAAACACTGAGTTTTCCATCAAATACCTTCTAAGAGACTTCTATGCTTTTCCTTTCCTTTACCAAACCCACTTTGGCAAGAAAAACCAAAAGATGGTCATTGTACTCAGTGCAGTACGAAAATTTTATGTGGAGTTTAGGGCTTGAAGAGTTTGTAGTTTTCAGCAGATAAGGAGTGAATAAATCCTTTAGAGTTGGAGATTTATGAAATAAATTTGATAAGTTACTGTAATTTGCATGAAAAATGGAATTTATTTGTTTTTTCATAAATACTGTGTTGTTGGGGGATGAAAAATCTGGTTATGGTGTTAATTTAGTGTTTTGAAAGATTATGAACATTGGGTGTTGTAAAATATTGGAAGTTTGGAAATTTGGAAAATGTTTACTGAGTATGTTTCGGTCTGTTAGCCATAACTTTTTCTCTAGTTATCCGAACGAGATGATTCTTAATTTGTATTAAACTAGAGATATATGACTACATTTCGTATGAAGACATTGAATTTCAATTTTGTTTCTAAGAATCTCAAAAGTTGTCATGAAGTTGAGAACTGGGTACAGGATGTTGGAAGCTGATTGTAAAATTTGTGTTCTGATTCAGGAGAAAATCTGGATTAATATGGACAGATTTTGGCAAAGATGCCTTCATAAAAGTTGTATATCTTTCTTTTATCTTTCCAACTATATATAGTATGAAAAATTTGGACATCGGAGTCAAAAGTTATGATCCTTATAAGTAGTGACGTTATAGAGGCAAAAGTAAGACGATAAAAACTAAGATGATATAAGTAAGACGATGGAAAGTAAGACGATGAAAATAAGACGATGGAAACTAAGACGATAGAAGTAAGACGATGGAAAGTAAGACGATAGAAGTAAGATGATAGAAAGTAAGACAATAAAAGTAAGACGATGGAAACTAAGACGATAGAAATAAGACGATAGAAGTAAGACGATGGAAACTAAGATGATAGAACTAAGGCGATGGAAACTAAGACAATGAAAAGTAAGACGATGCAAAAAGTGAGACGATACACAAGCTAGAAAATAGAATTGGTCTTTGAGGTCTTCATGAAAGTTGTAGATCTCAAAGTCCTCTTTCTAATGATCCACAAACGAGATCAATCGGACATTGTTTGTGAAAGTTATGGGAATCAAGCCAAAATAGGTTCGTTTTGATTGAGGTCATAAGCATAGTTGCTTCTTTTGGCCATAACTTCTTCTCTAGACCTCCAAGTGACTTGATTCTTGAACCATTGGTTTCACAAAGACATTGATCTACATATCCACCAAGAATCATAGCTATCTAAATTGAAAGGAGAAATATTGAGTGAAAAGAGTGGGATGGGTACAGTGAGTGTGCTCTTAAGTAGTATGAACTGGTGTTATTCCACTGAAAATACTTCGGTATTTTGATGATTTCTGGAGCACTACTGATCCAAATGAGATGATTTTTGTTTTTAGGTAAACTAGAGACATAGGGATACAAATGGTATGAAGAAATCGGAATATAATTTAGTCTCTAAGATGTTTAAATTCTAGATGGAGGTTGTGCATAGTATACTGTTTAACAAAAGCAGTCCAAAAATGTTTGAAGTATCTCTTTTGACTCACTGAACCAAATTAAGTGATTTTGGTAATGGAAGGATAAGATATGTAGGAACACTTGTCTAAAAGAATGTTTGACCTAATTATCTCATTTTCACCTTCAATCAGTAGACCTGAAAGGGGTGTTTTGAAAAATCTGAAAGTAAGCCAGAGAATAATGAATTGTGATTTCAATGGTTCTAGTGAGGCATAAACCTAAGTATAAATTATACTTAGATGAGTTTTGATATGAGATTGATTTTAGGATGGAAATTTCCCTGGGATTATCATGAACATGCATTGTACATAATTTATTTCATACATGTGCATTATTGGATACTGATGATAGTTGTGCAAATTTTAATATTGTGTATATTATTTGTTATATAGGAGCAACTGGAACGCCAACCTCGGGACGTTGCCGGATCTTCTAGGCAATAGCTTTGGGAGCAACTTGTGAGTAACCTAGATGGTCTCACTTAATTATTTGTTTGTTTACAAATATGTTTTGAATATTGAATGAATATGATTTGATTGTGGATTCTGAACAGGAGGTCCGATGATTGTGTAATGTGGATTGAATTATTGAAGTACTGCTTGAATGTGAATGGGAAGACCTATGTGCTTTATAATGTGATGATTGTGGTACATGCATTCCATTCATGAATGCATAATCAGATAATGGCAGTTGTGACCAGAGTCGCAATCGATTAGAGCTTAAAGCTCAACGAGATTAGAGCTTAAAGCTCAACGAGTGATACTGAGCCTCGAGCTCAAAAGTGATTCAGAGCCTTAGGCTTAACATTTAATGAGCCCTATATGGGACAGTTCAGGCATTCAGCCACAACAACGTAATAATTGGAATAGTGTCTCATAAACATTTCATATGCATCTTGTTAAGTATGTTTGATTGATTGAAATGCAGAATGACTTATGCTTAAGTGAAAGTGTGATACTTTTGTGATATGCAAAGTAGTGAATTAATTGAAATTGTTATGTTGCATGGATTGAGTGAACTATCGATGATGGTTACCTCATTGAGTTTGAAAAACTCACCAAAATTGCAATGTTATCTTTTTAGGACCGAGAGATGACTCTAGCTATTGAAGAGGCTCTACTAGCCGGGTATATTGTGATTAGCAGCAGAAGTCATGGCTCAAAGATCTGTTAGTTGGGCTTTTTTTGGACAGATTAGTTAGATTGTATATATTTTTCCTCATTCCTGTAGTATTATTATATTAGGTTTTTGATGATGTACATATGGAAAATGTGAAAGACAATGTAGCCATCGATTTTTGTGAAATGAAATGAGGAAAAAGTTGGTTTAAAAAATATTGTGATTTTCTTATGATGCTTTACAAGTGAATAATGATATGATGCCATAGGAAATGAATGTAGTAGTGGAACGTAACTCGCCCTTATCGTAGGTTATATACCGGAATGAACTTCGGGCATCCTAGTATGTACTCTGCAGTAAGGGGTGCTACAGTGCAGGTACTATTATTTAGGGACACACGCAGTTTATAAAACTAAATCTTTGAATAAAAGACCAACTCACTTGGTAGAAGATGTATAAGAACACTAACAAGTTTCTTCATAATAGCAGAAATCCTGAAACACAAATAAATCATGTCATTTTCTGCATCTTGTTCTCCAAAACTTAAAACTTAGACATCTACCACAATTTGAAGTTATTAGAAATTTCATGGATTTAAGATACTTGCATCTATAATCAATGGATGAAAATGTTAACACTAAAGCCTAAATTGGAAAGTTTGGCACAATTATATTCAAATTTACTGCATACCAACTCCTCCATACGGAACCATTTGAAGCATAGGATTGCTTTTATGACCCTTTGCCTCCCCAACATCCAATCAAACCACCAAAAGAACAATTTAGCCAGTCACACAGTAGCTAGCAATTGATGCTGTCCATCCACCAAAGACAAGCACATACATAAATTAGAACAAGAATCTATACAAGTACATTATAATTCTAATGCCAAACCTAGTAATAATTGATTTCCATCCGAATAAAAATACATAAACTGAACCAGCAATTAACATAAGCTACAAGTAAGTACCTTGTCATTTCGTTTATAGGCCGGTAGAAAAGACCCCCTCACTCTGATCATATTCTCATAAAAGAGTTCTGGTATGATGTTCTTAATGTTCATGGCATTGACCTTGTTATCTCTATTCCTATCTCTCCGTTCCCTACTTCTGTGACCATCCTCAGTTTCATGACGTCTATGCCTATTCTTAACATGGGTTCTCTCTCTCTCTCTCAGCCATCCCTATTATTCCTTCCCTTATCATCATCTGAACTCAAATTAGGATCTCTAGTCCTATCTGTTTCACCAATTTCCCACTAGTTAACATCAATAGTACTCACTAGTTAATATTACTCACTGGTTAAAATTCAATAGACATAGCAAAACAAAGATGCTAATCACAAAGATTTTACTCCTTTCAACTCCCCCAATATGCCAATGTCGAGTAACAATTACCTTACAGCTAATTGACACTATTTTACACTTGAAGAACCAAACAACCTATCAAGTTTAAGGATATAAGTACGCAATTCTCAAGCTAACGATGATTCATTTTAGTCTAAACTCAACTTAATTAAAGAGTGCACGTTTGATAAGGATTTTAATTAGGGTTTAATCTAAATAATAATCTTATAATTA
>JAOQMR010000008.1:11037919-11060661 GCA_027563865.1 Erythroxylum pelleterianum | reverse complement strand
AAGCATAGAACACACAAATCTATACTCAATAGCATTTTCAAAAACAAAGCAAAAGAACCTTATCTTCGGAAAATCATCTCTCAATCCCGACATTGAAAAATAGCATACTTTATGACCACAGAAAGCTTTCAACAAACACTACAAGTTTTAATAAGATCATTTTCTCCAATTTTGCCTAAATCAAAAAGTCAACTTTTATCTCCAAAAGTCAAACTCCAAGCAAAATAATACTTAACTTTGACTGATCATAACTCTCACTTACGATATCGAAAAATATCAAACTTTATGGCTACAGAAAGCTTTTGACAGGAGCTACAAGTTTCATGAAGATCTTTTTCTCAAATTTGGCCTAAATCAAAAAGTCAACTTTTATCCTCAAAAAGTCAAACTTTTCTAATTTAACAACTTTTCACACTCTCACTCTTTATTTCTTAATTTGAACTTCCATTTCAACCATTTAGTCATCTTTGTCTCTTAAATTTTCATAATTCAGTCAAATCTACTCAAATCTCGAAGCCATTCCAACTAATTAATTCTTTCCTCATTAATTCTCGGAAGGCACGAAAACATCTATAACACAATTTATATTCAAAAACATTCATTTCCATTTATTAAAATTTTCTAATTTTCACCAAAAGTTCGAGGTCCAACATAACTAATCTCCTCATGTTAAAAATAATGTCACCTCAAATTCAAAAATTCAATCACATAGTTAGATACTTTACATCGAACATAATGCATACACTCTCAGCAACATATTATACCTTTTCATGCTTGAATTTTCATTAGGAATAAGACTCCAATACTCACTTTTGAATCATTTCATAATCATTTCTAATTTGTTCTTCATTGATCATTATTAACATAAAACCATCTGATTTGCTTAACCTAATTCAATGAAATTCTTCTTCGAAGGAAGATTTCTTGCTACAATCATCTATATTGTCCATACAATCTTTATCAAACAACTATTATTATCATCACATTATAGGGTGTATCATCAAATTCATCCCATTCTATCAGAGATTTATTTCCTACAATCACCAATTTATATCTTGCGCAAATGATGCTTTGATCTCCATTAGTCTTTAACAATATTTGCATTAACTCTTCTCATTTTATTTTCATCTTTTCCTTAATCTCATTCATATTAAAAATTCCATCTTGTATGCATTTCTAACTTTCTCCATACTACATATCATTTCATTCATCTCATGAAAAGTCATTTATGTCTATTTCATTTTCCATCTACTATTTCCTCATTTTGATCTCATTTTCGTATTGTCATCTTTTTGATCTTTCATATGCATATCCTTAATCAATTCCAAATCATTGATCCCTAATCATCATGACATTCTAATTTAATATCACAGACACATTCTTATGCTAAATCATAACTGTTATCAACTTAATTTCACAATTATGTTAAATTCCTAATTCAACCTTTCAACTCCTCTTTACTTGTACTCCTTAAAACTTGTCATTTCCACCTATTTCTTTATTCTTTCTTAGTCAATTCATGAGACCTTTTTACATCCATATCAATGCAAGTAAGCATCCACAACAAAATTTCTGTCTCCATATTCACTAACATAATCACAAATACTGAATCTATGTCTAACATAGCCGACTACGCCATAATTCTTATTGCTAAATACCCACAAGCTTTCCTTACCATAAACTCTACCGAAACACTATTTCTCACTAATTCTAGGGACCCGAACTCTTAACAATCGCTTTCGCGATTGACACATATTCGAAGCTTACCCATATAAGATCCTATTATTGGGCTCTGATACCAACTATGTTGAAACCCGTTTCTGGAATCCAACTCCTCAGAAAAATATAACACCTATACTCTTCGGATGAAAGGGGGGTCAAGACGTTTTGTTCGTTTTTGCATAGCATGTATTTTGTGAAAAGTTGGATTTTTGGTATTGATATGGTCTATGGCTTGAATTGCCATTAATGTATTGTAAGCATTTATTCCATGATGTGTATGGATTATGAAATTATGTATGGAATTGAATTACAAAATGTGTGTATGATTATGGATATTGATTTGAGACTTATTGAAATGTTAGGTATAGAATTGTGTTTGATTGTGTTTGGATTCCGGACAGGAGGTCCGATGAATTGTGTGTATGGATTGGTTTTATTAAAGTGATTTTTATTATGGTTGGCTAGTGAAAATTTAGGGGTCATGCTACCCAACTTTCGTTAAGAATAAGTTTTGTTAAAGATGAGATTGAGATATGCATGATTAAGTAGCAATATATAAAGTGAGTTTTGATTGAGGATAAAATTTCCAAACGGGGAAATTTATATTATTTTGATTTGTATAAGATTGAATAAAGATGATTAGAATGAATAAGGATGAAAAAGAAAAGAAAAGAAAATTTAGATCATATTTTTCGGATTGGCTTAGTCTAAGGTTTCTAGCGTGACGACGCTTTTATAAGATATTTGTTCGAGGATGTCAGAAATTTGTTTCCGTTTGATTCGTTTTCTCTTTGTTATTTGTTCTTTAGATTCCTTCACTTCGTTTGTTTCCGCACGCGTTTGATCGCGTTCGATGTCATTTGCTTTTGGCTTTCATTTTTTGTTTCCACTTTTCGTGTCCATTTCTCGCTTTTTTGATTGGGGTCCGGTTCCAAGATCGGGTCCCAACACCTAGTGTTCAGCCTTGACTTACTGACACACTATACATTTACTTGCATATTCTGCTACATCCCTCTTCATGTATTTCCACCAGAAATGCTCTCTCAAATCTCTGTACATCCTAGTGCTACCTGAGTGCATGGCATAAGGCGCATTGTGTGCCTCATCCAGTATCTCATCCTTCACCCCCTTGACATTCGGGATACAAAGTCTGTTTCCTACAACCATAAGTCCATCATCCCTCATTACCACTTCAGATTTCTTTCCATTTTGAATTTCTTCTCGGAGCTTACTCAATTCTGCATCCTGTGATTGTAACTCCCTAACCTTCTCTTTGAGTATCGGTCTTACTCTGAAAGTAGAAACAATACACTCAGGTTCCTCCTGTTTCAAACTTATCCTAATCTTAGCCATCTCTTCTAATAGAAGAAGATAAACTGTCTGAATGTGGGCTATTGAGGATTTCCTACTCAAAGCATCCACCACTACATTTGCCTTCCCTAGATGATACTTAATCAACAGGTCATAATCCTTGAGCAACTCTAACCACCTTTTGTCTCAAATTCAACTCTTTCTGGCTCAGTAAGTACTTGAGACTTTTAGGATCTGTAAAAACTCTTTTATGAACCCCATATAAATAATGTCTCCAAATCTTCAGGGTAAAAATTATTGCTGCTAATTCCAGATCATGAGTAGGATAATTCAACTCATATGGTTTCAATTGCCGTGAAGTATAAGCTATCACCTTGTCTCCTTACATCAACAAACAACCCAAGCCTTTTCTTGAAGCATCACCGTAAACTGTATAACCCTCTTCTCCTATAGGCAGGGTCACGATTGGAGCACTTGTCAATCTGTGTTTAAGCTCTTTTGACATTCATCACTCTAGATAAACTTCTGATTCTTCCTCAGTAACCTGGTCAGTGGGGCAACTATTATGGAGAATCCTGCCACAAACCTCCTATAATAGCTGGCCAGACCTAGAAAACTCCTCACCTCTATAACTGTCTTAGGTGTATGCCACTTCACTACTGCTTCAACTTTCCTTGGATCAACATGTAACCCAGTCAAACATAAAAAACAAACTCATTTTCCCGTCCTTCTGTACAGAATTTGGGAAACCTCAAACTGGAATTAGAAATTAATTCCTCCAGAATGTTTGTAGCTCTATGTCTCTAGTTTATTTAGAGACAAGAATCATCTCATTTGGAGATCGGATACTAAAGTTATGGCCGAAAGAATCAAACAAGGTTTTGTCTTCAATCCCATTGAACCTGTCTCGTGCCAATTGGCATAACTTTCTCTATATATGTCAAACGAAGGTCATTCTTGGATGGTTGGAAAGAGGACTTCTATATATACAACTTTCAAAAAGACCTTGTAGATAAATTCTATCATCTAAAGGGTTAAAATTGGACCAGAAGATGCAAGATGAACAGTACCCAGAAGATACATGTCATCACAGAAGATACGCATCATCACCAGATGATAAACGCCATCACAGAAGATACACATCATCACCAGACGATAAACTTCATCATAGAAGATTCATGTCATCACAGAAGATACACGACATCACCAGACGATACTTGTCATCTTAGAAGATACACGTCATCATCAGACGATACACGTCATCACAGAAGACACAAGTCATCATAGAAGATAAATGTCATCACAGACAATACACGTCATCATAGACGATACAAGTCATCATCAGATGGTACACTTCATCGCAGATGATACATGTCATCTCCAAACGATACACGTCATCATAGAAGATACATTCTACACTCCTGAGCATCTCCATTTATAAGGATCATAACTTTCAACTCAGATGTCCAAAAATTTCATACTATATACTGTTGGAAAACTAGAAAGACAAGCTATAACTTTGTAGGAGACAACTTAGTCTAATTCTACCTAAATTAACCCAGATTTTTCTTTGAAGTTAGAACACAAATTTTTCCCTTATGAGAACTTGAAAATGCAATGTACAAACTCTGAGAGTTATGAGAAAAAACATAATCATGTTCCATTAGCATCAAAAGATAAGAGTTTTACAAAGCTTTAGTGGGCATTTCCAAGCCACAAATACATCAATAATTTGAAATCCCAAAATAAAAAAGATACATAAACAATAATTTGCTCAAAATGTAACTAAAGGATTGTGTTTTCAAAACTATCTTAAAGTACAAAAAGATGCATAATCGAAGTGATGCTTTGACCCTTGACTACTCAATATCTTACTCATCACCAGGATATGGGGAGGAGAATGGGGGTGAGTGTAAAGCCCGTGGGTAACAATTTTATAATCGGTAATAAGCAAAACTATTTATGTAAACCTTTTCATTGCAAAAATTCACATTTATGCAAATTAGTTATGCATCACTCTTGTCGACTTATCATGAGCACATAAGCATATCAAAATGGTTTGGGTAGATCCATAAACATGACGCAGTACGCATTTCCACATAATGGTCTTGTGTAGTCGCAAACTTGAGGGAGTCCATGAAAGAGCTCCATGCTACTAGCGGGCAGGCGGGAGAAGCGTTTAACTTGATCAACGTGCACGTGCCATTCTTGAAGGGACTACACCAAACCCACGTAACATGTAATTCATGAATTAAAAACAGTTTGCCCTTATGGCACATTTTTGGAAACTTGTTGTTCATGAACATGAGATATTTTAAAAACCACTTTCGAAAACCTAATTTCACAAACATGTATCTTTTCAAAAAGAATCATTGTCAAAGTCTTTTCATAATTCATCAACACAATTCATATATCAAGCATATAGCATTTTATCAATTCATTCAGGAAGTAGTAAATGCACATTTTAAAATTATTTGAAATCATTTATTTCCATTTCTTGAAAGAGACATTTATGGCTTATTACTTAATTATAAAAATGTAACCCACCTTGAATTTCTTGTTTAAGAAATTGGCTCAAGGATGTCCTTCCTCTTGCTCCTCTTGCCTCTCTTGATGCCCTTTAACAATGACAAAAGTCCCAACTCAATAGGGTTTTCAATTGAATTCCCCCAGAGCACAATCACTAAAATTGATCCTAGAATACTTAAACCCATACGTTTTCTAAACTTCTTAAACCAAAAACCCTTCCAAAAATCCAAAATATCAAGTAAGATCTTACCTTAATTCTTCACCAAATGAAGATATCCTTAGCTCAAATGGAAGCTCTTATCTTCTTCTATATCTTTTCCTTCTTGTTCGACCTCAAAATCTCTCTAGAAATCTTATAAAAGATGAAACCCTAGCTTAACTCCCTTCTTTTCTCTCAAACCACCAAAATCTCACTTCCTCTCTTCTTGTCTTCATATTTTCTCTCCTTCCTTCTCTATTTTCATTTTTCTTCCTTCTCAAGAGCAAGACCACTCTTCTTTTTCCCATTCTACCCTAATGAGCATACAATGTCTACCTTGCCCTCCATTTATGCCTTATGTCTATTTCAACTTAAGTGACTTGCCAACTTTGCCCATAATGCATTCTTTCCACTTCAATTTGATGAACCCATGTCTACTAACTTTGACACAAAGTAATGACTTCAAAAATAATTAATCTACTAAAACCTTAAATTTTATTTAAAATATGCTTAGCCAAAGAAGAAAAATTCGGGGGCCAACAATTATTCTTTCCATAAACAAAATTAGCCATATCCTTTTTTAGAGATATGATTTTTCAACAAATTTCTCTTTTTGAAGTTCTAATTCAGCAACCTTTTCTTCAAATTGTTTTATCTTTTCATAATCATTCTCAAGCAATATATTTCCTAATTAAGTCACTTTTTCTTCTAAAAGTTCTTTTTCAGATACTTTTTGTTTATAATCATTTGCAAGAGACATATTTTTAGACATGTTCTTGTTCACTTATTTTAATGATTTAATTTTAGTTTTCAAAGATGCTTCATTGTTTTTAGACTTCTTAACCTCTTTGAAATACTGAACAATTAATTTCTTATGCTGAGCATACAGTTCATGATATGATTCTTCAGCCACAAGACAAACATTGTTTACTTCTTCATACTCTTCTTCATCAAAATTCTCAAAATCTTTATCAGACTAAGCTACAGTCACAACTTGCTTTATGGGTCTTCTATTTTTAGTTTTGTCTTTTTGAAGAAGGAGACATTTTGGTCTGGTGAGTCCAGGTTTCTTGCAGTGATAGCATATAATTTGATTATTTTGTGTATCACTACTACTACTACTTCCTTTCAGTTTTCTAATTTCCTTCTCTTTTCTTTATTAGCTTCTTTTTGTAAAAACGTGCATATTTTCTGACCATAAAATTGAATTCATCATCTCCATCTATCTGTAATTCAGTGATGCTTTCATCAGCATTTGATGAAGTTGATTCATCAGCATTTGATGAAACTTTCAGAGCCATTCCTCTTCTGTAGAAGGATCCTTCATCTTATCTAAACTTTGTCTCATGGATCATTAAGTTTCCTCTTAGCCAATCAAATGAAATAGTGTCTAGGTCCTTTCCAGTTTCTAGAGCTATCACTTTGGGTCTCCATCCCTTTGGTAATGACCTTAAGATATTTGTTACGAGCTCATCTCTGGGATATATCTTTCTCAAATTCTTCAAGGTTGTGATGATGTTGTTAAACTTTCCAAAGAATCAATCTATGGTCTCTCCCTGTTTCATGCTAATAGTTTCATATTGATGTACTAAAAAACTTATCCTATGTTTCTTTACCTTATTTGTTCCTTCAAATGTAACTTAAAGCTTGTCCCATATTTCCTTTGCTGTAAAATACTAGGATATCTTTTCATATTCTTTTGAAGAGAGTGCACAAATAAGATGATGTCTTGTTTTAGCATTCAACTTTGCATTTATTCTACTAACATCAGTCTATAATTCTACATCATCAGTAGCATGAGATGTAACTCCCATTTTGATAGCTTCCTAGACTTCAATATCCATTGATTGGAGATAAATTGTCATTCTTTCCTTCTAATATGAATAGTTATTTCCATTAAAATAAGGAGGCTTTGTGATAGACTATCCTTCAAGACTTCTTAAGTTATTTGTCATGATCTATCATGTGCTGCAAAACATAGTGAATGTGAAACCTGACTCTAATGCCAAATGATAAAGCAAACACGTGCAAGAGGAGGGGGGAAGGGGGGGGGGGGTGGTTGAATTGTGTGTGACTTGAAAATTTTTGCAAGTTACTATCAATTCGTATAAATGATATGAGCTTATGAAAATTTAAAATAAAATGAGCCTGTTGCAAATTGAATCAAAAGAAGCCTCTTGCAAATTGAAAACAACAGTAATTATAACACAGAAATTTAAAAGTTAGGGAAAGAGAAAAATGACACAACCAATTTATACTGGTGGCTTATAACCAAGCCTATGTCCAGTTCTCAAGTATCCCACTTGAGTGTTTCACTAATAATCTCCAAGTAGTAATTTGACAAGCCTCTCCAATCTCACAAGTACATTTTTTCAAAGTTCTTCAACATTCCACATTAGTAGTATTTAACAAGCCTCTTCAAGCTCTCAATAAATGAAAATAGGATTGGCTCAATATGAGCTTCAATTAATATTGTTCTCTCTGTTGATAGAGTGTTTTCACTTTCTAAAGTACAAAAGGTATTGATGCTACTATCTCAAAAATGTAACTTTTTGAGAGTAAGCATTGATGCTACCGATATATTTCTAAAATCTAATGTCTATTCGAATGCAGTAACTCTTCCTTAAATAAGAATTCCTCCAATTAGTTATTGCTTCAATGAATTAATTGATTGATTTGACTTTGAATCTATTAAAACATCTTCCTCACTTGACAGAATTTCCAAATATCTGGTTGTTTGAATAAGCTTTTGATTGTATCTTGAAGTTGACTATCGAATAAGGTGAATAAAGGATCCTTCGACCAAACAGAAAAGATAGTAACTTATCCATTCTAGATTTTGTGAGACCGTTTCTGATTATTTGGATAAGTTCGTTAGTTTGGTTCCCATAAAAAAGAATTGTTAAATGTTTATCCTTTATTTTCAAGCAGATAACTAAATTTTATAATCTTTTTAAATAGATCGTTATATCTTTCTGAAATAATCCAAATAAGTTTGAAATATTATTGAATTTTATCATCAAAATCATTAATTTAAAAGCCATGAGCTAACATATATCAAAGCTGTAACTCTTATTCTTCATCATTTAAGCTTATCTCCGTGTTATATCAATAACTTATGATTAGAAATAATTCTAGTATTGTTTTATCAGAGCTTAAAATCCTTGTTTTATAAGTTTTAGCCGTTATAGCTATCGCATTTTTCCATAATATTCTGTTTAGCTTTAGCAAAATGATTATATAGCAGTAGTTGATAGCGATTGGCGCTACTCCTAATATTGTTCACTTGTACTTTTTAGAATTTTTGAGGAAGAAAAGAAATTAAAAGAGAGTTATATTGCAGGAGTGCTGCCATATCTAGTTACAGTCTGAACAAGCAGCTACAGCTCATAGGAGAACATAGACAGTCATGGTTGCAAATAAATAAATCGTACGGATTAGAGATCAAAGGACGCAGACATTTAGATACTTAAGTATTTGAAATTGCCTTTTGTTTGGTGTTGACTGTGGAAGAATATTGCAGAAAGGCATAGCATCTTCTTGTTTTATGTGGTAGGAGAACAACAATTATGTGCTGCTGCTTGTTAACATTGTTGAGTTTGGAATCATCGTCTAACTTTGGGTTGTGATCATCGACAGATCAGTTTTCTTGAGTCTGCCCCACTTACCATTTTCACTCTTAAACAAGTTCAAATTATGTCATAATTTCCTCTCAACAGGCCCCTGATGGTCGCTTTTAATTGGGAGGTTCAAAACTTCCTACCATTAACTCTACAAACATTTTCAGTCTTGTCTATATGGATATGGAGGACTCAGGACTGGAGTTAGTTCCCCACAAGCATGCCTAATTCAGTGTCGATCTTTTCTATGGAATCTACCTATAATATATGATGCGGAAATAGTACAAATCGGCAATGTTACGTGTAGTTTGGATTCTTTTTAAGGTACGTAGTTTAAGGAAGCTAACCTGTTTTATTTTATGATATAATCTTTGGCCCTCATTCTACTCCAGCTGGGAGAGTAAGGCGGTTTATATGCTTTGGAAATTTTCTTGTTAAGCTGTAATTTGGTTGGTTATAGAACAAAGAAGGCTGGGGTTACTGGCTCTATCTGCCCTCTTATTTTCAAATTAAAAATAAAGATAGCCAGAACAGCCATGTCTGTAAGGTAGTTGTTGACGTTGACCTTAGTTCTTCGAATGGACGGTAAAATGCTTTTAATAGTTGTTTGTGAGATACCAGCAACTCGAGTAGAAGTACCGGGGGAGTAAACTGAATGAATCGATTAACATCACTCTTAAATCTGTGTATCTGTTCTAAAAATTTATAGTTTGGAATTGGTTTCTTCAAAATAAAAATGACCAAAATCCTGCTATATTAAATTAAAACCAAGTAAATGTAATGCAACCTGGGTACTGCTGAACTACCAGACTTTCATGTTTGCAAGTGTATCGTTGACAAGTGATTGGAAAAGCAAAAAATATAGAAGTGAATGATCATCATTATTTTTCCAGTCTTGATGACTGGATACAATCCAATTGACAATTTACGGTATTGTTGAACATGTGACTTTGAAACAGTCAAAGATATTATCAAAATATTTTCTTTAAGTTCAGATTTTATATTATACTGATTTAGATTAGATGTTATCTTATTTTTAAATTTTAGTCAGAAAAATACTGTATAAATAGATAAGCTTCTATTTAATAAAAATTGAGAAAGTCTTCTCCACATATAAAAAACCAACAATTGGTATAAGAGCTCTTTTGATCTTAAGGGACCTCTAAGCCTATAAACTTATAACCCATAACTCATTCTATGCTTTCCCACATCACAAATCAAAAACCATACTTCGACGTTTCGGATTTGCCAACAATTCCTACAATGACTCAAGTCAGGATGCACAAAGAAAAGAAAAAATTCAGGAGGAGACAAAAACAAGAGTTTCGACAAGATCGACAACAACAACAGAAACAAAGATGATTCATATCCACCATGCCTACATTGAGAAAAAAATCACCCACAACAAAAAGTGAGACGTCAAATAAGCTGTAAACGATCAATTTGAGGAGGAGGAGTTATTTGCAGCATCATGCCTAGCCTGACAGCAAAATTATGAGAGCACAAACGCTAAAAAAAAAAAATCACCCACCTTTGTTCTTGTGCCTGTAATGCATTTACTAATTCTTCCAAAGACATACTTGATAGATCCTTAGCTTCTTCCAATGCTGAAATCCAATAGGTATGACATTGCTGTCGTCATCCACTTGGGTGTCTAGACTCTAGATTCAATCGTCGTTAGAAGTTCCATTTCGACTTAATACCGGAGGGTGGTCTCCAAATGGAGTGTTGCTATGCAATACCATTCCCCATGTTCTAATATTACGTGGTAAAAGTAGAACTGATTAATGCTTTTCTATGGGTAGTTCAATTTGTAGGGGCTTTCCAAATAGTTTACAGTCATTAAGTTATAGGTTTGAGGCCATTGAATTTTTAAATTCATTTCGAGGAATTCTAACAAACACTAGAATTTATTATGAAATAATAAATTAAATATGTTACTTAGTCCCAAATCAATATTTTATTAAATAAATTCAAAAAATTATAAACCTCAAATTTATGCAACATATATTTAAAATTAAAAAATGTAGATTTCTTACAATAAAAATTAATTATTCTTCCTTCATAGTATTATCAAGTCAAGTAAAATTAAATTATAATGTATTAATTTTCCCCTTTTAATCTCTTTCTAAATATTAAAAATTTTCTCTTTTATTCGATTTCTTTGGATAGAGTTTTTTTGAATTTACCCTTTTAAGTTAGTGGTAAAAAAACTTCTTGTTTAAGGTTAAAAGCTAGTTTCTTTCTATTTCAGGGAATAGAATCATATCTACTTTAAGAAAGAGGTCATCCTGTTAGCTCATCTTCGATGACTCTTATCTTTAGCTCAAATCTACTGTTGGCCTTCTTCTTCCTCCTTTTTAACCCCTAGGCCTTATCCTTAGCCTTTAAACTTATATTCCCTTAACGTTTTAACTCTCAATGTTGTCTTTGTTCTAATAACACCCATTCTTATTACATGTCCTTCCTCTACTTCTATTCAAGTAGCTCTTTCTTCTCTTCCACATTAGGTTTCCTTACTTAGGCCTTCAACCTTATCTCTAAATGCAACTTTCTTATCCTATACTTGATGCTCGATTTCTCATTCCCTTATTATTCCTAATTCTCATCTTAATCTCTCTCCTAAGAGGCTCCTAAGAGATCTTAGTGCTAAGTAGTAAGAGGTCACTCTTTTCTTATTAAAATGCTCAGGTTCATTTGTTAATCTCCTACGTAGACCTGATTATTGTGTCACCATGTATGAAGATGTTAAAAGATGGTACTAATAGGTGGTTAGCCACTTCATGAAGTTATTTTATTGACAAAAGGCCTTTATTTCTCCAATTTCAAGCATGAACTAAGGCAAGATGGAAAAAAATAGGGCAAAAACCCTTACATTAGAGAAGTTTTTTTTGTTTAAATTCAATAGTGATCTTTTATGATGAAAATTCTAGAGCAAAGTCCTTAGTATTTGAATGGAAAGCACTTATTACTTTAAAAATGAAGGTCAAGTAATAATATGAACTGGTGTTATGCCACTGAGCATACTTTAGTATTTTGATGATTTCTGGATCGTTAGAGCTCCAAATGAGATGATTTATGATTTGTGATAAACTAAAGACATGGAATACAAATAGTATGAAGAAATTGGAATCTAATTCAGTGTTTAAAATGTTTGAATTTCAGATGAAAGTTGTATATAGTATACTGTTATGGACAAGAGTAATCCAAAAATATTTGAAGTATACCTTTTGAATAATTGAACCAAATTGAATGATTTTGGAGGCATTAGAAACTTAAGACAATGGGGGACATTTTACTGAGAGAAAGTATTATGTTAAAATATTCAAGGGTATTGTTGGCAAGACACTTAAGTATCAAAAACATAAGGCATAAATGGAAGGGCAAATGGGACAATTCTTAATCATTAAGGGCATAATTGGAAGAAGAAGTGTTGTCTTGCTTATAAATGAAGAGAAAAAAAGTGAATGGAAGGATAAGCAGAAGAGAATAACGAAAATGAGAAAGACAAAAGAAGAGAGTTTGGTGGTTTGAGAGAAAAGAAGAGAGTTGAGCTAGGATTTAATTCTTTTTAGTCTTCAAAAAAGATCTTGAAGTTGTTCAAGAAGAGAAAAAGGAAGAGGAAGAAAAGAGCTTCCATTTGAACTAAAGATCACTTCATTTGGTGGAGAGTCAAGCTAAGATCATTTTGAATCTTTTGGATTTTTGGAAGGATTCTAGTCCATAAAGTTTAGAAAATGCTTAGGTTTAGGCATTCTATAGGCAATTTTTGTGATTTTGCATTGTGGGATTTCCGATTGGATTCCTATTGGGTGAGAATTTGGGTGTTATGAGATCATATGAGGTTAGAAAAGAGATGATGACAAATTGGATTTTGATATAAAGTAACCAAGTGTTCTTGAGGTGTAAGCTTATAAATAAGCTTGACACATGCAAAGGGTAAAGATTGAAAGGAGAATTTAGAAAGATTATGTACAAATGAAGTGTAAATCTAAGTTCAATTAGACACATATGAATTATGAAATGGGAATGAGCATAATATATGCTCTAGAACATATATCCGGGATTGTCATTGAGCATGTATTGTAAATAGTCCTTTTATGCAATTGTGCATAAATAAATGCTTATATGTGTGCAATTATTAATGAGTGTGCAATGTGTGTCTTGCATAAATGGGTTGTGCAGGTCCAGTGTCCGCATTTAGGCATTCCCGGAATTGGGATGCAAATGCTAATCTGGAGCGTACTGTGAGTAGACCGAGATGGTCTCACTTTATTGTTTGTTATTTGAAATTCTATATTATATGACTATTGAAAGATTATGTAGATGTGATTGCTTATGTTGGTTCCCGGACAGAAGTTTCGATGATTGTGATGTTTGATTTGGATATTGAAGTGCTTTTTGAATGTGAATTGGATGAACTATGTGTACTTAAAGTGATTGTTAAATGTGTTATAAATGCGCATTTGCATATAAATGAAAGTGTGAATTCTCAACTAAATGTTGAATGCTGGACTACGGTCCAATGATATATGAATATAATTGAATGGGATCATGCAAATGTGATTGATGCTTTCCATTTCATGAATGCATGGAACATAATGGAGTTGTGACCAGAGTAGCCACCGAAAAGAGCTTAAAGCTTAATGAGTGAAAATGAGCTTCGAGCTCAAAAGTGAATCAAAGCCTCAGGCTCAAAGTTTAATGAGCCCTGTATCCCCCAAGCAGATAAGGGACAGTTACCAATGAGCCCTATATGGGACAGTTTAGCCCTCAATCATAACAGAGTAACAAATAGAAAGAGAGTCTCATGTGCACTGCATATGTATAATATAAATGATTAAGTGTATTCAATGTGAAGTGTGAAATTGAATGTGAAATGTGAAATAATGTAAAATGTGAATCATGTGTTATCTGAATGGGTGAGCTATCGATGATGGTCACTCATTAAGTTCGCAAAACTCCCCCAAAATTTCTAAATATTTTTTAGGATAAGAAAAATACCCCGTTAGGCCAACAGGAGTATACCTACAACATTCAAGTGAAGGATAGAGGTTGAGATTAGTTCGCGTCTGTATTGTATTTCTCTATTTTGTATTAAATTGTATCTTCCGCAACTTTTTGTATAAATTTGTATTCGGAAATGACTCGAGTGTTTTGTGATTGTGAAAGGGTCCAAATGTCTATTGAAAATTTTGTTGATGGTTTTGTGATAATTGAAAATGTTTATGAATGAATGTGGGACCAATTTGAGTATCGATTTTTGCATATTATGTTTGTGGTTTCAAAAAAAATTTATACCGATTTCTGAATGATTGGGTGCTCTAGCACACCAGCCTCACGGGGGCATAGACTCGGATATCACCCACGATGTCAGGTTCAGGTCATTGCGGGAGTGGGGTGCTACATTTATGTAGTATCAGAGCCCAAAAGTACTATCGTATATGGGCATTATGAAATATGTGTCAAGTTACATACATATTAGTCATGTCGTAATAGGCAGCGGCAATTGATCACCAGTATGAGTCACATAGATGAGCATTCCTTAAGAGTCTGAGCTGTTAGAAGCATTGAGAAAAATGATGATCTGACAGAATGTGAGAAAATAAAGGTTTATGAATATTTTGGAAATGAGAAATAGTATCTAGTTTTGTATGATAGATAAAGATTCACCACAATGAGGTATGTACCCTTGAAGGTGATATAGGTGTGAGTAGGTATATTGCCATAGATTAATTGAGGAAAATGAGAATATGAGTAGAAATGAGGAGACTAAAGTGTATAGACAGAATGAAATGAAATCATAAACTGTTATGATCATAAAAGGATGAATTTGGAAATCGAAATGGTTATGTGAGTATTGTGATAAGAGTTTGTAATTCAGTATAAGGAGACATTAGGAGAAAATTGAGATCGAAAATTTATTCATCGGAAATTCTGGATTGGTTAAGGATATATTTATATGGGAAAAGAAATAGTATATGGATGGATATAACATATAAAGATTCAATGTATCTGTATCGGTGGATGTATTATTTTATTGTGTTATGGTGATATGTCCTCGAAGGTGATATAAATGTGAATACACTGTCATGGGTTGTTTGAGGAAAAATAAGGATATGAGTAGAAATAATGAGATTAAGGTGTATAAGCCAAGTTGATATGACCTTGAAAGGTTGAACTTGGATTTAGAATGGTTGTGTGATTATCGATATAAGAGTTTGTGATTCAGTATCAAAATATATATGTGTGAGATGAAATAAATGACAATTGGAAGATTAGATGATGATAGTGTTGGATCCCGTTACCGGAACCCAACTCTCTTGCGAAAATCATGAAACTTGAGCCTATATGCCTATAACCATGAAGGGTTTTTGCATTGATTTTTTTTCTTTTCATTGAACCCTTCTTAGACATTATCAATTCATCTTCATTTATGTAACATTCCAAAAATTCACTCACAAATTGTTCAATAGTGCGCCCATACAAAAACAGTCACATGGTTGAACTCATTTCTTCTGCTTACGAACAGAATTGGGAAAGCTTAGAACCTTAATTCCAATTTAACTTCTTCATAGGAATCATAGCTATAAGTCTCTAGTTTGATTTGGCGCAAGAATCACCTCAGTTGGAGTTTTATAGCTCAAGATATCATCAAAATACCAAAATGTGCTCATATCTCAAACATGCTCTCCTATCCGACCTCTCACTTACTTTATTGCAAACTCTCTCAATTCAACTCCAAATGATACAAATTTTCATGTAGTGATACATACATGTCTTAGGAATCCATTGGTTAAAGAATCACCTCAATTGGAGGTCGGATGAGGGAGTTATGCTCAAAAGAGTACACCATGTTCACACCCAAAATCTATTTGAACATACTTTTGCGCGATTGCCATAACTTTCACTACAAAAGTCAGATTGCTTTTGTTTTTAAACCATTAGAAGGTAGACTTCTAGAGTTACAACTTTCCTAAAGACCACAAAGCCTGATTCGACCTCTAATAGTGTCAAAATTCACAATCATTCCCGTGCATGTCCGTTAAACGGACATGTATCGGGCAAACTGCACCATTTCACCCGAGAAGGTCCATTGAAGTCCGTTAAAAGGACATGGGGAATGCAAAGGGTCCTTTTTGACCCGTAAAGGTCGGTCAAACGGACACCAAGTCCGTTAAACAGACATAGGGCTTCCCCAAAGTCCTCCAAACCCTCTTTCATGCTTCCTATCACCTTCCTAACATCATATATACTTATAATTTTCCAAAATTCAACTCTTCTAGGGCCAATTCACTTCATACTCACTCAAACATCAAACTTCTTTCATCAAACTTTCAATTCTTAATCAATTTGGTTCATCAAAAACACAAATTCTCATCAATTACCCTAGTTATCATCAAAGCTATCACATACACCATCATTCTTATCCATTCAAATACTAATCCTTAATTTCCATAACATTTCAATTACAAGCAATGGAAACTCATACTCAAAGTTCTTCAACTCTTTTGGATTACTTCTTTTAATGCACTTAATGTCAACTTAACCTTATTCATAATCAAGTCAGTTTTCAACATGTTCATAACCATTTGAATTCTCAACTTTTCGTTCATCCAATCTTAACTCTTAGCTCATTTGACTTGCTAATTTAGCTACATCCCATGATTCATAACCTTCCTATCTTTCTTTTTCATATTGCCTAACTTATATATAACAATAAGTCATTCATTAACTCATGTGAATAGTTTCATTCAATTATCTCAAATTTCAACCCACGTCATCATACACAATTTATATTCCAATTTGACAATCATCCATATATAAAATCACATGTCAAAATCCATACACAATTCCATATTTCATCATCATCATACATAAGAGTTTACAAACTCCAATGGCATTTCCAAGCCATATTACAAAATCAATATCAATACCCAATTTACAAAACATACAAAACCCTATAATCTCAAATTCCACTTGAAGCGTTGGTTTACATCAATTATTCTAAATATAATACAACATGCAAATTCGGATTGGGGTCTTGATTCACGTTCACTTGATCACTTACTAAAAACCTGGAGATGGGGGAAAGAGAGGTGGCGAGCTCAAAAGCTCTATGGGTAACATGTTCATAACAAATAACAAGCAAAACCTTTCAAAAGTTCTTTTGAGTCATAAAACACATGTTTCTTTCAAAATTCTTGTCGTGTAAGCAAAATCACAACAACACAAATCATGCATTTTTCAACTCGTTCATAAATCATGAATGAATCAACTTGTCACAATTCATAAAAACATAAACACATAATAATGGTTTAGGTAAGTCCAAAATCATGACGAACTACACAATTCCATATGATGGCCTTGTGTAGTCATATACTTGAGGAGTCCTTGAAGGAGCTCCGTGCCATTAGCGGGCAGGCGAGATAAGCCTATTCTTGGGTCAACGTGCACGTGACGGTTTTTGGGGACTACCTCAAACCCACATAACATGAATTCATGACTTTAAAAGTGAGTGCTCAAAAGGCACATTCTTGAAAACTTGTTTTCATGATCATGCAATTTTTCAAAGAAATCCTTTCATGTATCAATGCATAACTCATCAACCACAATTCACATAACCATTCACCATGCTTCATCAAAATTTCATACATCAAAACATAAAGCACTTTCTCAAATCAACCATAAGCAATAAAAGCAACAATTGCAGTAATTTCTCAAATCATTCAAAATAATGAATTTGAAATCATTTTATCATCTTGATTTTTGAAAACATGCCATTGACTCATTATTCAAATTATAAGCATACAACCCACCTTGAAATTCCTTGCTTGCAAAACCTTGGTCAAAAATGTCTCCCCTTGTCTTTTCTTGATTCCTCTTGCCTTAATCCCCTTCATCAATGGCAACTCCCCAAATCAAAATAGGGATTTCAATTGGAAAACCCTAAGAACACAATCACAAAATTGATCTTAGAAAACACAAACCCATGCATTTCTTAAGATATCTAACCCAAAACCCTTTTAAAAACTCAACGAAATACAAATCCTCTTACCTTGATCTTCGGCCAACAAAAGGGTTTCTTGGCTCATCTTGAAGCTCTCTTCATTCTCCACGTTTTTCCCTTCTTGAGCAACTCAAAAATCCTTCTTGATATCTTAGAGAATCAAGCCCTAACATTTCCTCTTTCTTTCTTCTTTCTTTCTTCTTTCTTCCTCCTCCACGACTCTTTCTCTCTCTCATTTCTCTCTTCTTTGTTTCATTTTTCCTTCTCATTTTCGTAAACTCTCCCTCTCTATACGACAGCCACTTCATCCTTTCACTTATCATAGCCTAATGACCAAAGAGCCCTTACATATATGCCTTCAAACTTAACCCCTTTAAGTGATGTTCCAAAATTGCCCTTGAACTTTAGTTTAATTCATGCTTACTTTAGAACATTTTTTTCACCATCAATTTGAAGGAATTTGCCAAACGTTCCTTTTAGAGAAATGTTCCTCATTGTCTTATCTTTCTAGTGACACCAAAATCACTCAATTCGGTGCACTACACTAGAAGTTATGCCTCAAACATTTCGGACTGTCATTATGCTAACACATTTTCTAGTACTTTACTTCCATCCAAAAATTGACATTCTTAGGGACTGAATCATAACTTGATTTCATCATACAACTTGTAGCCTTATGTCTCTAATTTAATCCAAATTAAGAATCATGTCATTTGGATAACTAGAGATCAAATTATGGCTAAAACACCAGAGCATGATCAATGGACATACACATTTTTTAGCTTTTGACTTTCAACATTTTCTATATAATCCATCTTATACCTAAACCATCTTTCCTATTTCTTTTTAAATTCATGAATTCTCCTTCCTTTATACATGCATTATCATGAACATCTTCTCATTTAATAGTCCTAACTTACAGAAAGATTCAGGGCCCAACAATTCTCCCCCCTTAAAGAATTTCGTCCTCGAAATTTATATCTTACTGATCTAGTGGCAAGGGTTTGCTTCCCCTTGTACTCCTTTGTTTTTCCATTTTACTCCATCACTCAAATGCTCAATGACCTTAGTTAACGGATTCAATCAATCCCTCCATAAATTGTTCGAATATCACACCATCCTGATCCTGCTTGCTTGATCTTGAGCACACCTTGGCATGATTGTACTCATAAACATGTACTCAAGTGAGAATATCACAGAGGTAATTTGTCTTGCGCTTAATGATTCACATCATGGTAATGCTAAGTGACTGTGTGCTGACAAACTTAACTCTCATGCCTATTCTTACTAAATTTCATGCCTTTGATTGTTGATCCATCTAATTCATTCATCTTTCTTAATTTACTTGATTCTTATCATTCATCCCTTTTTCACCTGTCCATAACATCTCCAATTCTAGCCTTTAACGACGTGTAGGCCTTACTCATCATAATACCAGAGTGATGACCCTTTTTTTTATCTTCTAACTCCTCATACGGTATTCAAATGAACTTACTAGAACAATGATTGTCGTACTTAAAATCAAATAGAATTATACTTGGATCTCATAGTCCTATAAACTTCAAACTATATGCCTTAAGCATATTCTTGATGGTTAAGACCATCAATTCAAACCTTCACTTGCTTGCTTTGACATTCTTAGTCTCTAAAAGATCTTTCGATGTATTCCAACTAGGATGCATAACTCATGTTACCAATTGTACTTTGCTAGCAATTTCTTTGCTTAAGCATCTTTATTGATTTCGCATACCTCTTGTTTTAATCACCATGTATCATTCTTCTTATTCGAACTCGAAACTCAGATCTGTTTCAATTTCTTAATAAGATTCACAATCTCTTAATCATCAATTTGGGATAAACTAAGCCCCACATGACATCACTTGTACAGTCATAGTCTTTCGGTATTTATATCAATCTCCTATGTTGGGCCCCGATCTCGGAATCGGACCCCAACCGGAAAGCGAAACAAAAAACGGAAGTACCAAGTCAGATCGGATACGAATCCGGAAGCAACGACTGGATCGGAAACAACGAAAACGAATCGCTTGATCGAAAAGCAGAATCGAAGGAACGGAACGAAACGAAACGGATTCCAAACAAATCGAAACGGATAACCAACATCCGCGAAAGAAAAAATTTCAGACATAAGTCTCGTTGGATACCCTAGATTAATCCAAACCCGAAAACTAGTATAATTTTTTTCATCTTATTCATTCCTCTTCTCTTTAATCAATCTCATACAACTCAAACAACACATATTCCCATTTGGAAACTTAACCATTCCAATCTCACTATCTTTTGCCATGTATTTTCCAAAATCTCAAAATCGCTAGAATTGGTTTTAATCAGACGTATTCTAATCACATCTTTAAAACTCTTATTCTTATTTTAACTTTGCCATAACCCGATTTTCTCGAAAATCAGGCAGCATAACAACTGTATTTTGAATAGCCCAAAAATCTGCAAAGACAAAAATACACTTCTAATATCACAACCAATCAACACAAATCATCATCAGACCTCCCGTCTGGAATTTCAGCAGCAACAACCAAACGCAAGTCTATACCTAACACTTCAAAATTCTCGAAATCATAAACCATACTCAAAATCAAACTCCATTCATATACAAACACATTCATATCCCGAGTCATACACAAACTCAATTCAATAAACAAAATCCATAATTCATACTTCAATCCGAACTCAATCTAATCGTACTCACCTCACTACAACATACAATTCCAATATTTACTTACATATTTGAATTCCATACATAATTTCATAATTTCTTAACAATTTATACATCTTCTGAATTAATTGCTTACAAAAGAACCTCAAAATCAATACATAATCCATAATTTTCATACATCATGAATTCGATGCTTACAACACATGAATGGCATTTCAGCCATAACGACGAAACCAAAACTAAAGTCCAGAACACTCAAATGACTAACTAGGCAAAACGAACACAAGCTTTGACTTTCTTTCATCCTCTCTCCTGCTTGATACCTGGAGATGGGGATGAAGGGGGGGTGGAGTGAGCTTTCGCTCTGTGGATAACATATTTATACTCGAAAATAAGTAAAAATCATTTCTTAAAAATGTTTGTCATTTATAAACATTTCTCAGTAACAAGAATTTCAAAACTTAGTTCTTAAGCCCTTCAAATTTTTCGAAACATTCTTAATCATTTTCCAAAATCTTCACGATTTCAAAACTCATTTCTCAAAAGCTCACAATTGTTTTTCACAAATCATGCACAATTTCGAAGAAATGAATGCATCACAAACATAAACATAACAAAACACATAACATATCAGAATGGTTTGGGTCGGTCCTAACAAAACGTACTGCACAGTTTCGCGTAGCAGCTCTTTGCAGCCGTAAACGGAGGGGAGTTCGAAATCGAAACTCCTACGCCACTAGTGGGCAGCCGGGATAAGGCTTAAGGGAGACCAGTGCACTGACTCTGACGAAGGGGACCTAACCAAACCCACATAAGTCACACATTTGAAAACATCGAATTGCCCAAAGGCACTTTTCGAAACTTAGTTTTCTTACTTTTCATATCATAGCATCATATCGCAGTCTCATATCCACATATCACATCAATTCATATAGCCAATCATATTCAATCTCAATTCATCAATTTAATCACATACAAATCAAAATCATAACAATGAATGCAAGTTATTTCTTTAAACCATAAGTCAAACGTATGCAAATTCATAAAGCACATTGTTCAACTTGTCAATTTATTCGAAAACATAATTCTCATAAATCTTGTATTTTCCTAAAAGCATTCCGAGAACATTAAATGTAATCCTTCGAAAATCATACTTTTCAAACATTTATATAAACAATAAATTTTGCTTCTTGATTTTTCAATAACTAATGCTTACTTGAAAATTCAATACTTTCTGAATTTTTCAATCAATTTCCCAAGTCATTTGAAAATAAGAAATTGCACCTTTGCACCATTTTTTTAATTTCAGAAATTTCATCAATTAATCAAATTGTGCAAAACATCTAATTTAATAACTTTATCAAATCATTCAAAATCGAAGAATGTAAACAATTAAATCATTTTATTTTAATTGTTCGAGTCGAACATAATAAATAAAATTTCTTACATAAATTTTCAAAATCTTTTCTCTTCTTGATTTTTCGGAAACTTGTAACAATTTTTCAACAACGCTAATCATTCAAAAACAAATGAATTTAACCATTGACATTTTTTTTTCAAGAATTCTTCAGAAACAATAATTTCGAAAATCCTTTCTTTCATGATTTTTGCACATAATTATTCTTAATAAATCAAAACACAAAGAAATCAAACCTTTCTAGC
>JAOQMR010000008.1:10999457-11012379 GCA_027563865.1 Erythroxylum pelleterianum | reverse complement strand
TTAAGTCAAAATTGACTTTACGTATTAAATGATTTTGATGACAAACAAAAAGAAGACAAAATGAAAAGCAGACGAAACATACCTTAACAAAAATCAGACGAAGCAAAAAAGCAGACGGAAGCTTAGTAGAAAAACAAACGAAAGCTTAAAGTAGAAAAACAGGCGGAAGCTCTACGGAAAGCTAGACGAAAGAAAAACAGACAGAAGTGAAAGACAGACGGAAGAAAAGCAGACGGAAGATTTACGAAAAGCTAGACGAAAGAAAAGCAGACAAAAGCTTAGTAGAAAAAGCAGACAAAAGCTTAGTAGAAAAGCAGACGGAAGCTTAGCGAAAATCAGACGGAAGCGTCAGAAGAAAAAGCAGACGAAGGCTTTACAAAATCAGACGATACAAAGTCAGATGGAATATTAGCAAAAAACATACGGAAGCGAAAAAATAGACGGAAGCGAAAGATAGACGAATGTATCAGTCTGAGGAAGTTACAGAGCTCAACTGACTAACCGCTTCTTTCAAGAATCAAGAAGCAGTTGAAGACTCAACTATAAATAAGAAGTGGAAGTCGAAGACTATATACAGAACAATCTTTACGAGATATTACGCACGAGAGATACATATTCGTATACTAATGAACTCAAAAGAGAGAGTGTTGTGCGATCATTGTTAGAGCTATATAGTTTTTGTAAACAAGCTCTATATACCTTTCTATTTTGAAAGTGATACAAATAGCCTGAGGAAGCTAAATGTAAAAGAATACTGACTGTCAAGAGACCTGAAGAGGCTCAGTGAAAGAATACTTGTAAACGTTCGAAGAGATAGTGAAATCTCAGAAGGTTATCTGAGGACTGGACGTAGCCCACGGTTTGGGGTGAACCAGTATAAAATTACTGTGTCAAACTCTTTTAACTCTCTCTATTACATTACTGCGATTTTGATTTGATACATACATAAGTTTCTTATTTTAAAGAAGGGTTTAACAAAAAAAAAGATATCACAATTCAACCCCCCCTTCTTGTGCGTTGTTTATCATTGTACTAACGTGTGATTCACTTCACACTATTGGGGTAATGTATTAGATACAACTCTAACTCTACTGGGAAATACTCATTTGTACCATTATAATCTTTCAGTACTTCTATCCATTGTCTTAGTCTCGTATTCAATTCTCTCAATCGCAATAATTATCTCAAACTTTAATGATCTATATATTTATAAATATCCAAGATGTTTCTGTACATATAATGCCTCCAACTTTCAAGCAATCACTATTGCAGGAAGTTTTAATTCATATATCAAATAGTCAACTCGTGAGGTTTCAATTGTCTCCATGCATATATCAAATCACTTTATCATGCTACATTGAATTTTATCCTAATCGCTTATACAACATTATTGTACACTATAAAATCTCCAAATATAGATGATATAATTAATATCGGTATCATAATTCCTCGAAATTCTCTTTACGTTCATTACTCATATGATTTACACATTTTTGCCCTCAAGTATTCAAACTATTCTTCTCAACTTTTTGAATACAGTTAATATATCGTCAAATTTTGCTTGGTTTGCTTTAATCTCTAATACCATAGTGCTATTGGGGCATTTATTAACTCGAACAAATATTTCCAAAGTTCCATATGCCCATGATTAGTTCTCGTAATTCCTTAAATAACTAATTCCTCGATGAGGTAACATTGTCTCATGTTATTTTTAATTTCCCAATTGACTTATCTTTCTTAAATGACTTTCTCCATTCCTTGAATTTCCTCATATTTCACGTTGACTTATTCTAATGTTTGCTCATTTATACTAATTTCTCCACACATTTCAATTTGTTTGCAAACTCAACTTCCTGTGTTGGCAACACATTCATCAAAATCTAATTTATATCTCCTGTGCATATTCGCATAAAATATAACGTGGATATAAGTTCTCCTCACATTAGCCATAGTGTTACCTCAATTTCTAAAATTCCACTCTTGTAGTTAGTTACTTTACATCAAACAAAATATGTACATTCTCAACAGCACACTCTACCTCTTATGCTTAAATATCTACTAGGGATATGACTCCAATATTTACTTTTGATTCATTACATATTCATTTCTGATTTATTTTTTCATTGATCGTTCTTAATATAAACTATCTAATCTGTTTAACCTAATTCAATGAAATTCTTCTTCGAAAGAAGATTTCTTGCTACTATTAACTATACTGTTCATGCAATCTTTATCAATCAACTGTTATCATCATCAATGTTTTCTCAGCCGTTCTTAACACCTCAATAGGAGAAATTTCAACTATTCATAACATTTCAATAATTTCAATTTCTGTCACACTTTACGTGATCAAAATATCCTTTATAATAAAACACAATGAAATAAGAGGCATATTTGTTTACTCTTATATTTTAGTATGTACCATCAAGATCATTACATCTTATCTACAAAACTAATTTCGGTAGGTCACCAATTTATATCTCATGCTAATGATACATCAATCGTAATTGCTTCCAAACAACCCCTAAATATTCTACGATTATTCAAAATTACTTCTCCATGGTAGTTACCTTTTCAGCTTAATCACCTATACTATACTTCCATCGCGTTATTCTGATTTATCTCATAATTTTAACTATAGAGATCATAGATTATCTCCTATACCATATCCAAATATAAATCTCGTATGTACTTAATCACATTATTCGCCAATGTAACCACATTATCGGACAGGTACTTATAATAACTGGTCGACATAACCTTGAGAACTTCTACATATATCCCTATCATTTGTTTCATTTTCCATACGTACATTCTTAATCAATTCAGAATTATAAACGCATAGCCATCTTGAAATTCTGATATCAAATTCACTAACACAATCTTATACCAAATCATAACTCTTATCACACTAATTAAACAATCATTTTGAATTCCAAGTTCAACCTTTCAATTCCACTTTACTACTACACCTTAAATCTTGTCATTTCCACCTATGTCTCTATTTCTTTTCCCATCAATTCATGAAAATATTTTTGCATCCATATCAATTCAAATACATACCAACAATAAATTCGGTTACCATATTCGCTAACATAACCACGAACACTAAATATATGTTTAACATATCAGATTAAGTAATATTTCTTATTTCTAGGTATCCACAACTTTCCCTATCTTATACTCTGACAAAACACCATTCTTCTAATTGTTTCTAATAGTCTAAACTCTTGCCGAAAGTTCATACATATGACTCATGCAGTTGCAATTACTGGGACTCTATACTCATCGGTACCCTTCTTTAATGATGAGGAATCAAGTGCAGCAGATCCTTGCAAAACTCCTCGTGTTCCTTCACAAGGTGACATCCTACTCCTCCAATGTAAACACTAATGTTTAGTTTACATTTCTTTTTAATCTTATTTCCTACATGTATGCATGATATGTATGTCCTTAAATGCAATCAATCAATTCACAATGCAACAAGCAATCACATAGCATAACAATTCATACTATTATGCACTCTAAGCCTAGGAAAAACTTAAGCTCTGATACCAAACAATGTTGGACCCCGCTTCCGGAGCCCAACATTTGGAGTCATAAGACGTGGGCAAACTCATTTCTTCAACTCATACCCTTACTTTGATTCAATCAATCTTTTTCAAATCAATACCAAAAGTTATAAATGTTTATGGAGAGATAGAGGAATGTGTTAGTAAACTATTGCTTCAAAATCAAGTCATTTGGAGGTCGAACAGAGAAGTTATGGCAAAAAGAATCAAACATGATTTTACCCTCAATCACATTGTACCTGTTTCGGGAAAATTGGCATCACTTTCACCAGAGATATCGGATTAATGTCTTCTTTCAATAGTTTCGAAGAGGACTTTCAGATCTACAACTTTTGTGAAGACCTTTAAGAGAGATTTTGCCATCTAGAGGGTCAAAATATCAAATTTTCAAAAGTGTAGATAGATCAGACGTAGGGATTCAGTCAAAGCTGAATCAGACGAAGGGATTCTACGGGGTCTTCCTCACCTCACCAAAAGTTCTAAATCACTGTATTTACTATAGTTATTCTGTATATATGTCCTCTGTGACATACTAAATTGTAATGGTCATAACTCTCGACTCCAATATCCAAAAATCGCATAATTTATACCGTTGCAAAGAAAAAATGATAAACTACAACTTTTTAGAAGACAACTTTATCTAATTCAACCTAGATTATTCCAGATTTTCATTGGAAGTCAAAACACAATTTCTACACTTATGAAAAGATTGAAAATGCAATGTAAAGACTTAGAAAGTCATATGCAAAAAGCAATCATATTTTATTAACAAATCCAAACATAATTTGAGCCTAGCTTTAATTACATATCAACATATACATCAATAACTTATTACAAATACAAATGGATGCTCAATGTTTGATATGCTTATAAAGCTATCCAAAAGTGATCGACTAACTGAGTACAACAGTCTCTAACTATCTTGGAGTTTCCGAATGCCTTGCAAGGATTGCTGACCTTCTCCTTCTGCACCTGGGGAGTGGAAAAATATTGGGATGAGCTACAATGCTCAGTGACTAATATATTTATAGCCATCAGTAATTTACCACAAATTCAAACGTATGTATATATATATATATATATATATATATATCTAGCAATTCAATCATTCACCAATTTAGCTCAAAAACTCATAATTAAGCAATTAATACAGAACATATAACATAGACTCTAGCTATGAAGCAAATCACTCAAATGAATCATACTTGACAATTCAAAGATATAATGCACAAACAAATGGCTCGAGGGGTCAAATGGGTACGAAATGGAGAAGCCAAAGTTTACACAATGAATAAAATGAGTCCATTTTCGGAGCTCATATGCCACAAGCGGGCAGCCGGGAGAAGGCTCTTATCTATATGCACGTGATGAATGAAATGGTTTCTCTCTCGCCTAAAAAAAGAACATATTTATTTTATCATATGCTCATACTTTCATGCTTTTTCCATCTTTTCATTTAATTCAAAATGTTATAAACTCTTTCAAGGTATAACATAATCACAATGCATCATGCATTTCCAATCAAGTCACAATAATTCAATTTCAACCAATTAACATACACACACATAGGCAAGAATTTGCCTAATCATACAATAACTATAAATAAATTACCCACTCAATTTGCTCGAAAATCCAAACTCAAGTTTGTCTTTCCCCTAACTCTTGGGTAGGATTCTTTTCGTTTCCTAAAACAAGTCAAGTCTCAATCAAACCAATGCTCCAACGAAAATCCATAAACTTCAATAATCTCATAAACAAAATAAATAACAAAATAGGCTTAGATTTAACCTACCCATAGTTCATCTAAGCTAGTACAACCAAACCCTAATTCCAAAACCCACGAAAATCAAAACGGGTCTCATCTTCTTTCTCACATTATTTCCAACACAAAACCCTAATCTCCCTCTCTCTAATCCCTTTCTCATCAAGGCAAGAAGAAAAGATGAACTTACTTCTAACAAGCTTGATTTCTCTTCTTTTTCTTCTTCTTTCTTTTTCTCTCACGATTTTCTCTTCTTCTTCCCTAGATTCCACGATTCTTCTTCTCCTCCTTTCTTCTATCAAGTTTTCTCCTTCTCTCTTTTGTTTCTCATGACTCTCTCTTCTCTTCTTCATATTCAAGACCATTTTAATGTTTCTTTCCCATTTACCCTTCATTTACCTTGTCCTTCCCATTTTGCCCCTTATGTCTATTAAAACTAACATCGTATACTTCTAACTCCTTCACTAATGATCATGGAAAGATTGAGAGAATTTGATAATACTTTCTTCTAGAAAAATGTTCCTTATTGTCTTAAGTTTCTAATGACACCAAAATCATTCAATTTGGTTCAGTAATCTAAACGTTATGCCCCAAACATTTTCAGACCGTTCTTATACTGAAACAATATTATATGTTCAACTTTCATCCTGAAATTGAAATTCTTAGAGACTGAATTGAAACTTGATTTCATCAGATAATTTGTAGTCCTAAGTCTCTAGTTTTCTCCAAATTAAAAATCATCTCATTTGGATAACTAAAGAAAAAGGTATGGCTAAAACAATGAAACATACTCAATGAACATGTTTCAACTACGTTTTCCAGCTTTTAGCTTTCAACATTTCACATATAACCTATCTTGTACCTAAGTCATTTCTTACCTTATTTGTAATTCAAGAATTCTCCTTTTTCTTTACTCATAATTAATTGTCAACAATTTCTCATTTAATAGTTCTAACTTCCAAGAAGAGTTCGGAGTCTAACAATACTCATCCTTACAGACATTATTTTGACTTCATGATCAGTACAACAGTAGCTTGACCAGTGACTAGTACAAAAGATTTCCAGCGAAAAGACATCTTATGTACGCAACAGAAAGGAAAAATCTAACTACTTAAAAAAAACTGTTTACCAATTTCTTTTGGATCATGAAAAAAATATAACAAAAGAGAAAAATAACGAGCAGAAAGAGAGAAATAGAAACTCAAATGACAGTAGGCTGCAGCGAAGAAAAAGAAAAGAAGATAACTGCTGACATTAAACCGGTGTATCCTAACAGGATTACAATAACTTTTCTGTTCTTTTCGAGCCATTTCCATCAAAGGAACCCTGTCAGCTAAACCCTGTCATCTTGAGAGTTCAGATAGGGTTAATAACGAATACACGTCACAACATGGTAGTCAACTATCCATGGACCAAGAAAGTTAAGAATTTGACGACCAATCAGGTTTATATCCATTAAAGTCATTAAGAATTTAACAATCAATCTCTATCCCCAAATAATTTACTCCCAGGTGGGATAATTCTTTTTATTACTATAAACAAGAAATATTCAAGCATTTATTATATAGTTTAGCTACCTTAAGAGGCGAACTGATGAGCATGTTTTTTCTTTTGTTTAACTAGTAGCTTCAAGAGAAAATAGGTTGATTTTGTTTGCATTTATTACATTCCATACACAAGCACTGTTATACATGATGTAATCCGATTGCAACTATTAATAACTTTGTAAATAATTGATATTCTTGTGTACTGTTATTAGTCTGTAAATTAATACTCGAAAGAGAAAGATGATTTTCTTGATTGAGATTTAATTGTTTTCCTTTCACAGGTTTCTTGAGGGTTCTACTTCAGAGCATACCTTTATCTTCCTATCTTGTCGTTGGCAGTATTTTCATTGAGACGTTAGCTTGATCTGAACGGCAAAATTGATTCAATTATGAATTGTCACAAAGATAGTTTCCGGGTAGGAGGCCAAGTGTCTATAAAGGCCTGGACAATTATGGGAGAAAAGGGCCGAAAGGACACTGATATGCAATCACGAGGGGCCGCATTGGTAGCGATGATATTGCAAGTTTCCGTTACATTGCTGTGAATGGGGATTAGTTTAGACACCAATTAGTCTGCAAATTATCGGAGCAGAGATGTGGATGTAAATTTAAGGTATTCTTGATGGGACTTTTTGTTAGTCTGCAAGGTCTTTCTTTTTTGAAGCAGAGAAATGAGGACGAACAGCTTTTTGGCTTTGAGGAGGGGTTCTCTACTAATATGGAGAAGTAGAAGTAGAACTGGAGAAACGAAAAACCTTGTCAAGATATATATATATATATATATATATATATATCAACTAAAATTTGACGTCTCTCAAGACATATATATATATATATATATATATATATATATATATATATATATCAACTAAATTTTGATAAGTCTCTCAAGATATACATATATATATATCTATACATGTATACAGCCTGTATGATTCTTGCAATGCCACATTAGCTGTTCAATAAGTGGTAATTTGTCAGTAATGACATCATGACGTTTGCCACATTAGTTGTTCAGGAATTTTAATGATAAAGTCAAAAACCGGACGCATGTGAGAAGCATTATCATACATGACAGATGTAATGACACTTTCCCTAACTTTTGAAAAGATCATCAAATCTTTGACTTACGCACCCTTTAACATGTATTATGCATGAATCAGTTGCAGACAACCTTCACTTTCAATATTTCCAAGGTTAGTAGATAAGTTTGACATGCTTTTCAAATATTCTCGACCTTATACAGTTCCAAGCATTTTGCAGTGTTGGCCATATAAAATGAAACTTCGAACTATAAACCACAAATCAAAGTCATAGCTTGATTCTAGAAACTCTTATTAACCGAGTACCAACTATCCGACATGTAGATCAAATAATTGTTCTTAGTGCAGCAGATCAGCGGAATGACCCTGAAGAAGTCCAGCACGAATCTGTGTAGCAATGTCTCCCACTGCCCCAGGGCCATGGGGAATGAAAACAGAGGAAGCCTTTGAGGACGCCCCAATCTCTTTCATAGTATCAAAATACTGAGTTATCAGCACCATATCCATCACATCCTTAGCAGTTGTTCCGGGGACATTCTCAGAGAAGGTAAGCACACTATCCCTCAAGCCATCAACGATGGCCTGACGTTGACGAGCTATGCCAAGCCCCGACAAGTACTTAGACTCTGCTTCTCCTTCAGCTCGCTTGATCTGCAGAATTTTCTCTGCTTCTGCCTTCTCATTTGCTGCCACTCTCAGTCTAGCAGCTGTCATAGCATTTGCACAAGAATCAGTATGCGAGACTAAAAGATGCTTAAAACCATAATTGTATATGTTTCAAGAGTATCATCTGCAGAAAAGGTTTTCATGTCAGCAATCATTATGCCTGAAGTATCTCTCGCTAACTTCTAGTGACAGACTTATCAACCAAGGTTTTTTTCTTTCTTTTGAAAATATCAGGAGATTTAGCAATCATGGCTGAGTACTATGCATTTCAAAAAGGTGAAGCAGTGAAAGCAAAATTTTTGCGATGATATTGCTACCTTGATAGGAGACCAACAACTAACCTGCATTTATCTCATTCATTGCTCTCTTTACATGAACGTCAGGCTCTATATCCACAATAAGGGTCTGCACTATTTCATAGCCATAGGCAGACATGGCCTAGTAGAGAAGAGAAGAGAAGAGCAAGGTGCTTGATTAGTGACCTAAAAACATCACTGACATGACCACATGTATAAATTATACCTTTTCGAGCTCATCTTCAACAGCTTTTGCAATATCATTCTTCTGTTCAAAAGCAGCATCCAAGTTCAGTTTTGGCACACTTGCCCTGATGACTGTAGATGCAAAGTCAACTATCAAAAATCATGTCGGTTAAATTTTAAATGCAATGTTATTATATGCCATCATTATTAAATAAAAGTATTATCTAGTGATCTCAAACATTAAAACAGTATTAATTATACAGGCTTTCTCAAAGCAAAAGTTAGTATATACCGTCAAATACATAGGCTTGGATTTGTTCCTTGGTGTTGGAGAGCTTATAGAAGGCATCAGAAGCTTTTTCTGCCAAAGCATGATATTGAATAGATGCAACAACAGTGACAAAGACATTATCCTGAAAATATGAAATTGTCAGTTGGAGTACCAGAATACAAAAACGTAAATGTGAATACTATTTATTTCTCGCCTCCCCCTTTCCCCTCTTTTCTTTCTTTTTCCCCTGGAATGAATCATCAGATGGAACGCCAGCTGGGAGGAAACCAAATTGGAAAATTGGATAATCATGCTCTTTCTCTCTAAATAAAAATATTCCACCAATCAAATGCCAAGAATTCACGGAAACAAAGGTAAGATGCTGACCTTAGTTTTAGTTTCACACCTAACATCAAGCTGTTGCACACGTAGAGACAGCCCACCTGCCAATTGGTACCCCAGACACCATGGCAAGCAGTGGCACCCAGGTTCAAGCACATCATCAAACTTCCCAAACTGTTCACTTATAGCAACATTAGACTCATCCACTTGGATGCAACCAAAAACTTGTCCCATGTCTGATGTAATTTAACAATGAAGCATAGAGGTGTTCATAACATTCTAACAAAGAGTCGTACCTGAGAAAGCAACCAATAGATTCAAAACTCAGAGCAGTAATGACTTTTACAAAGACCACTCCTACTCCACAAATTATCATGATTATATTGGCATTAATCTCTTTTTTGTTTCCTTTATCAAACAGAAGTAGAAGAGTGGTAAAGATAGGTAAATAAAGGGAATGGTATTATCATGCGAAAATTTTAGTTTCGAATAGCCAATGAAAAAGAGAAGGAAGTGAATCACTATCTTCTCTCCTCTACCAAAATGAAAGCAGTTGCTTCCTACAAGAATAACAAAAAGAAAACAATTCGAGAAAACCGATACTCGCTCTCTTATAGTTTAAGCCATCAAAAAACTACAAATTACGAACAATAGAAACCCTAAAGAAAATCAAACACATGGGGTTTACCTTCTATATTGTCAACCGATGAAACACTCGGATGCATCTCCACTAAAACATCGACACAAACTGAAAGTTCATAAAATTCGAACTACAAAAACCCACCTTTCTGCCAGCAAAAGGAGCCTGATTAAGTGGGTCGAATTTCCTCTCAAAATCCTGCAGCTTCTCAGGAATCAAACACAAGGTACAGAGAAAAGAAAAGGAGCTTGTAAAAAATGTAAGCTTATCAAGTACACAGATACAACGACCCAATAGAAAAATCTCAAAACCGGGTTCCAATCTTATTTGAAGTACAAGGAACAAGAGTTTCTAACGTGCGTTGTCTATAATAAAAAGGATGATGCTCATCGACTTACCGAATGCTGTATGGAGCCAGAGAAAGTTATATCTCTCTCTACGTATTTAATTTATAGACTCCGTTTCTATTTATTCCTCCTGTTGGTGTTATCCTATCGCACATTTTAAGCCAATAATGTCAGTACCGTACTGAACTAGAAACCGTTAGAGTGAGTATGTTACAAGTAATTTTTAAACATTATAAATTAATTCTTAAATTTTTTAAAATTGTAAATAATCTCTCAATATATTATGCAATATAATATATAATTTTACATCAACCATGTCTTCAAAAATTATAATAATATAAATTTGAAATAACAACAATATATTTATTTTTGTTAACAATATTTTTCACATATTTTACATATACAAAGTAATGCAATTAATATAAAAAATTATTTTAATCATCATACAAATATAAAACTAAGAATGATACAAAGTACTTAAAATGTTACAATTTTACTATTAATAAAGAATAATTACATTAAAACATCAAAAAGAAAAGATAATAAAATTCTATGACTCCATAAGTACAACAAGAGTCTGTACTAAGAAACACAACTTACTAGATGCGAAACTTGAAACAAAATATTTACGATTAAAAGTTTTATCTTTATATTACATATATAGAATTTAAAATATGCATTAAATACAAGTGAAACTAAAATAAATGAAGAAATGAAAAACATGTAACTTCATTTAACCGCATACTCGTACAAATTGCATTGACTTCAATTCTCATTTGGTACAAAAAGTTCTCATGATTTACAAGAGTCTCATCATCACTATTATTTAAATTCATTGCACCAAATAACATGTCAATACTTTTCCATCTAAGATTATCTTCCAAGTCACTATTATCTATCAAACTCAATTCTTTAGAAACTAATATTCTAAAAGATCGAAATGATCAAGACAAATTGGATCTATATAACTACTTGTTCTATTAAAAAATAATGAAGATAAATTGGGTCTACATGATACATGTTCTATTAAAAGTCTTAGTAAACAAAAAAATAAACTATTAAGAAATTACAAGAAATTATTGTAACGCCCCAAATTAAGGGTTAGAATATTAAAAGAAGTTAGTACGAATTATGTTTGTTATTTGCTTATTAAATATTTGCTTAATTGTGCATAAATATTTTGGCATGCATTCATGACATTTTCCGGGTAAATTGGTTTAATGAAACTTCGGATTGATTCGGACTGTATTAATATAATTTTAGTAATTTTTGTATACTTCGAATATTTTTAGAAATTGTTGGTGAATTATTTATTTTTTGAAAATTTATTTTGCGAGTCATTATTTTATGACGAAATTTTGGTGAATTTTAGAAAGTTTTCTGGAAATTTTGGGTATTTGTTTGTTATAAGAATTATAACAATGTTAAAGAATATTTTATTAATAAAGTAATAATAAATAAATTAATGGACGAAGTAGACAGTGGCATATGGTGGTTTGTAAGTGAGACACGTAGTTAATGACTTTGACATGTTTATAATACTTGTCTAACATGCAAACAAGAAGAAACCCACGTTATATTTTATTAACATGCTTTCGGTTGCTTTGTTCACCGATAATACTTCAATCTCACTGCTGGAAATTCTAAAACACGTAAGTTGTGGTTTCAATTGTTAAGGTTTTTTTGTAAACTCTTTCATAAGGTATTAGTGTTGGCTTTTTAAAGTCTTGCAAACATGAAAACGCATACTCTGTTTTTATAGTGTAAGTATTAGTGCAGATGCATGACTTTGAAAAAAATATTTATATGTGGGATTCTGTTTTATGTTAGAGTAAACCGACTAATCTTATCTTATTAAGCATGCATGTTCTGGAAAATTTTGACTGAATTAAATGTGTGAGGGAGTTAGAAGAGTCATTAACGTTGTATAGGAAGAGTGCAACGTTCTGGAGAAAATCAAGAACATGACGAACTCATCATACTCTGTTTTTATATATATACGTATCACGTACGTGAATTACATGTTTATTTTTGGTACTGATTATGCTGGGATTTATGAGAGATGAAGTTGGTAAGGTTCTGATATTGGTAATAAAAGAAATATAATGCATGATAATATGAGAAATGGAAAGTTTACAGTGGAGAGAGAATTAAAATATGGCATTTGGATTTTTAAGTTTTGAAGTGTAAAAGTTGATTCTAATTGTATTTGGGCATGGAAATGATGGTTAGATGAGTTTTGAAGTGAAG
>JAOQMR010000008.1:10984751-10998215 GCA_027563865.1 Erythroxylum pelleterianum | reverse complement strand
TCGAAGAATCCAATACAACATTCGAGGGTGAAGCATATTGAAGTCAGACATCATTTCTTAAGGGATTATGTTCAACGGAGAGTTGTGAGTCTTCAATTTGTAGAGATGAAGTATCAGTGGGCAGATATTTTCACCAAACTGTTAAGTGAAGATCGATTCAAAGAAATCAGATGGAACCTTAACATGGTGATGATAAGCGATCAACCATTTGATGGGTAAGAGTTCATGGTGTTAGTAACAGAAAGTTACAGTCAGTAACTTCTGACACAAGGATGTTTTAGAGGGAAACAGGTTGTAAATGATATTGAAAATCGCACCTATTCTAGAAACACCCTTGACATACCCTAACATTTGATCATTCAAGTACTCTCTACCGATAACCTTTCATTTCACAAAATTTCCCAAATCCTCTGTATCCAACCTTTACTCTTCTACAGACAAAGTTCATCAGACAAGTAACTTTACTCTCAGTAGAAGAAATGGAGTAGGCAATGATCTATGGAAGACATGTTGATTTCGAGTCACTGAGGAGAGCCAATCTGGACATTCAATCGGAGATAGAAGCTACAGGATGGATGAACTTTCTCAAGATGAGAGAAGTCGTGTTCCAAAATGAGGTATATGATTTTTGGAAGAATGTGAAGTTTGTGAACAACACGATTGTCTCTTCGGTAGATGGATTTTCTATAATTGTCACAAAAGATTTGATTGAGAAGGTGACGGAATGTTCATCGATGGGAGAACAGCTTTCAAGCAAACCCAGGTGGATGGCAAAGCTCAATGTGAACGAAGAACAAGTTAATCGACTATTATATGGGGAGAATGACCCAACTGAAAGGAGGACGTCAAGCTTGGTAGCAAAAGCTAGGGTTCTACATGCAATCCTGTTTAATTACGTGTTACCCAGAGCCGGATCAAGACATCTAGTCACTACATTATATGAATAGTGTATTTTCTATCTCATGAATTTTGAAGCTATTGATTTACCATTTCTGATTTTCCAGTATATGGTGAAAGCGATGAAGGATACAAATAGCTATCCTTTTGGAATGCTTCTTATAAGGATTTTTAAGGAAACTGGAATCCCCTTAGCAAACAAGATTTCTATGTCTGTTAAAAGTTCTATTAACTATACAACAGTTGCAAAAATGGGATTAAGAAATACAGACAAATTAGAAGCTGAGTTACGGAGAAAAGTAACAACTTAGGGGGAGCAACCTCAGAAGAGATCATCTATCAAATCATCTAAGCCTCAAGTAAAAGAAACTAGACAAGTAACTGTGGTGAGAAACACACCATCAGCAGAATCTGACAGGAGGAGATCCTTAGAAGAAACTGTAAGAAACAGAAAGACTTCTCAAGAAGACCGTAGCGGGGTGCGAGTCATTGAAAAAGGCACTTTGAAACGACAAGGAGAGATACTTCTTAGTGACATTCCCAAACAACCAAGAAGGTCACCAAGAGTTACCACAATGCGTCAAAGTGAAGAAAAACAATCCAGAGAAGCGAAACAAGTTAAAAACACAAAATTGCGAGCCCCCAAGACTATAAGGCCATTGATTTCAATTCTGCGAGAAGATGCAGAGAATCAACTGAATAAGGTCATTGAACGGAAGCGAAAATTAGAGGATGAGAGGCAGGGATCGCAAAAGTCTCCAAAGAAAATTGACTCTCAATCAAAGAAGATAGGAAGTCTGACGATAGACATGACCCCTACAGAGGTCAGGCAAGAAGAAAATGTTTTTGTTGCTGATGAAGTTAGCTTAGGTGAAGTTGCTGCTAATGTTGAGGACTTTCACAATGTGAATGATAATCCTATCTTTGAAGAAGTAGTTTCCACTACTGCTCAACCAACACTAGTCAGTAAGGAGAAGACTATACCTGCTGTTGTTCAAGAAGAAGAGCAAACAGAACTCAGTATGGCACCTGCTGTTGTTCAAGAAGAAGAGCAAGTAGAACTCAGTATGGCACCTGCTGTTGTTCAAGAAGAAGAGCAATCAGATCACAGTATGGTACTAATTGCTTCATCCCTACTTCTAATAAGAAAAGACTTGGAAATCAAATTGGTTGCAAAAGAAGAGAAGCGGATCAAGTCAATTATTATCAGGGATAAACCAAGGAGAATAGTGAAGGCATATTTTAAACCACTTGTGTTTGACAAAAGTGTTACGCATCTATTGGATATTGGATACAAGAACTTTTATGTTCAATTAAAGCGAATTGCGAAGGAATCATATCCAACAGAGATGACTGAAGAGCCTCACACTATATATCCAGTTCTGGAGAGCACGGTAATAAAGGTGGTACCAGATTTTCAACCACCATATTATGCCGAACCCAATTTTGATAAGGGGAAGCAGAAAATACATCCAGAGCCAGTCTTGGATGATATGACATCTGATCAAATTGCTGAAGCAGTACGGCTGATAGATGAAGCATGTGAAGTTAAAAGGAATGCCAGTGTAATCTGCATTTATAAGGATCCAGGAACAAGTAAAAGTAAAGTTGAGGATAATGATCCAAAGGGAGGAAAACTAAGAGAAGGTCAGTATAATCCTCTCAAGATTGGCAATTTGGAGTGTTCACGTTCTGTGTTGAAGATCATTCTGCGCCATCGACCATTATGGGACATCACTTCATTGGAAGAAGTCCTACCATGGCTTGGTAGACCATTTCCACGTTTACCGGTTCCTGATGACCTTGATCTTCCAGAGCCGAACCTACCTGTTCAACCTCCTCTCCTTCAAATAATTGAACCAACTATTGTAGTTGAGGATGCTTATTCGACTACGGTTGCAATTGTTCAAGAACAACCCAAAGAAAAAGGAAAATCGAGTGACACTGAACCACAAATTTTACAACAGCAAGTTCATAAGCTTGTCAAAGACATGAAGAAAGTGAAGAAATTATTGAAGAAGCTTGTGCAGCAGTCTGGGTTTTAGTTTTGATCAATAACAAATAGGGGAGAAAGAAAGAAGGCAAAAAGAAAAAGAAAAGCAAGTGAAAACAGGGAGATCAGTAAAGAGAAAAGAAGAAGTCATTAGATCGGAATTTCATTAGATCAGAATTTCTCTTGATGTACTTTTGTTGATATATCTCTATGAGGAGCTTTTCATATTTTTAATCAAGTATTTGTTATCATCAAAAAGGGGGAGAATGTTAAGTCAAAAGTGACTTTATGCATTAAATAATTTTGATGATAAACAAAATGAAGTTATTCGAGAAAAAACAGATGGAAGCTATTTAGAAAAAGCAGACGGAAGCTATTCAGAAAAAGCAAACGGAAGCTATTTAAAAAAAGCAGACGGAAGCTATTTAGAAAAAGCAGACGGAAGCTATTCAGAAATATCAAACGAAAGCGATTCAAAAAAAACAGATGAAAGTTATTCGATGAAAAACAGACGAAGCAAAAGCATTTGACAAAAAGCAGACAAAGCAAAAGCAGTCGAAGCAAAAGCAGACGAAGCAAAAAGCAGACGATTCAATAATCAGACGAAAGCATAAAGAAGTCGGAAGTATCAGTTTGAGTTAGTTACAGAACTCAACTGAATAACCGTTTCTTTCAAAAATCAAGAAGCAGTTATTCAAGAAGTAGTTGAAGACTCAACTATAAATATAAGTTGAGATAGTAGACTGAATTAATTTTTGACGTATAAAATTTTAAGATCTATCATTCTGTACGAACATTGCTAAGAGCGATATTTTACTGTAACAAGCTCTATACATCATTCAAGTTTGAAAGTTCTATAGATAGCCTGAGGAGGATAAGTGTAAAATAATACTAATTGTAAAGAGACCTGAAGAGGCTCAGTGGAAAGAATACTTGTAAACGTTTTGAGAGATAGTGAAATCTCAGAAAGTTATTTGAGGACTGGACGTAGCCCACGGTTTGGGGTGAACCAGTATAAAAATTACTGTGTCAAACTCCCTCAACCCTCTCTACCTCGTTATTGTGATTTTTTATTATCTCACATACGCAAGTTTTAGAAAATCGTTTACGAACAAAAGTGATATTAATTCTGAACCAAATAAGTTTGTGTTCTATTCAATAAGTTTTTTTATAAGAAGGGATTAACGAAAAAGTTGTCACAATTCAACCCCCCCTTCTTGTGTACTTATATATCATTGTATTAACGTGTGATTTACTTCAAATCCAAACTTGTATGCTATAACTCGGGCAGCACTGGGCACAGCCTGCAACACATGTGGTTTCCATGTTGGAACTTATTAAATGGCATGAAGATATAGCATGAGTATGTACACATTCAACAAACAACTTGGAGTATTTTGTCTACATGCTATCTCTTTCTTAGAAGGTATACAAACTGGAAAGTACATCCACAGGAGAAAGATAAAGAGAGAAAATAAGGGCAAACTCCAATGCACAAGGCTCCCCGCTTTGCGGAAGTCATGAGGGGGTCATCAATTGTACGCAACCTTTCTTTTGTAATTTACAAAGTGTTTGTTTTCGTGACTTAAACCATGACCTTCCAATCATAAAGGAGTAACCGTACTAGTTGCTCCAACTCTCACCCACAAGAAAGATAAAGAGAGAGAACCAAATTATTTGTGGTCTAAATTACATACCTTAATATTCGCTACAGCATCAACATGCCAGGTGTGAATTGCCAGTAACAAATCCTCCAAAGCCTTACTAGAGGCTAGAACATTATTTATGACCAAGCCCAGAGTGGAAACAACAATTTTTGTCTCTTGCAAACTAAGCATGTCCCAACAATGAGCAATTTCATGATGGAAAATTGGAATTGCAACTCTTTCCACTAGTTCAGGAACAAGATTTCCATTAGCCAATGGATAGACAATTAGAAAATTAGGAAGAGGGAAGATTCTGATGGTGCAAGTTTTGTAAAGTCATCATCGTTCTCCAAAAGAGGGAGGTAGAAGTCAGTATCCTCATTTGTTTGGATCCTTAGTTACTTAATTTAATTTTGAGAACAAAATTCTTTTATAGGGAAGAAATGTAAAGCCCACAAAACAAAAAACCAAAGAACCCAGCCTTAACAACTAATCCATAGCATTAAATAATTAAATAGAGGGGTATAAATAGAAGCCAACAATTGGAAAATTATACACCAACGAAAATCAACTTATCTTCTTCATTTTCTTTTTCATTTTTCTAGCTGGTAAGTGTGTAAGTGCACCATCTTTCTCCCGTATGTGAAACTTTTCTCATGTATTCCCTCATTGAATTTGTTTTGCAACAAATTGTGAGAAAATTATGGAGTTTAACAACTTCAAAACCCTTAGAAAGGCATAGACTTCATATAGAGAATCATTATAGAGAGGGGAGTCAATCTGTTAAAAGGGGAGTGAGTCATTCACGGTCTACTGGTGTAGGGGGATCTAGGAGAGCCCATGTCACATCGAGCAGGTGTGGTAGTTTCTATCGATTTGGTGGAGATCGAGGAGATGGCAGGAATTCAGAACAGTATGACACTATTAGTGCATCATTAGTTGGATCTGATAGAGGGGTTATTCAGAGGTTCAGAGGACCTTTTAATAAAGGAGTTGGAGGGTTACGGAGTTGTTCTACTTGTGGGAGAGTTCACATAGGATCATATTAGGGATCTATTGGGATCAGTCAAACATGTTATATTTGTGGAGAGTAGGGGCACTTACAAAGGACTTGTCTGACAATAGGGAGAAGTTCAAGAGTGAAGGCAGAGGAGACAATACATGGTCAGAGTGGTACCTTTGGTTTAGGTAAAGGTTTAGGTGGAGTTGGTAGTAGAGTGGTAGATGAGTTAGATGAAGGACAACAGTGGGTACAGGTACTTGTGGGACATCTTCAGGGTCAAAATTAAGCGAGGATATTCCATGTGATGAGGGAGGAGACACTCATAGCCAAAGATGTCATTTCTGGCATGATTTCATTTTTTGATATTGACGCTTATGTGTTAGTAGACCCAGGATCTACACATTCTTACATTTCTTTCAAGTTTGCCTCTAGAGTTTCGAGGGAGGTTAGTATATTAGGATATGACCTAAGAGTGTGGTTGCCAGTAGGAGACTATGTAGTAGTAAATAGTGTAAGGAGGGGGAAGCTAATGAGGATTGGTGGAGTGGAGCTATCAGCTGAATTGATAGTGATGGATTTAAAGGGGTATGACGTGAATTTTAGGATGGATTGGTTGGCATAACATCAAGCTGTAATAGCTTATTATGCGAAGGAGGTGATGATAGAGTCCTCAGGTAAATCATAAGTGATATTTAGGAGGATCGCTAAGTGATCCTACTATGTGTGATCTCAGCCATGACTACTAGATTGTTGATATTGGATGGATGTAAGGCATATTTAACTCATATTATATCTATAAGGGAGGTGGGTACTGGGTTAGAGGATATTCTTGTGGTGAGGGAATTTTTTGAGGTATTCTTAGATGAATTATCGAGTTTACCACCTTAATGAGAGATAGATTTCACCATTGAGACTATGCCTGGAGTTGGAAAAGTTCTTATTTCACTTTACAGAATGGATAATATTGAGTTACATGAGTTAAAAAGGTAGTTAGAGGAGTTGTTGGAAAAAAGGCTTTATTAAACCTGGCACATCACCCTAGGTAGCTCGAGTGTTGTTTGTGAAGAAAAAGGATGGTGGTATGAGACTTGGTATGGATCGTCGACAGCTAAATAGGGTGATATTGAAGAACAAGTACATGTTTCCAAGGATAAATGATCTTATAGATCAGATAAGGGGATCATATTTTCCAAGATTGACTTGAGATCGGGGTAGTGGCAGTTGAGGATACCTAAGCCAAATGTTCCTAAAACAACTTTTTGTACTTTGTGTGGCCATTATGAGTTCTTAGTGACGCCTTTTGGATTGACTAATGCACCAATCACATTTATGGCATTGATGAATAAGACTTTTTAGGAGTATCTGGATCAGTTTGTGATAGTATTCATTAATGATATATTGGTGTATTCGAGGAGTTAAGAGGAGCAAGAGCAACATTTGAGGATTGTGTTATAGATTCTGAATAAGACACAATTGTATGTGAAGTTAAGTAAGCGTGAGTTTTTGATGGACTGGGTAGTTTTCCTTAGACATGTGTTATCTCGATGGGGAGGGATTCCTGATCTTGCTAAGGTAAAGGCAATTATAAAGTGGGAAAAGATAAGGGATTTTTAAGGACTTGCTAGGTATTATCAAAGATTTGTAAAAGGATTTTTTTATGATAACTAGCCCATTAACTAAACTGCTAAAGAAAGGAGTTCAGTTTGAGTGGATCAATCTGTGCTAGAAGAGTGTTGAGGGGCTTAAGCAAAGATTGACTTCTAGCCTAATTTTGGTGTTACCATTAAGTGGTGGAGGTTTGGGGCTATATAGTGATGCTTCGAAGGTAGGTTTGGGATGTGTGTTGATGCAGCCTAGAAAAGTGTCAGCTTATTCCCCTCGTCAGTTGAGATCACGTGAAATGAATTATCCTACCAATGATCGGGAGTTAATGGCTATTGTGCATGCTCTTAGGATTTGGAGACATTATTTGTATGGGGAGACATTCCAAATCCTTATAGATCACAAGAGTCTTAAGTATACCTTAACTCGGAGGGCATTAAACTTAATGCAGAGATGATGGATTGAGCTACTAAAGGATTATGATTGTATTATTGATTACCATCTGAAGAAGGCTAATGTAGTGGCAGATGCTTTGAGTAGGAAAAAATCTGGCGTAATGATTAGTTTGAGAGGACACAGTATGACGCCATTGATGAAGTTGAGAGCACTAGACATGAGATTAGAGATTGACTATGTGAGTGGTTTATTAGCGACATTACATGTTTAACCAGATTTGGAAGATAGGATCAGAGAAGCATATGCTTGGGATTCTTATCTGATGCAGATCAGAGAAAGAGTGCAACAGAGTATGGGGACTAACTTTTCAGTAAGAGTAGATAGAAGGCTAGTGATTGGGAGGTGAGTTTGTGTGTCAGATGTAGATGGACTACGAGAGGAGATTTTGAAGGAAGCTTATAGTGTAAAATATGCTATGCATCTTGGTAATACAAAAATGTATCGAATCTTAAGACCTTATGACTAGTGGCCAGTAGGGAAATTAAGACCCTTAACTATTTCGTCATGAAAGTGGGAGAAAATTACGATGAATTTGATAGAAACGTTCCCGAAGACCAAATGTAGACATGATTCAGTTTTGGTGATTGTGGATAGGTTGACTAAATTAGATCATTTCTTACTTGTATAACAAACAAACTCTCTGGGCAAGCTTTCCAAGTTGTATATTGATGAGATTGTAAGGTTATATAGGGTTTCAGTGTTTATTGTATCAGATCGAGATCCACAGTTTACTTCCTAATTCTGGATGAGTTTATATACAACTTTAAGGATTAGGTTGAATTTGAGTACTACATTTCACCCTCAGCTAGATGGATAATCGAAGTGTATGATTCAGACATTGGAGGATATGAAGAAAGGGTGTGATAAACTTTAAGGGTGATTAGTATAAATATCTACCTTTAATGGAGTTTGCAAATAAAAAAAATTAACACTTTAGCATCGGTATGGCACCATTTGAGGCATTATATGGCAGGTAGTGTAGAAACCTGATATGTTGAGATATAGAGGGTGTTAGATTGTTCGAGGGACTGGAGTTGGTTCATGAGACGATGTGAAAAATAGGGGTGGTAAGACAATGCTTGAAGGCAGCTCAAGACCGGTAAAAAAAATTATACTGATCAACATTATCGGGAGATAGAGTACAATACTGGAGATATTGTATTTCTATGAGTATCACCTTAGAGGGGAATTCTGAGGTTTGGTAGGAGAGGGAAATTAAGTCTGAGATACATCAACCCATATGAAATTGTACAACGTATCAGATCCTAGCTATTTTATATCGAGGCTTGAGATCAAAGTTATAAAAAAAATATGACTTATAAAGAGAAGTCGGTGAAGATATTAGATAGATAGGTTAGGAAATTAAGAAGATGGGAGATTCCAATGGTGCAAGTTTTATGAAGCCATCATCGTTCTCCAAGAGAGGTGACCTTGGAGGTAAAGGACAAAGATCGACTTCAGTATCCTCATTTGTTTGAATCTTAAAGTATATAATTTAATTTTGAGGACGAAATTCTTTTAAGAGGGAGAATTGTAAAGCTCACAAAAAGGAAAAAAAAAGCCCAGCCTTAACAACTAACCCAACCCATAAAATAATTAAATAAACGGGTATAAATAGAAACCAATAACTAGAAAATTATACATCAACGAAAAACAACTTGTCTTACTTCATTTTCATCTCCATTTTTCTTATTGGTAAGTGTGTAACTGCATTATCTTTCTCCTACATGTGAAACTTTTCTCATGTGTTCCCTCATTTTATTTGTTTTGTAGCAAATTGTGAGAAAATTGTGGAGGTTAACAACTCCAAAATCTCTTAGAAAGGTATAGACTTCACATAGGTAAAATAATTTTCCAGCAAAAATTGTATGCCTTTAATTGTGAGTTTTAGTCGTCCTACACTAGATTATAATTGGAATGTCTATTGTAAATGGTTAGGACAATAAATTGAAGTAAAAAATGGAGAAAAGGTGGTTGAAAATGAGGGAAAAAAAGGAGGTAGGAGAAGAGGAGAGGATGAACAAGAAGGCAACTTTGGAAATTTTAAGTTGTATTAAAGGGAAAAATAGGAAATGCAAAAATTTAAAGGTAAAATTAGATTTTAACTCCAAAAAGGGTATTTTATATTAATAGAAATAAATGAGGGTAAAATACGACTTTTAATAATTAAGGGTATTTTAGTAATTATGGTAGATAGGTTAAATAAGGATCTCTTTTAATTAAGAATAAAGTGGAAAAGGGAATAAAGTGGATTATTAAGTGTAATTAAGTTGAAATTTATTTTAAATTAGTCTAAAAGAATTTTTGTAATGTCTAGGTCAGAAGAATAAACTGAGTATATTGGACTTACCAATTAGTTGAGTTCAAAATTCAAGTAAGTATAACATTAGATTGTATTCTTATAATTGTATTTTTGTTATTAATAAATTATTTTTATAATGAATCATATTTTAGATTGGTTATTATTTAAATTAATGATTACTAGTTATATATATGGATTTTAAAAATATATTATTATATTTATTTATTTCACAAATAATTAACAAAGTACAAGTTGTTTTGTTTTTTTATTTGTTACATATTATGATGTGTATCACTTGTTAATTTGGGAAAATATTTGTTAATTAAGAAGAGATTAACGAATAATACGTTGTGAATAAATGGTGTAAATTGTGAATATATGCTTGCCTAGGATACGTTACATTCAATGATTATAGATTGATGAGTTACATAAATATGAGCGAACAATGGCTAAGGACCTGTCCGTGGAGTAGGTACCAAGACACCATGAGTCCCAGGAATGTTCTGTGCTGATGGATAGGTACTAGAGTAGTATCGAGATATCTTGTTTCTTTGGGATATTATGTGTCGATAACTAGGTACTTGGGTCCCAAATTAGATTGAAAAATTAAGGTACCATGTGTCGATATTTATACATCTAATTGCGTTCCACTTAGTAAAAGATTATGATGAGTAGAGATAAGCCGATAGAGTATTGATTGTAAGCCTACTAGGTTAAACAGGGCCTAGGCAGTTCAGTTAATTATGAGATAAAATATAAATAGAAGTAATAATAATATTAGTCTTAATTATTTCTTTGATATAATTTTGGATTTTTGTTAATTGTTCAAATAGGTTGAGTAATGTTGTGTATTTTAGTATTATATATATATTTTAATCACTTGACTAATTTCTATATATATATATTGAGTTATTTGATTTTAAAGTTATGATCAATTACCCTTACTAAGTAGACAACTCATCTCTAATTGTTATTATTTTAAGAGATAGAGAGATTGCCCATAACCCTAGTGCACGATATTGACATAGTGGAGTTTAGATGGGGCAGCAGATTATATTGAGTAAAGTTGTTTCCAAATAGAACTCTATCTAATAGGATTTATCTACATCACAACTAACAAGATAAGACATTACATTTAACTAGGAATAATAAATCCATATCCATAAAGAACCTTACTATCTTCAGATGATTCTCCCATATGGTCTTTATCTTTTAGAGTTGATGTATATCTACTGTGACCTTATCTGCTACATCATCTAAGATCTCACTGATAGGATTGAATCTTCTTATAAATTCCTACACATTTACATGTGCGTTCAATCCTATTTTTTATGATAAAATACTCAATTTATGCTTAATTTGGGTTGATTAGTAAGTTGCATGTGTTGATATATTTTTTAGCAATTAAATAAAAGTTGTCGTTTGAAGGAGAATTAATTGACGCAAATTATATTTATAGCAAGTTTCAATCAACGGTGACCTCACAAAGGAGGAGATAAAACAAGAGAAATCAACAGTGCGGAAATGGTCCAATTAGAGGATGCATGCATGAATTGCAGTAGAGGAAGGATTGTTCATGGACACGTTAATTTTAAATCAAGGAGCCACTGGATAGCAAGAGACTCTGACGTTGACGCATAATGTCGTGGGCAAGCAAGTCACGCATATAGACCCAAGTATACTGGAAGCAACTGAGAGCATGGGAGATTAAATTTGAGAGGGACCCAGCAGATTTGACGCACAAGTTGACAAAGAAAGCAATAAACACGCAACAGATGAAAAATCAGCAGGTGAAGAGCAACTCAACGCACAGCTTAATGTCAATTAACATAAACAAGTTCAAGACAGCTGGAGGTCTTAAGGTGGCACACGCATAAAGTCAACAAAGAGTGGATGAGCAGCAACTTTGAAGAGACATTTGAAGACAATCACGTGGACCCAATAGCTGAATAAACAATTAAATAGTCAAAGGTCACTTTAGCTTGGTAATGTGAAGTCTTGGATGGCTGGTGTAAAAGTTCCCATCAACACACAATCAAGAGAGCTGGACAAATAATTCACGCATATGGCAAGGAAACAACAGCAGATGGACACGCAATTTAAATCAAGCATGGGTCAATGTTATCTCTGATGCTTGGCAACTGTCCACGACAACCTAGGAGGGGGTCTTCAGCTTTATGCCCGGAGGATTAAAAATCAATCTCACAAGTCACTGTACAAAAATGCATGTCACGTAAATCCAGCAGAGAATTGGACACACAAACTAATGAAGCATTAACACAACAGTGATGAAAAATTAAGAGAGGAGGCACACGACAATTCAAGGAAAAATCAATCAAAGGTAGACGTTCTTTCTCAAATGACGCAAATCAAGTGGACAGGTGTTGACGATTGGAGGAACCTGGACACGTGATTGCCCTTTTGAAGGCTAAGCAATTAAATCAGCAAATAAAAAATGCTACAGAGGAGAGGTACACGTGGAGGAAGGTTGTTCATGCTGTTTTAAATCAAAAGCCAACGTCAATCAACAGGAAATCAAGCAGCTAACGTTGCTTTACACTAGTGGATAACATGGACCAATCAAAGACAATAATAGTGGAGGACGTTGGTATGGTGGTGATAAAATGAGAACCGTGTGTCTAGACAAGCAGCAATTAAATGGAAACAGACAAGAAGCTACAGAGGAGAACACATGATGCTTGGTGATTTGCGTGGAATGAGAAGCTAAACAAATGGGCTTTGATACAAGAATTCATGCAAAAGTTGAAAAGCAAAGCAGGCAGATCACGATGAATCAACAAGAGAGAGAATGAGCACGCAAGAGTTGAATTAAAATCAAAAGAAGACAACGTTATTTACGCAGACTGAGGAACTATCAACGCAGACTCGAGATAGCAGCATCAAAGATGAGCGGCGTCATTTGGAAATGAAGAAGCAACGCACGCGCAGAATAAAAAATGAGATCACAAGCTACACCAGAAGCCACAGAGCTAGGTCTGCGCAGACCTAGGTGAAGGCAGAAGACAAAGGATGGATGAGGGACGCATGCAGCAGGAACAGAGTATCACGATGAAACTGAGTTTCAAAGAAATAAAAGCAGCAGCAAAGCAAGAAGAGGGGGTTGGTCATTTTTATCTTCACGTTACAGTATACACAGAAGAGAGAGTTTTTCAGAGGGTCGGAGGAGGAGAGTCAGAGGTGGATTCTAACAGTACCAGTGACAGAAACAAAGCTTAGAGTCCGGGAAAATTGGGAGCTTTTCTACTTTCTCTTTTTATTCTTTTCTTCTGATGTTGAGCTTCGTTATTTGTGTTATAATTGTTATAATGTTTAGGAACTAAACCTCACTTAGGGTGAGGGGTGTAGCCGTTTAAGGATATTCTGTGTAATATGGAATGAGATGTGTTGGGTTATGTTTATTTTCCTTGAATTTCATCGTTGTTTCTATGTTTGATCACCATAGTAAAGTGAAGACAAAAGGTTGCTTATTCTTAATGAGTTTGGTTAGAGGGTTATTCCAATGAGAGTTGGGTATCTTTAGCTAAATGTTCCTGTATTCTTTGAG
>JAOQMR010000008.1:10957643-10984651 GCA_027563865.1 Erythroxylum pelleterianum | reverse complement strand
GTTTTCGGTGTTAGCCTCTCCTTTAACTAAACTTTTACGGAAGGGAGTGAAGTATGAATGGTCTGATAGATGTCAGATTAGCTTTGATCAGTTGAAGAGTATGCATACTGAAGCTCCTGTATTAGTTCAACCTACTTCTGGTATTTTTAGATGATTTACCAGGTTTGCTGCCTTAATGAGAGATAGATTTCACCATTGAGACTATGTCTAGAGTTGCCCAATTTCTATTGCACCTTACAGGATGACTACTGTTGAATTACATGAGTTAAAAAGGTAATTGTGGGAGTTGATGGAAAAGGGCTTTATTAGATCAAGCACATTACCTTGGGGAGCTCTAATGTTATTTGCGAAGAAAAAGGATAGTAGTATAAGACTTTACATGGACTACCGACAGCTAAATAAAATGACAGTAAAGAATAAGTACCCGTTGCTGAGGATAGATAATCTTTTAGATCAACTGAAGGGACTTGTCATATTTTTCAAGATTGACTTAAGATTGGGATACTAGCAGTTGACAATGGCTGAGTCAAGTATTACCAAGATAACTTTTTGTACTCAGTCTGACCACTATAAGTTCTTAGTGATGCCTTTCGAGTTGACTAATGCGCTAGCCGCATATATGAAATTGATGAACAAGACTTTTTGGGAGGATTTGGATCAGTTTGTGATAATGTTCATTGATGATATATTAGTGTATTCAAGGAGCAAAGAAGAGCATGAGCAACATTTGAGAATTGTATTACAGATTATAAAGGAGAGAAAATTGTATGTAAAGTTGAGTAAGTGTGAGTTTGGAATGGAATAGGTAGTTTTCCTTAGACAAGTGGTGTCCCAAGAGGGAGTGATGCATGATCCTACTAAGGTAAAGGCAATTATAGAGTGGGAACCACTTAGAAATACATCAAAGATAAGGAGTTTTTGGGACTTGTTGGATGTTATCGGAGATTTTTAAAAGGATTTTTTTATAATAACTAGCTCGTTGACCAAGCTGCTGAAGAAAGGAGTTTAGTTTGAGTGGACCAATCAATGTTTGAAGAGTTTTTAGGAGCTTAAGTGGAGATTGACTTCTAGCCCAATTTTGGAGTTATCATCGAGTGGTGAAGGTTTTGAGGTATATATTGATGCTTCAATGATAGGTTTGGGTGTGTATTGATGCAGCATAAAAAAATGATAACTTATCCCTTTCGTCAGCTATGATCGCATGAGTTGAATTATCCCACCCATGATCTAGAGTTAGAGACAATTATGTATGCTCTTAGGATTTGGAGACATTTTGAATCCTTGCAAATCACAAGAGCCTTAAGTATATCTTAACTCAGAGGAAGTCAAACTTAGGGCATAGAAGATGGATCGAGCTATTAAAGGATTATGACTGTACTATTGATTACTATCCGGGGAAGGATAATGTAGTGACAAATACTTTGAGTATGAAAAGCTTAAGAGTAATGGTTAGTTTGAGCTGACATAGTATGACACCATTAATGAAGTTGAGAGCACTAGCTGTGAAATTGGAGATTGATTAGGTGAGTGGTTTATTGGTGACATTGCAGGTATAATCAGATTTAGGAGATAGGATCAAAAAGGCACAAGCTTAGGATTCTTTCTTATGAAATGAGAGAGAGAGTGTGCAACAGAGTAGGGAGACTAACTTTTTAGTAAGAGCATACGGAGCGTTACTAATTGGGAGGCAAGTTCGTGTGTCAAACGCAGATGGATTACAAGAGGAGATTTTAAAGGAAGCTCATAATGCACCATATGCTATGCATCTTGGTACTACAAAATGTATCAGAACCTAAGACCTTATTACTAGTGGCCAACAATAAAGAAAGATGTAATAAAGTTTGTGTCGAGTTATTTGACTTGTCAGCAAATCAAGGCAGAGCATTAGGCACCAGTAGGAAAATTAAGACCCTTAGTTATTCAGTCGTGGAAGTTGGAGAAATTTTTGATGGATTTTTTGGTAAACATTACCGAGGATCAGACGTAGGCATAATTTAGTTTGACTGATTGTGGATAGGTTAACTAAATCAGCTCATTTCTTTCCTGTATAATAGAAAGACTTCTTGGACAAGCTTACAAAGTTGTATGTTGATGAGATTGTGAGGTTATACGGGGTTCAAATGTCTACTGTATTAGATCGAGATCTAAGGTTTACTTCCCAATACTAGATGAGTTTACAAATAACTTTGGGGACTAGATTGAATTTGAATATCGTATAACACCCTTTGATAGTCGAAACTTACGATTCAGACATTGGAGGATATGATGAGAGCTTATGTGCTGAACTTTGAGGGTAATTGGGATAGATATCTACCTTTAATGGAGTTTACGTATAACCATAATTATCAATTTAGCATCAATATGACACAATTTAAGGCATTATATTGCAGGCAGTGTAGAGATCCAATTTATTAGGATATAGAGGGTATTAGATTGTTAGAGGGACCGGAGTTGGCTCAAGAGACGATGGAGAAAATAAAGGTGGTAACGTAATGCTTGAAGGCAACTCAGGATCAACAAAAGAAATATGTTGACCAATATCGTTGGGAGATGGAGTACAATATTGGAGATAAGGTATTTCTACAGGTATCACCTTGGAAGAGAATTATGAGGTTTGGAAGGAGAGGGAAGTTAAGTTCAAGATACATCAAACTATATGAAATTGTACAACGTATGGGGCCTTTAGATTACATATTAGCATTACTACCAGAGTTATCACAAATTCATGATGTGTTCTATGTGTCGATATTAAGACGGTATTAATCGGATCTTAGCCATGTTATATCGAGGAATAATATCGAAGTTACAAATACTATGACTTATAAAGAGGAGCCAGTAGAGATACTGGATAGACAAATTAGAAAATTAAAGAGATAGAAGATTCCGATGGTGCAAGTTTTGTAGAGTCATCATCGTTCTCCGAGAGAGGCGACTCGGGGGGTAGAGGACGAAGTTCGACATCAGTATCATCATTTGTTTGGATCCTCAGGTATGTAATTTAATTTCCAGCCCATAATTCTTTTAAGGGCGGAGAATTGTAAAGCCCAAAAAGAGAAAGAAACAAAAGTATCTCAGCCTTATCTAATCAACCCAGCCTTAACTAATCAACCCAGCCTATAAAACAATTAAATAGAGGGGTATAAAATAAGCTATCAGTTGGAAATATCAAACACACCAATGAAAATCAACTTCCTTCTTTATTTTTCTCTCCATTTTTCGAGCTGGTAAATGAATTAATGCACCATCTTTCTCTTGCATATGACAATTCTCTCATGTGTTCCTTCATTTTGGTTCTTTTACAGCAAATTGTGAGGAAATTATGGAGATTAACAAGCCCAAAATCCCTTAGCATATAGGTAAAATTTTAGCATCTATTATATGTTTTTTTGTGATTTCTCGTCATCCTACACTAGTTTATAGTTGGATTACATGTTGTGATTGTTTGGGCCAATAATTGAAGTCATGGAAAGAGATAAAAATGGAGAAAAGGTGGCTAGAAAATGAGGAAAAAAAAGAGGTAGCAGAAGAGAAGAGGGTGGAAAGGATGACGATTTTTGCAAAATTTAAGTTATATTAAGGGGCAAAATAGGAAATGCAAAAAGTTAAGGGTAAAACTGAAATTTAAGGGGCAAAATAGAAAATACAAAAGGTTAAGGGCAAAACTAGAATTTACTTCCGAGATGAGTATTTTTGATATTAATTGAAATAATTGAGGGTAAAATAGGACTTTTAATAGTTAAGGATATTTTAGTAATTATGATGGTTAGGCTAGTAAGGATATATTTTTATAATTAAGAATAAAGTGGAAAAGGGAATATGTTAGATTATTAATTGATATTGAGTTGAAAATTTTATTAAGTTAGTCTATTACAATTTTGTAAAGTTTAGGTCTGAAGGTTCGATTAAGGGGTAAATTGGACTATCAAATAGCTGAGTCTGAAATTGAGATAAGGATAATCTTAGACTGTACTCGTAAAATAATGTATAATATTTTGTTAATAAATTATTTTATAGTAAATCATATTTTGAATTAGTCATTAATTAAATTAATGATTAATAGTTACATATATGAATTATGTTATTTCATTTCACAAATAATTACCAAAGTACAAGGTGTTTCGTTTTATATTTTGTTATGTTTTATGAGGTGTATCTCTTATTAATTCATCAAATAGCATGCTAATTAAATAAAAGTTGACTGATAATAAGCTGTGAACAAATGGTGTAAATAGAGAATCTGTGGCTTGCTTAGGATCGGCTATATTCGATAGTTATAGATTGATAAGTTGTTTAGACATGAGCGAACAACGGCTAGGTATCTATCCGTGAAGTAGGTACGGAAGTTTCCTGAGTCTCAAGAATGTCTTATGTCGATAGCCAAGTACTGGAGTGGTACCAAGATATGCTATACCGATTGCTAGGTACTGGAGTAGTACAGGGATACCAAGTTAGATTGAGAAATTAAGGTACCCTGTGTCAATATCTATACATTTAATTACATTTGTACTTGGTGAGAAATTATGATGAGTAAAGATGAGTCGGCAGACCATTAAATGTAAGCCTATTAGGTGAAGTAGGGCTAGACAATTCGGTTAATTATGGGATAAAACATAAATGACTGTAATAAAATAATATTAGTCTTAATCACTGTTTTGATAAAATTTAAGATGTTTATTAATTGTTCGGATAGATTAAGGTTGTGTATTTTAAGATTATGTGGATGTTTTAAATCACCAGACTAATTTTTATATTTTGAGTTATTTGATTTTAAGGGTACAGTCAGTTATTTTTACTAAGTAAGTAGTTTATATCTTGTCATTATTTTTTTTAGGAGATAGAGAGATTTTACTGATAACCCCAATGCATGAGATTTGATAGAGTAGAGTTTAGTTGAAACTAGTAAATTAATTCAATAAAGTAATAAAGTTGTTTTATTCTATATATTTTTTAATATGACGGCTTGGGTAGTTATATTTGTATAGAATACTTTTGTTACAGCTAAATATCTTTTTTTTTGAACTAATGAAGATTTTGGTAATTAATGTTATGCTTTAAAAATAATTTATATAATTGTGGTTTAAGAATTTTGAGATCATTTGTTAATTAAAAAAAATGTGTTTAATGTACATCACTTGTTCAATGGTAAAAAAGAATTAGTCTTTTCATGAATTCAACGTGCCTTAGCTATTACTGTGTGGGACAACTTTGTTCACATCATAAATTCAATTCTTTACGCTTGAATTGCCAGATAACCACATGTTTTCTTCGTTGTATATTTTATGTTTGTGTAACTAATCCAAGACAATATTTTTATTAGTTATATTTTAAGAAATTTATATTGAATATAGTAATAAGAATGTGAAACTGTCAATTCCTGAAATCAATTATTAATTTATTTTAGCCTCTTTCCTAAGGTACATAGTCTTTTTCCAACATTAACTTTATTCACGATAATAATACAGTGAAGGAACGTGCATGCTTCAATTCTACATCATGCTATTTTAATAAAAGAAAATTGAGAATGATAATTATGGTTATATTTATTGGATTTTAATTTTATATAACTATAAATTCTTATATATTTGCTGTGTCACTTTATTCAACTGTCTTTGGCTCCGTGTCCAAAATAATAAATGGCAGTTAGTAATACAATAACAATACTTAACAATAGTATTCCTTGTTCACCGGCGATATCATATCCATTAGGCCATTTACATACTGATAGCATACTAATAGCTTTTGTTAGTTTTAATGTCACTTTGGATTCCATTCCAGCGGTACAACGTTTGCCGTCTGTGGCGTCTCACTGTCCTGTTGCTATCTAAGGCACCAAGTCACCAACATTCGACGACGATAGCTGTCCCCTTTTTTTTTTTTTTTTTTTGTCTCTATCAGAGTAGCATGGATTTGGAGCTTTTTCTTTTTCCCGCTGGTAGTATGGCTAGTAACCTCCCGCTTTGAAGAATTTCAATACTTGATTTGATTTGTGATTCTATCAAGCAGAATCAGGTTTGTTGGTAGTGAAACCATTCATAGGACCAATGGTTAAGAAAGAAGAATATTTGGTCGTTTAGGAAATGCAAGACTCATATTTTGACACCAAAACAAACTTTAGAAAGGTCACAGACAAATGATAATGTTTGGTATGAGTCGTTCAGGATTTGGTATCACTTTAAGACAATCGAATTTCCAGCTACTGTCACAAAATGTCATCCCTCATAAGCTAAAAATGTCCTAGACTCCAGCGGACTTCTGAGAACCAGAATTGCCTCCTTACACGACCTTACCACGGTTTCCTTCGAATGCCAAATTAAACCTTTTTCTTTCTGTGGACAAGCGCAATATGTTTCTGAAAAGAAACTCAAGTTATCTGCCATCCAATCACCATCGAATCTGCTGTGCTGCTTCTTTTAACTTAAATGATATTGCAACGAAAGAATTGGAGGCAAACATGTAGAAAAGTCATTTCATTCGTACCTGAAAAATAATCTTCAGCTCATGGCATATATGAGTCTAACCAACTAAATGTGTTAATAAAGGCTCCACTTTTAATGACATAAGCAACCAAGGAGCTTTATACACAGATTCTCTATTGCAGTTGATGAATTGTTACATCACTTGCTTTCATCCAACCAAAGAACGTTTGACATCACTGGTTTTCATCTTCAAACTACTTTGGTACAACAAAGAGAGAGACTAACTTGCTTGGAAGTAACAGTTTTAAAGGGCAGGAAAAACAGCAGATAATGCACAGATGGAACGGGGTTATGGCACAGTCATTGATCACAGAGACAAAAAGAAGCTACATACATTTGCACCACGCCACCCTTCCAACCATACAGCTAACCAACCATTCTCCACCGTCACTTCCTCAACATCCTCTCATTGAAATAATAATCTCATATTTGCAGTGTCATCTCAATCTCCTATTCCAGTCCAATATCTGAACAAGCAATGCATCTAAACAACCAATGAAAAAGGGAGTAAATGTAGGAAGGGCCCTTGAGTATTCAGTGACTACGAACCAGAAGGCAAAATGCAAAGAGGTGAGTTCCTTCTTTTACTGACAGAACACACAGAATGCATAAGAAAAGACCATCCCTTCTCATGGAAATTAAGGAACCACCTCCTACACTTTTTTCATGACCTGTGATAAAGTACTTGATGATGCTACCACTAATGAGGGCCAACAGGAATTATGACTTTCTCCCGTTAGGTTTTGGTGATTGGTAAGGATGGTTGTATGGCGAACCACGTGCATCACTTAGACTGGATAAGCTTCTCAAAGGTTGTCCATTTCTTGCTACAAATCCTCCCTGTGTTCTGATCCCATTTTTAGCATCAGATTTTGACTTGCTACGATCTATTTGCATGGACTGAAAGAAGTAGGAAGAGCTGGCCATATCCTTCAAATTTGGCAAGGGTTTTAAAGTTTCAACAACTTCACTCATCCGAGGTCTGACTTTGGAGTCACGACTGAGGCATTGTGCAGCCAGTTGAATTGCTTTCTGTGCACCTTTTATTGAGAAATGACCTTCAAGACGGGGATCTAATAATCGATAGAACCTTCTCCTATCTCCAAAATGTGGTCTTGCCCATTCCACAAGGTTGTGCTCCCCATTGGGTCGATTCTTGTCCATCGATCTCCGTCCAGTCAGCATTTCAAGCAAAACTACTCCAAAGCTGTACACATCGCTCTTTGATGTCAAATGCCCTAAGTGAAATGAGGAATAAATTAGACTAGAACACTCTTGAGATTTTATAACATTCGTAATATACATAATACATGAAATGAAAAAGTAGACACTTTCCACTGATGGTTCCACTTAAAGGACAGCAATTTTAAAACCAAATACTAAAAGTAGTTACGACCTAGGGAGTTTCCAAAGAGAGAAAAAAAATAATGGTTACTTTGCTAAAGAAACTATACTTTTCAGCCATTATCCAGAATACATAAAGATAACATGAGTATTTGAGTACCCATATGTTCTTGATAGCTTGTGCTGTGTCTTCAATAATTAGGAATGCATCATATTTAACAGGAGGGCAATGCTTTTATAATTGGAAAACAAAAGGGTGGTAAGGGAGGCATATGTAAATAGAAAACATGAACATGAAAAGTGGTTAAAAACCCATTATTCACAGCAGGTTGGGGTCTTTAAAGATCTCTAGAGCTTTCAATGGACTAAAGGCTTTGGGTGCGCAAAGAACCATGGTGAATGCACCACCCAACAGCTTGAGCACAACTTATTGGGATATAGAAGAATTCAAGTTTGTGAACTCAATTGATGCCAATGTTTGAAGTCATTCCATGTCTTGATAAACTTTCAAGTAACCCAACCCCTTCTTCGTTATTTTCGTAACAAAAAGGTTTCATACTCACAACTGAATTTTTCACTATGTTATCATGGCCACCACATTATGGTTCTGGTATCAATGAGTAAGACAAGGAAATCCCTTTCACAAAGGAAATATCCCTACGTTTTCCGCCCTTCATACACTAGCAATGCAGAATTGTGGCATTTCCAAACAGTTTGGTGAAATTCTGCAGCCTAACAGCAATGTTAGTATATTCAGCTGGCATTTATTAATGGGCTTCAGGTGAAGCATATGTTCAGGTAATGTTAAAAGGAACTAATCTGAGCCAAGACTGAGCAGGCACTACAGGTCTGGATTATAGACATCCAAATTGAAATTTTAAGAATGCAACATTTGCACATCCAAGCACCACATGCACCACTTCATAATAGTTGCTTTAAACAATCTCCACCATCTAAATTCATAATGACAGTTCATTTCATATCCAAGTTGCAGAGGTACGGCAAAACTGGTTCGTGTATGAACCTCACAGGAAAAGCAATTAAACACCACTTACCAGTCATCACATATTCTGGTGCTGCATAGCCATATGTTCCCATAACTCGAGTAGATACATGAGTTTTATCTCCCTCAGGAGCATCTTTGGCAAGTCCAAAATCCGAAAGTTTGGCATTGTAATCCTAGAAGTATTATTTTTCTTATCAGAACAACAATGAAGAAAGTAAAGAAAATGTGAAAATGAAGAGAAAAAGTTCCCTGTTTATGAATGTTTAAGGCACACACCGCATCTAATAGTATGTTTGATGTTTTAAAATCCCGATATATTACTGGTCTTTCAGCCTCTTCATGGAGAAATGCAAGACCTTTAGCTGCGCCAAGAGCAATTTTCATTCTGATAGACCAGGGAAGAGGCAAGGACCCTTCTGCATATAAAGTGGTTGATACCAAAGAACATTAAAGATCAATCATGAAGAATAAACAATCTGAGAAACAACTGAATTGTTAAGCATGAAAGCTGTGATGGAATTAACATCCTAGAAAGCAAGACGAATAAAATCTTTTCCACAGAATTATAATCATTCAAAGCAAGAGTAGTTGGTGCAGAATGCCTTTTTCTAACTCAAACTTAGTTACTTCCAATGCATGGATAAAGCTTGTAACCATGAAAGTGAAACACAGATGCTAACTTATCAATTGAAAATTGGATTACAAGTAGTTTCTAAGTATAATAGAGAAAAAAACTTGAAAAACTACTTTCTAAAGGAAGGAATTTGGACAAGATATTTCACTTAGTAATCGGATTACCAAGAAACTTACTTACACAATCTTAGAGGAAGTTTGATTGTATGTTCATACCCATATTTTTAACTGTAGATTCTCATGAAAGATATTATCATCAAGGAGGGTATAAGTAAAGAATTCCACATCATAAAACTCCTTTTTAATTTGAGTGGCTATGGATTCAAAGTACCAACCAAATATTAATGCACACATGCACAAGCTCACACAAAGAGGTCATTGAAGATACCATGCAAATTAAAGCACTATATTTTAGATTTCAAATAACACTATATTCAGGAAAAAGGAAGTCATTTCCAAGTTTTTAGTTCCCAAAGTTGCATACTTCTAAAGAGGTGATTCTCCAAACTTCCTCTAGGCATGAACTCGTAGACCAGCAACCTTTGATCATCTTCAATACAATAACCAATCAATTTGACCAAATTGGGATGGAGAAGGTTCCCCAGGAAACTAACTTCAGCCTGGAATATATTAAACCATGGAAGTTCAAGCAAAAAGAAAACAAACATGAGTATATAGTATTGGAGGGGGGGAATGTTCAATTAATAGAAAGAGTTCATACAAGCCACTCTTTGTGACCCTGAAGTCCATCATGGTTGAGGGTCTTTACAGCAACAGTAAGCCCAGTGCCAGGTTTTACCGGAGCAGTTCCATTTTCCTCAATCCAACCTTTGAAAACACAACCAAATCCACCCTCCCCAAGAAGACTCTCAGGCCTGAAATTTCTAGTTGCTAATTTAAGATCATTAAATGAAAACTTTCGAAGCTGAGAAGCAAGCTTCAGTTCCTCACTAAACTTTGGGGTCGAAGCAGCACTTTCTCCGTTACTAGTAGCACTGGAGGTCATCACAGGAACAACTGGTTGATCTCTGGTCTGTTCATTCGTAGATTTACTTTCCACTGAAAGCCAGAGAAAATAAAATAAGCATGCGTTGGTATTCAGAGCAATATATCTATCTATAAGCGTTCACATGACTACTCTTAAGGTTAACCTCACCATCTAGCATAATCCAATCAAGTTCACTTGGGCCGCAAACTAGAGAACAAACTATTTCCAGCAAGTTCAAGTAGTGTTTCACTGTTACTATAATGAACGAATATAATAGAACTTATCAACCATAGTAAAAGAAAATAACATGATCTTGATAGAGGATCTGTACTAACGCGAAAAGGGGGCAAAAAAAGAAGATAAAAACATGCTTGAAACACTCTATCCCCTCTTTTATCCGTTTACAATCAACCTCGGTCATCCAACAAGAAAAGGAATTCTCAAACGCTCTTCAGAAGAATTAATATAGTACTTGCAACAAAGGCTACCAATCTTCCAATCTAGAAAAGAAGGTTTTTGCAACTTAGGACTAAAATGATCAGAGAAGAGGAGGCTATTATAAGCATAGTAAACTTTAGTAGGATCACGTTCTTTTTTTTTTTTTTAAGAAAGGACAATGAAGCATCACAAACAAAGGAAATGAAGAGATGATTACCATACTGAGAAGTGGTACCACTCAACGAGCTATCAACTTTTGATCTCGAAGGCATGCAACCGCTTATCAACCTGAGTTTGACCCAGCAACCAATCTCCGCCTCTTCCTTTCCATTTCCTTTATTTTTCCTAATTTTTCTGCTGTTTAATTTATCTTCAGAATTCTTTGACTTTACAGAATCACGAACGCAACCCATCCTCGCAGAAACTTGGGCAAAAGCTAAAAAATTTAGCACAGAAAAGAAGAACTCATCTGAAAGAAACAAACTTCAGATCATTTACATCAGAAAATTGAAGAAAAGGACAGAGGATTGAAAGAGAAAATAAGGGATGCCCAGTTGTTAAGTTAGTCAAAAGGAGCTTAGAGAGAGAGGGAAAGTGTTCAATCGGGCAGGAGGGGCAAGAGAGAGAAACAGGGGGATTGGTCTCATCTCAACACTAACAATGGCATATTCCAGGCAAGAAATCAATATTAATATATTGGCGGATATTACACATACTATAAAAAAGGGAGAGAGCTGCTGCTGTTCTGTTTTATTTAGTAGGATTTCGTTGCAATGATCATTTGATTCACCAACGTTAATTACCACACATTACATTATCAGTCAAGTCAATGAGCTGGATCAGAACAACACAAATTTGCTCTCTCTTTTTTTCCCTGATTAATGACTCAAATCACTGTTAGAGCTATTGAAATGATTGACAATAATTGTAGATTTCACCCTTTAAAAATTAATTTCCTAAAACGTACATATTTAACTTTGTGAAATTCGTTCCACTGAACTGTAAAACATATTTCACTTGTTATATTGTTGAAAACGTGATATTATAAAAAACACGAAGGTCTTTATCAAGTCTGTCTAAGACTAGTGGCTTGCTGGATAGAACATTTAACAGAATAGTTGGGCATATTTCGACTTTGTTGCCACATTTCTTAGACTACATGTCCTGTACATAATGCTTACAATTGTGCCAAAAGCATGCACTTACAAGATCAACAACACAGTACTAGCATTTCTATTCCAATAAAACCAGTACTTGCGATTGTAGCCAAGCTATTAAAGAAAAGGAATCAATTTATTTTTAGAATTATAAGTATGTTCTTACTATAAAACACTAAAAATTTTATAGCCGCCTATAAAAATATAAACAGAGAAAAAGATAAGACTCACGGCTTGTTTTAATGAGACAAAAAAAAAAGAAAGGTTAAAACACGCTTTTTAAACTTTAAGAAACATATGCTCGGATGACCTCCTACACCATGTGTTTTCAGTTTCTTTCTCTCTACTCTAAAAATGGAGTTGAAAATGTGAAAGTCGGTTTGAATACCAGGGAAGCCATGTTTTTTAAATGTTAATGTAATAAAATCGAAATTATGCAACAAAACTGACTTGATTTTCGTAGTATTGATAATGATAATACACTGCAACAAATCAATATATTCGCTGCATTTTAATTTGCGACAATTTATAAATCATCTCTAAAAGAACACATTTAGCGGCGACTTAAGTCTTCAACGCTATAAGTAAAGGATTTTCCGGCGTTTCCATGAAATGTCGAAAAAATGAACATATTTTACGATGATTAAGTGATATTGTTGCAATAACATGAAGTTTTAATGACGTATAACCAATATCGTCACCAAAACGATTATCAGCGAAATCAATGTAATTGACGTCGATTAAGGAAAAGCATCGCAAATGGTCGAAGGAAATAGCAACAGAAATATATAGAACTTTACCAATTCTTACATATATAGAACAACAATAACAACAACGATAATATTACGCAGCCTTACCCCTAACTAATACAGAGGTTGCTTGAAAAATTATTACAGATAAAACAATAAATTAAGTTTAAAGCTGAGTCCAGCCGATTGCATCGATAAATAATAATGATATAATTATATTTTTGATTCCAAGTGACACGAGAGTCGGTAAAGATAAACGAGTTCCCTATGTCTAATTCCCCAAGAAGGGTCCTTGGACGTTCAAAGGCACCAATTAAAATAGTAAAAGATCTTCCCTCAACTGTAGGGTTGTTGACACCCTCTTCCAACAGCTTCTTCGCTATAACTAAACTTCTAAAGGATACAGTGAATGAGTCCCCAAATTTAGAATAGAAGAAAACTTGTTCAGATGAATTGCCAGCCTGAGGCGTTTCACCTTAAACACAATCAGTCTAGAACTTAGATTGCTAGTTTTGTAAAACCATATAACGAACACAAATTGGAACATATGTATACTTGAATGACCAGACCAAGTCAATGGAATCGATGAATTTTCCAAAAAAAAAAGTATTTTCCCTAATCCTTTACAGACCATTGTGACATTGCCCCCGCCTCCATTTCCATCTATGTTCTCTTGAAAATTCAAGGAAGCTTAACACAAGATATAGTATATACAATCAAATGTTCATATATATAATAGGTTCATAGTAGGAAATGAGATCTAGGTAATAAGGAAAGTGAGGTAGTTTGGATGATACTAAAAACTTTAAAGAGGAAGATTGACCATGGAAGGCAAATGGTTATTAGTGTATGAAGAGGGGATTTGTTATGTATTGCTTTTTACTTTATTAGGGACAATTTTGCCAAATTCCTCCCAACGAAATGAACTTTTACCATCAGAAACTAGTCGCCACATCGACATTCCTCGATGAATGGGTTCAAGAGTTATATTCTGCAAAAGTGAATTTAGAATAAAATTCAGTATGTTCAATGAAAATTTCTATGATAAGTGAAAGTACTATAGTTTAATAGTTATACATCTTCAATCTGCATAATGAGATGAAAGTTACCCTAATTAAAATAAAAGTAATCTATTTACCATTTATATCATATCTAAATTTTAGAATTTAAAGTAAATTATACATGACCTTGTTGTTGACGTAAAGAAATATAGTATTATCTATATAAGGTTATGTTATTATTATTACAAAAAAAAGTTAAATACTCTTTTAGACTTTTCATCAAATCGTTAGCAGGCTTTCCTGAAAGAACTGTTGAAGGTTGTAAAAAAAGTCAACCCATTTACAACTAACAAAGGAAAACAATCCTAAGGGGTTTGATCATAAGGCAACTATAGGTTCTCTTCCAGAGGATAATAAGGAGGAGGATCATATTATTGGAGAATTTTTGGCAGCCACTAAAAGGAAATCCAACAGGAGAAAAAGGAAAGGCTCCAAAAACAAATCATTTGAATTATGAAAATCATCGCATGGAATGTGAGGGGGATCAATTTCCCTAAAAAGCTCTCAGCTCTAAGGGATTTTGTCTATAACACAAATCCATGGATTTTTGCTCTTTTCGAAACTAAAATCAGATATGAAAATCTTAATCTATTGAATAAACTAGGATTAAGATGGAAATTGATATCTAACCATTAAGCTCATAGGTATGGGAGAATCATTATTGGATATGATCCTACTTTGGTAAATGTTCAAGTTTTTGTTACAGAGATGCAAACCATTCACCTGAAATATAAATTCCTTTAGGTAAATGTTGATATCTTTTCCTCTTTTATCTATGGTACAAATCATGTCGTCTAGAGGACATTTTTATAGGAAAGCTTAATACAATTACAGAAGATGGTCAATGGACCATGGCTTTTATGTGAAGATTTCAATTATACATTATATAGAGCAGAAGCTGAAGGAAATTACAGTCTGAGAAGCTTTTCATCTGACTTTAATGATTGTGTGGGTAAGCTAGAAAACTTCGACTTAAAGTCTCAGGGACATTTCTATACCTGGAGTAATAAGCAAATAGGAAGATGGGCTTTGAAGAAAAAACTGGATTGGACATTGGTGAACAAAGCTTGGGTTAATTAGTTTCCTAATAGTGTAACTTCTTTCCTAGACCCCTTATTCTCAGACCATATGCCTATACAAATTGAGAATCTTCTTCATAACTAGGGCAGAAGAGGGCCATTTAGGTTTAACAATATATTAATCGATGATGAGGGGTTCTCCGCGGCTCTACAAAAGGGTTGGAGGCTACGGTTGTCGGTACACAACAATTTGTTTGTATTTAGAAGCTTGAAGCTACCAAAAGGGAGATAAGAATCTTAACGAGTAAAAGATCTTCCCCCACTCAGCAATCAATTGCCAAAGCTAGGGAGGAAATAAAAATTGTCCAATATAACCTTGACTTGGATCCTGCCAATCCTAGTCTATTGAGTACCAAGAAGACTCTTTTGATATCTTATCTTTCTAAAGTTAGGGATCATGATATTCTAGTGGAACAAAGGGCCAAAATCAATTGGCTAAAAGATGGTGAATGGTGCTTAAAATTCTTTTTCAACTTTATATTAGCCAGGAGAAATGCAAACAGAATCTGCTCACTAAAGTTACAAGATGGGGAGGAAATTTCTAAACAAGAAGACCTTCTTCAAAAGCTTCAACAACTCTTCACGAAACCAAGCTAATACAATCACTCTTGAATCCTTTATTCATAAAAAGATCTCTCAGGAATAAGTTACAGCTCTCATTAAACCAGTGGAAGAGAAAGAAATAAAAGAGATATTGTTTCAGATCTACCCTAATAAATCACCTGGTCTTTATGATTTCAATGGTTAATTTTTTCAAAAGACATGGCAGGATATTGGACCTATGGTTAAAAGAGCAATACTGGATTTTTTCTCTAGGGGATTACTACTAAAGGAAATCAACAAAACTCACATATGCTTAATTCCTAAATCCCCTTGTTCCTCCACATTGGATGACTTTAGGACTATTACATGCACCAACTTCCTATACAAGATTATCTCCAAAATCTTAGCAAATAGGTTGAAGCTAGTCTTGGATTCTTTGATCTCTGACAATCAAAATGCTTTCATACATGGTAAAAGAATTAAAGACAATATTTCCATTGTTCAAGAGTTGATGAAAGGGTCTCAAAGGAAGAATAGCCCACTGAATTGAATCATAAAACTAGACTTTAAGAAAACTTTTGATCATGTTGAATGGGACTTCATCCTTCTGACTTTATGACTCTTAGGTTTCCCTAAGGATTTTGTCAGTTGGGTCGAGGCTTGTATCACCACTCCTACTTATTCCATTCTAGTTAATGTTACCCAATTAACATTTTCAAGAGTGCAAGAGGTTTGAGACAAGGCGATCCTATCTCTCCATATCTCTTTATCATTTACATTGAAGTTGTAGGTTAGCTAATCCAATAGATAGTGGGTAATAACAAGTTCTTTAAATTTCATACTAAATGCAAGAGGGTAGGGCTTATCAACTTATGTTTTGCGGATGATCTATTGCTTTTCTCCAAGGAGCATGGCAAATCTATTGAACTACTCATGTCAACCCTTTCTTTATTTAAAGATCTCTCAGGTTTGGAGATTAACTTTACAAAAAATCAGTACATTCTAACTGTAGGTGCTAATACAATAGAAAACAGTATCTCCACAATCACAGGGATGAGCAGGAAGCTAGCTCCTCTATCCTATTTGGGTCTTCCCATCACCAGAAAAAGAATTCAATTTTTGGAATGCCTTCCCTTGATAGATAAGATACAGAGAAGATTGAGAATGTGGTCTAATCGGGTGTTGTCTTTTGGAGGGAGATTGCAACTTATCAAATCTATACTGAATTCCCTTAATATATACTGGTCCTTCAACATATCTCTAGCTAAAGGGGGTTTTCAAAACTATTGAGAAGAGTTTTAGAAGATTCCTATGGGGAAACTTAAATTCGGACAATCATTTTGCTAAGGTTAAATGGCAAGAAGTTTGCAAAAGGAAAGAAGAAGGGGGATTAAGTTTGATTCCTATTGCCTCCTTTAATAGATCAACATTGATTAAGAACTTTTAGAATATCTTATTGGAAAAGAAGTCTATCTGGATTCGATGGTTTCATAGCTATATTTTAAAAGGTTTTAGTATTTGGTTTATTCCTATAAAAGCCTCTTTCTTTCGGCCCTTAACCCAGCTCTTGAAGCTTAGACCTATTCTTGAACCTTTGGTCTCTTGTAAGATTGGAAATGGAGATAAGGCTTACTTATGGTTTGATAATTGGACAGGAAAAGGATCCTTAATTAGACATCCTCAGGCTCTTCAAGTTTGGAATGGATTTCCTATCAAGGCGAAGGTTAAATCCATCTTACTAAGAGGTCAATGGAACATTCCATCAGCGCTGTAGTATTTTACTTCAAATTATTAACCAAAACTAGATAGAGAGGACACTTTCCAATGTCTCAACTTGCCTCCAAACACCTTTAACATTGCAAGATCTAAGAAGTGGCAGAACCGGAACAACACAAGGCAGATATGGTTTCTTATCATTTGGCATAAGTCACTTATGCCTAGTTACTCTATTCTCCTATGGCTGTTGAGCCCCATTTTTGAAGCCCGACTATCCGGAGTCAAAAAGCATGAGCGGGTTTCCTTCTAGGGTTATTCCAATGAACCCTCAATTCCTTTCCAACAATCCTTTCTAATTCAATGCTAAAGGCTATCGATTTTTGTGGAAAGGTAGAAAAAAGTGTTAGGAATCTATCGCTTTAAGAATCACTTAATTTGGAGGTCAGAAAAAGGAGTTATGGCCAAAAGAATCCAACCTGTTTATGTCCTTACTCATATTATACATGACTTGGAGCAATTTCCATAACGTTTGCTACAGAAGTCAGATTGATTTCATTCTTAGACGGTTTGAAAAAAGACTTCTAGATCTATAACTTTTATGAATACTCTGAAGTGAAATTTTGTCATTTAAACAAAGCACGGACCGTGTGAGTTTTACATGGTCAGACCGTGTAACCTTCAAGTATAACAAAATTTCCACCCTCCAATACCCCTCAAATGGATCCTAAACCCATCCTAACTTCCCCTTTCCTCATAATCTCCTCCAATACCACACTTCTAGTGCTGAAAACCACTTCATATCCATTTAACTACTAAAAACTTCTCATTAACACTTGAATCTCAACTCCAAAGGGTTCATCACACACAATCTTTCCAATTCCAACAAGCTATTCTAACACTAGCAATAATTGGAAATCTCAACCAAAGGATAAACACATCCATCATACCCAAACTTTAACAAAAATAACATAGCCATACAAAAAGAAATTTCTGAAGTTCTCATTCTCATTTCTAAACACAATAAATGTTTAAATAAGCTTTACTTACATATCAACATATACATTAACCTAATACAAAATACAAAAGATGCTCATGTTTGATATGCCTATAAAGCTAGCCAATTGTTACTAACTTAGTACAAAAGATTTCTAACTATCTTGGAGTGTTCGAATGCCTTGCAAGGATCACTGGTCTTCGCGATCTACATCTGAGGAGGGAAAATTATGGGTTGAGTTACATAGCTCAGTGGCTAATATATTTATAGCCACTGGCGATGAGCCACACAATCAAACATATACAAATATCCATATAGGCCAACGATGAAAGCTTAGCATTCACAATTTCCATACACATCTCATAATTCAGTACATCATCCTATGGAACATATTGCATCAAATTCACATCTAGGCATAACACTCAAAATGTCATCATAACTTAAGACATCAAAATGAAAATGCACCCACAATTTGGCTCGAGGGTTCCGTGAACAAAACAGAGAAACCAAAGTTTACTCCGCACACGAAATGAGTCCACTTTTCGGATTTCGTGGGCCACAAGCGAGCAGCCGAGAGAAGGCTTTATGTCGACGTGCACGTGACTACGAAATAGTTCCTCTCTCGCCCAAACACAATCAAATCGCATGCTTAATTTAATCATTCACAATTTCATATTCTCATGCTTTTTCTTCTTTCCATTTAATCAAAATGCCATGATACAAGGCATAGCATAATCATGCTCACAATTCAATTTTTATCACAATGTCATACATCAATATGAAAGTTCCACATCACAACATTTCAAAACAAGTCATTTTAACACACAATACATACATAAGGATTTTTTTGCCCATTACACAATAACTATAAATAAATTACCCACCTTATACTCTTGAAAATCCAAATTCAATTGTGCCCTTCCTCTTGCTCTTGGGTAGGTTGTCCTTGATTTCCTAACACAACCAAAATTCTTATTCAATTCCAATTCAAATGGAAATCCCCCAATATGGAAAATGGATTTAACACAAATCAAGCTCAAACTTAACCTACCCATAGTCCATATAGGTTAGAAAACCCAAAACCTAACTTAGAAACCCATCTTCTTCCTCCAATCATTCCCAACACAAAAACCCCTTTCTCTCTCTAAAACTTTTTCATTCACAATACAACCCATTTCGTCAATAAACAAGAAGAAAATATGAAGAACTTACCTTAAGAAGCTTGATTCTTCTCTTCTTTTCACGATTTTTCCTCCTTCTTCCCTAGCTTTTTCGAATTTTTTCTTCTCTTCTTCTCTTTCTCTCACGTTTTCTCCTCCTCTCTAAGGCCTCATGATTCTCTCTTCCCCCTTTCTTCTAATTTTAAGACACCAATTAACCTATTCTTCCAATTATGCCTCTCACTTACTTAGGCTTTCCCATTTTACCCTTGTTTTGTCTTTTATGGCTCTACCCCTTCAATCCACTAACTCTAACTAAGTCTTAATCTTTCCAACTAATTTTCAATCTTTATTCATGCCTACTAAATTAATGACCCAATTATAAAAATAAATAATTAAACAAACAAGCAAGCATGAATAAATCATTTAACAATTAATAAGAAATTTAAAAAAATCATGATCCAACAATGGCTTACGGTGCTAAACAAGCTAAGCACTATAGACAAAATGCATTTCATTGCTACCAATCCAGTATGTGTTCTATGTGAGACAGAGGTAGAATCAAGGGATCATCTTTTCTTTAAATGCCCCTTTTCACAGTTCATATAGGAGCGGATCAAGGAATCGAGTCTTATTTCTAATACAGGTACAACATTCACAGAAGCACTTGACTGGCTTCTGAAGCTGAACCATACTCCTAAATATAATGAGTTTATATATATATCATCTCCTTCACTTCCTCCATCAGGGAGATTTGGCCAGAGAGAAACAATAGAAGATTTCATAATACCACTTGTACTAGAAAGGAGGTTCTCAACTCTTTGATTGGTGGAATAAGAGAGAAAATTCTCTATTCTACTATGTCAGAAAGGATATACCCTTATCTAGCCTTATCATGGAGAATCAATTATTAATATAGAGTAGCAGCAAAACAAAGATGGAAGAATGAAGGCACCTATGAAGCCCATGCTCATCTGATGTAGCTATTGACAATATGCTTGACGCATGTAGCCCGATCTAAAAGTGTGAAGTCATCCAAGTGAACACTAGAAGCACCATTGACTATAGAGGAACACCAGAAGCAACATCGGCTGTAGAGCTGCATCAGCTGTAGAGCTACATTCTCCATCTCTATTCTACCCTAATTTGGTAGGGTTAGGTGAAGAGGGGAAAGACGCGATCTACCATTACCCTTTTTGCCAAATGATTTTTTCCCTTGGTTAAACGTAGAAGCATTGGCTCTAAACGTCACCATTTGTGGTTGGTTTAAAGGCCCTTCTTGAAATGTTTTTGTTTCGTTGTATACATTGTAGTTGGCCTACATCTTTGTAAACAAACTGATTATTATCTAATATCATTTGTTTTAACTTTTAAAAAAACAAAGGAAGACAATAAATCATTTGCAAACCCCAAAAACAAACACAATTCATACACCATATGCAAAAACAAAAAAAAGAACTCACAATAAATAGGTAAACATTTATTAAAAGCCAAAGAGGGTTTGCAAAGTGAAAGTACTACAGTTTAGTACTTATACATCTTCAATCAATCACAATGCATAGCAGTGGTAATTTACGCAATCAATCGAAACCACATCACAACAAACAGAGGGACAAAGAAGACATGAAAAGCATATCACAAGAACCTAGAGATTGAAAGGAGAATAGAAACTGACAATATATAAGGTGGACAACTTACTTGGATAGACAGTCAATCGAAGACCACAACAAAAGATGAAGATTCACCACGTGCGAGGCTTCTTCAAAAATTGCCAAAACCAGAGGGAGAATGGATGAAAATGATGAATAGTCGAAGACAAAGATGACTTTATCTTTGCCTTCAATTTCATGCTAATAACCTAGTAAGGAATGACGTCGTTTGCTGTACAATAAAACAACGGTGTTTGTTGTACAAATACCGATGTCATTTGTTGGACAGTGAACGAAAATGAATGTTAACAATGAACATGAAAATGATGTCATTTGTAGTTAACATAAGCGTTTTCGTTTTTGATAAAGTCGAAAGAAATATACCATTTACTGATATATTAATTTATGTTTATGATATACTAAAAAGATTTAGCAAAAATTAGTAAAATAGTGAAAAAAAGTGTAGCATTGGCGATGCTTTCAAATATTGGTCGTCAAAAGTAACATTTTGCGACATTTTATGATATCGTTACTAAATAAATGGACAAATAAGGCAAAGCAAAAAGTTGTTGCGTTCATACAGACTTTGACGATTTTTAAATTGTTCTCTATGTATGCTATGTCGTTTTCTTTTGGCAACGAAAACATTATTCGTCACGAAATATTTGGACCTTTAAAAAATTTAAACTAAGATAATGTTGTTTCTTTAAGCCAAACGACGTCATCTTAGCTTCAGTTAAATGAAAAACATCGAGGTCACCCCCAAGTCGAGGTTAATCATTCAACCCCTGTTCTCTGTGATGAGTGTCGTGTTCACAATGTTGGTATTTTAAAAGAAAATACCTAATGGTTTGCAATGGTTTTGGAGTGTTTTTGTGTTTGTTTTGATAATGTGTTGTGCATTTGGCTTTGCAATGTATTACAGTACGTTTAGGAAGGAATAAGACATAATATTCTTAGGTGATTTAGGATGAATATTTTACGCCTTTGAGCTGTTTGAAGAAAGTTCATAGTGGTCTGTTTAAGACTTCCCCTTTTAGTTTTTAATGCAATGCTTTTGATTCACATTAAAGTGGCCAAAGAGGAGGATTCATGGATGATGAATGCCTTCCTTTTCTGTTTTTCATATTTCCTATTTCAGTGGAACTTTGTACATCGTAATGATGCCCCAACACTTGAGGAATTTTTAGTGGTTATGTCCTTTAGGAATGGATGGTTAGTAAATAAGAATGGAATTATTAGATATTATGGAAAAATTGATCGTGAATATGAGTACAATTGTAAATATTGTAATATATATAATAGAAAAAGTTGTTGCTTTATACCTATTTTGTTATGATTTTTATCTAGTTGACATATACTTTAATTTTGTATATTTATTTCAAGAATTAAAGTATGCAGGAGAATAGAGACTTAAGCAAATTTTCAGCATTAATTTGTAAAGTTTCATATAAGAGAATTTTTGGTAAAATAACAATTATTTTTATTTAGTTATTCTTATTATTCTCATTTTCAATTTAGATTGACTTAGATCTAAAATCCAATTAAATTGAATTAGATTCAGATAATAAAATTATATTATTTTAATACTTAATTGGATGATGACGATGACTTAATTTTGTGTTATGTTTTATAAAACATAAATAAATAGTTTTACAAATTATGACACCAAAATAACCATTAATCTTTTAATATGTAATTATAAGAAAATTTAATTTTCTCTCTAATCCTAATTAAAATTTTGAATTCATAAAGTAATACTTTATGATCTTTAGAAATGCATAAAAAGAGTTCTTTTGAAAATTTGCTACTTATATAGAGAAAAATTAGTAATTTTAGTATGTTATTAACAATATTTCATATTTTATGTGAATTTTAGTATATTATTAACAATAAAATTGTACTCAAATTTATGTTAATACTGAAAAGAAGAAAAACAACTATGTTATATTAAATATGAAATTCCCTTGTTTTGCAGGCTTTGTTTTGTGTTCAAAAGCTCGATAATCATTCGACGATCTCTTTCTCTATAGTTTGCAGTTGTCCGTCCATCCAAGTAAGTTGTCCAACTAATGTCTCCTATATGTTTTGCTTTACTAGTTGGAGTATTTGTGAGAAATTTTTTTGGTTATTGCATATGAGTTCTTATTTTTGTGTTGTTGTTTGCAATATTTTGAATATCATTTATGATAACGTAAAGTTCTGGTTCAATATAAAAGACTCTAATTAATAGTAACTTTTATTGTCACGTAACAATTGAACAAGGATTGCATTTAATTCAGGTATTGTTTAAAACATTACGGCATAATAAACCTTTAGGATTGTATACAGGCTGGAAACCAGTGATATAGCTCCAATGAGGCTTATAGGTGCAAAATTCCACGAGCCTAGGAGCGATATTGTAACACTAAATACCCCTTAAAAGTATATGTGAATGCCACACAAAATAGACCTAAACATATCAAGATATTCCAGAAATTCCTTGAAAATAAGGCAACACATTTCACATTCATAATTGTTGAGTTATATACATAACATATTATACATATAATACTTATCAAAATACATGCCTTAAACATAATCCATCATGTAATAAGGATATATATATATGCCTTACATACAAATCCATCTTGTAATAAGGTTATTACAAATCATTAAAAAAATACAAATTGTCTCATATTGTCAGATACAACTAAAAAACGAGCTCAAATATACATCTTGTCAAAACAAAACATATCCTCCTTTGGCCACTGTGGTTGTCCCAACTTTAAGTCTTCTTATCAGAACCTACACGGAGGCAAAACCACCATTCCAAGCATATAGCTTAGTGGGGAAAACTAAACAAGATACATAATGGCAACTGTTTCTAACAGTCGTCCAACAGTCACATGTATTGAATCATGTCATAAGAAAAAGTCTTTAATTGTTCAAATTAAAATGTAATTTAAACATCAAAACAGAATATAACATATCAGAACAGGAAATACTGAACATAGTATAACATCTTAGAACAGAACATCATTACTTCATAATAGAATATACAAGTCTCAAAACAGGATATAACTGTGTCATAACAGAACAGAACATAACTTGTATTAAATCAGAATATATCTTGTACCAAATAAAACTTATCTTATATCATATCAAAGCTTATCTTGTATCTGATCAGAACATATATCAAAACATAAGACCGATTAGCCTTCTTGTCCTTTTTACAGAAGTGGGTAATGGGACCAGAGCAGAAGATACCCATGTTTGGTATCTGAAATAGAAGAGACTTAAGTCTCTTAAACAGAAGACACAGGTCTAAAATTAGAAGACACTAGAGTGCCTGGCACAGAAGACACCGAAGCGTCTACTCACAGAAGACACCTTAGTGTCTGGTTACAGAAGACACTTCAGTGTCTGGTTACAAAAGCAACTGCATTCTAGGCATGCCTATTTACCCACGACTAGGACTTGGCAGTTTAAAAAAACATTTTGGATTTTAGAATTACATGTAAATGATGTACTGTATAACTATATGACACTATTCATTTCATCAAACTTAACATGCCTTATAAATACAAGCATGTGCATTAATAAATGTATTGAGTCATCACACATTGTGTATATTCACACGATTAGAAACCATTTCCAATACAATTCTAATTATCAAACTCCTCAGACAATTGATAGTCCGGAATTATCACAATATCAAAATTACATGATAGTGAAATAATGCATAAGTATGAATTCATTTCTTTATGGTCAAATTGAACCCATTCATTCTCACTTGAACAAACTTATCATGCCTTATAAACATAAGCATTTGTAATAATGCACCAATGAATACATTAAGTAATTACACTTTACTTGCATTCACACAAGTTCCTAATTCATAAACATTCGTAACTAACACATTACTCTTGTTCTTTAAATCACATTAGCATTCATAAGTAAAGTTCATTCCTTTAACAACTTATAAGTTCCAAAATTAGATACTTTGTTATCAAATAACACCTTCCTTAAGTTATTACCTCAATTAATAATTCAAACCTATTCAACCTTTAATCAACGTATTCCACATCAAACTAGGTTCTTTTTTTAACCTAAATTAAGTCCAATTAAACCATTATAAAGTACCTTAACCTTATATAGTCTAACAATTTCCCAAAACCAACTTTTTTTCTTCCTAAGTACTTCTTATGATAGTGGAAATGAGCCATATAAATCCCACGATTGTGGGATGAGTGAACCGAAGTTCGCTAACCCACAACCTTCATTTTGCTTCCCGATTTAAATCTTTCATGCTCCATTCAACACAGCTTCACCAAGTTCATCAATTTCACTTCAATTATACCTTATTCATGCTTCAATCCCTTATCAAATTCATGTCCAAATCCAAATAAAAAATCATTCATTAGACAACTCACAAATCATTATCTTACATACATCAAAATACAAAGTAAAAGCTATCAAACAAGTATCATGTTCCAACCTCAATTCATCATCAACTCAATACATATTCTATCCAATTCAAGCATTCATATTATAACATGCTATCAAGTTTAGAATTCCCTTACTTGTTTAACTTCAAAGAACAACATAACATATGTCACCATTGCATGTGTCCCATTTGCCCACCATATAAGCCAACAAATGTCTCAATTCTATTAGGCCACTTGTCACTCACTTATTGCTGCCACTTTTCAATTTATTAATCATGCCATTTATCATTTAATTTTCCATGCCAAATGTCACTAATTCATAGCCTTAATCATTCAAATTTTCATGTACCAACTTATCTTGCCACTTGACAATTTTCCTAGTCCAAATGTGCATTTTAATACATCAATTCTCTAATGGTAACAATTAATTTTGAGCTACTAATTATGGTCCATCAAACCAAAATTCAAGACATATACAATTCACAATCATATCACAATTTCAACACCTATCACATTTACTTTCATGAACATGTAACATTTCTACTAGAGTGTAATGTGGGCCCTTACAGATATCGAGAACTAGCTTTCTCAATTCACAGGTATAAATAAAGCCATGTACCTTACCATTTTTTAGTTGAAACTTTGTCAACAAACTTCAATCCAAAAGACTCTAATTAGTATTAACTTTTATTGTCACGTAACAATTGAATAAGGATTGCATTTAATTCAGGTATTGTTTGAAACATTAAGGCATAATAAACCCTTATGATGGTATATAGGCTAGAAACCAGTGATGCAGCTCCAATGAAGCTTATAGGTGAAATTTTCCAAAAGATTAGGACCGACAACAAAAACTTGCTTTCTCGATTCATAGGTATAAACAATGCCACATACCTTACTATTTTTTAGTTATAACTTTGTCAACAAACTTTAATTTGAAAGACTATAATTAGTAATAACTTTTATTGTCACGTCACAATTAAACGAGGATTGCATTTAATTCGATTATTAGCTTTTTATTATATAGTGATATGGATAAAAGATGGATGTCTCATGGAAAATGATTCACTAAATACATAGGAGGTAAGATTTTTATGCAATTTGTACAACATCAAATGGGTGATGAATATCGTGTTCATTATCTTTGCATCAATTGCTTTGCCAATTTGAGGCATAAATAAATTCTATAGTCCAAGGCTTTATCATGGAGAACGTAAGGAAGCTAGATGATTATGGGAATTATATAAAGACTATGAATGAAACAGGTATGCCTAATATAATTGGTAGTATTACCAAAGATAATTTTAGGAGGTTATTGAAAGTTGCTCAAGAAGAATTATGTCCAGGTGCTCATATTTCTAACAGCTATCATGTATTGTCAAGTTGTTGCATTTGAAGGTTTATAATAAATGGAGTAATAAGTCTTTTGACATGTTGAAGTGAATCACACGTTAATACAATAATATCTAAATACATAAGAAGGGGGGTTGAATTGTGATAACTTTTTTGTTAATTCCCGTTTAAAATGAACTTATTATTTATAAACGTTTTTCGTTGAACTTGCGTATTAAGAAATATCGTAAAT
>JAOQMR010000008.1:10946344-10956403 GCA_027563865.1 Erythroxylum pelleterianum | reverse complement strand
CATTTGAATGATTGAGAAAATGATATGTGAAGCATTTCCATACATGAATGCATGAAAGATAAAGGAAGTTGTGATCGGAGTCGCCAGTGAAAAAGAGCTTAAAGCTCAGATTGTGATTAGAGCCTTAGGCTTGGTTGTGAATATACCCGATATCCACTAAGAAATATAGGACAAAATTTGACACAACTCGGTATCCACTAAGGGATACGAGCTAGTAAAAAGGCACTCGGTCACGACGAAAATAATAAATGAAAGGGAGTCTCACGTGCATTGTATTTATACTTAATATATGTACGGTATATGATTGAAATGATTATGATGAGTGTTTTGAAAGTGAAATGTGATGTTTTGTGAATATGCAAAGATGTGAATAAGTTGTTATATGTATTTATGTGATGCATGAATTGAGTGGACCATCACTGATGGTTACCTCATTAAGTTCACAAAACTCATCCAAAATTTGCAAAATATTTTTCAGTATCAAAAGAATACCCCATTAAGCAAACAAGAGTATCCCTACAGTATACAAGTAAGGGATAGAGGTCAGGATCAGTTCAGGTCTGCATTGTACTTCTTTATTTCGTATTGAATTGAATATATTCCAAAATTTTTGTATCGAATAATGTATTCAAAAAATTTTGCACATTGTGTATACATTTGTATTTATGTTGTAAAGGAAAGACATTATGACTAAAGTGTTTTGTATTTGTAATGGGCCCAATTGACTATTGAAATTATGTTGATTGTATTATTATGATGGAAAAAGTTTACGAATAAAGTGGGCCCGAATTGATTATCGATTTCCTCATATTATGTTTGTGATTGATTTTCGCAAAAAGGTGGGTATGTTTATTATTCAAAAAAATTTTGTACTGAGTTTTAATTGATTGAGTACGTTAACACGCTACCCTCGCAGGGCATAGACTCGGATATCAATGAGGATGTCGAGTACGTGTCTTATGGGAGTGGGGTGTTACACTATCGATTAACAACCTTCAATATCATCCTCTAATGAAGACAGTTAGCAACAACTTATATCTACTTCAACTAGTATTGAGGGATCTTCAGGTCTATTATTATTAACTACCTATATTTACAGTTATTTTCAAATATATATTTATATGTTTAATGTGCTTTTCTTATCATTATTCTTTTGTTGTTAGGTTTCAATACGGACTTAAGAAAAAGAGGTAAAGGTATCCCTAAAGGATCTAAATTGCAATGCATGAATATTGCAATGAAGAGCAAGTTGTTTGTACATAATGACCCTATGCAACGTCATCCTATTGATAAGATCCAATCGGCAAAATTATCCAATGAGTTAGGAGTCATTATCAGGAATGAATTGTCATGCTTTTCGCATTCCAGGCAATTAAAGGAAGACAACTTGCTACATAATGCTTTGGACAAAGTTTTGGTAATTTTTTGATTCATTTTATTATATACATTACGATTTTACTTATTTAAAGGGTAAGTTAACTTATACATGTTGTTCACATATGAAGTTTAATATCGTCGATATGTCGATATCGAGAACCCTAAAGTTTCAAGCAGTCTCAGTTCATTGTTGAAACAAAGGGCAAAGGATCATCGTTATCGACTTCATAAATGCTACAAGTCTTTTCCTTTGAATGAAGAGGTAAGGAAACATGTTCCAGAATAAGTGACTCCAGAAAATTGGAGTGAAATGTATGATTATTGGGCCTTTGCGAAGGTTAGCGTTTGTCTTCTTTCTCTTCATATTTCCTTCCATTAATTTTGTTTTTGCATTTAATGACTATCACAATAAGGAAGGTGAAGGCTCCACGTCTGAAGAAATGTAAAATAATTATGCAAGTATAAAAATTTTAATTTTAAAGTTTATTTATTTTTGTAATACTAAGTAATAATATTTGAATTACATCTCGATTTTGTGTTTTGAATTGTAGGACAAGATACAAGAGTTGTTGCAGAGATCATTGTCTGACAAGAATGAGCCCAATGTGGATGACATTTGTAACAATGTCCTTGGTACAAGATCAGGGTATATCAAAGGTCTTGGGTATGGCCCTAAGCTAATCGTCACGGCCTGTATATATAACGACACTTCAAGAGGAGAACCGGTCGCTTAAGGCTCAGTTACAATTTAATTAAGAAAAGTTAAATCGTATATAAGAAAAATTACAATGTAATGAGCAAAAACTAGACCGTACTGAAAGAGAGTTGACTAAGCTAAAAAAGATGGTTAAACAAATTATTGGGTTATAGTATGTCAATAGTAGTGACAATGAAGAGTCTTAGTTTGCAAAAAAAAAATCTTAAGTTTTGTAATTAACATTTAATTACATGGTTTTGTATAAAATGCATTTCATTTTTAATTATGAAACATTTTTATTTTATTATTATTTAAACAATTTGTCACCAACAATAATTACAAGATGTGACTAAATTAAAATTCAAACCATGTTAAAAACAATACCATGAACTAAAAATGTTGTTAATAATTATAACTAAATATTAAATTGGTAATAGGGAGTTAAATTAAAAATAAATATTCATCAACAAAAGATTTTAGCTACAAATATAAAATCGTCCCCAAATTTTTTTACCTACGCTTTCCAGAATGTTTTTAACAACATTTAGTTATGCTTTAATTTTCGTAGCTAAATATATTCTACTACAAAAAAAAATCGTCAATAAAAATTATTATCTATGCCTACGTTAACGAAGCTAATTATCTTTACCTACCAAAACTAAACGTGACAATAAGTTATCTGCAACTATTTCTCATCTCTTTGCATATTCTTCCTAGCGGCGAAGTGATGATCGTAGCAAAACCTTTTTGATACCAACTTTTGCGACCATTTGTTTGACGATTTTTTTCGAAGTTAAAAACTTTTTGTGACGGTTTAGTTTCTTTTAGCGATGTTATATTTCGTCGCCAAAGCCCTTCTCTGTTGTAGTGATAAAATTTCCAAGATAATTGCTTTCATATTTGCAGGATAATTGCACGATATCTCATACTTTCAATTAATTGAAGTATATTCTACAAAAAGCCTTAACACAAGATTATTACGAAACTGTAATATATTTTATGATTGAATTTTAATAAAGTTATAGATGTAGATATTAACAAAAGTCAAACACAAAATAAAACAGCAAATTAATGAGTAAAATCTCTCTTCGTGATTGGATGGAGTTGAACAGACTTGAATTTAAATAAACAAACACCTTATCAATTTGTGAGGCCTATATGCAGTAGGCTTGAAGATATAAAAACAGGCACAGAATCTCTTATTTTAATTCATCCATTTTATATTAGGCAGGTATGATTAGTTTATAAAAAGTAAAATAGTAAGCTAAAATATCCTATAATAAAATACATCATGAATATGTTCACGAGCTGCATCACATATAATTAAAAAAAAACTTGAAATACTTTTAACGTGTTTACAAGAGTTATAATTGTCTATTATACGGTCATGTGCAGCAAAGAAAAAGAACAAGAACACGCAATGACACAAACCGTTAATAGACCTGAAGTCCACGATGGAGAATATATGAATGGACATTGTATTTGTGGTTCTTTGAGAAAGAATGTCAAAGAAAGATATCCTTATCTACTGGCATTCAAAACTCAGGTAAAAAATAAAAACCTTTCCTGCTTTCCAAGGGGAAAAAGGGGGGGAAAACGATGAGATAAGAGATATTGAATTGGTGCAAAGAAAATTGCATTATCTTATGTCACTTTTACGTCATTCACCAAATCAACGTAGAATTTGAAGCTCACCTACTTCAGCTCACAAATTAAACATATGCGGATTTAAGAAAGCGTATAATGCAGTCCAAAATAAGTTATGTTCAAGATAGGATATCAATGGCCGGCCTCGACCCACAGGTTAAGTGGCCCATGGCCTAGCTCGACCCGACCTAACCTTATACATTTTTCTAAAAAATTAGAAAATGATATCGTTATTGACATTTCGATCGGGTCAAACAATTTTGGCTCGTGGCTTGGTCAACCCAGGCCAAAATCAGGTCAAGTTAGGTCAAACCAAAATTAACATTCCTAATTGAAAAGCTTGTGAATTTGTATATAATTTGAGGAAAGAGAGAATGAGTACATCTCCAACATTGCTCTCGGAAAATGTTGTTAGGAAATCGAAGCAGGATCTAATATCATGTAGAGTAGAATAATTATGAAAATTATTTTTTATAATTTCCTAAAAGTCAAATCATTAAAATTCTATAGAATGATTAACATACAAATTATAATAAAATATGAATATTAATTCATACGTTATTACAAAGTTAATCATTTTCTTATCATTTTTTTCAAACTATTTCTGAGATTAGTTCTTCTCAATCACCGTAACCACACAAGTATTAAAGGTATCTATATAATGTGTTAAGAGAACTCTACAATTGTTACAGAGAAGGTTAAACAAGGAGTGATAACTTCCTTGGAGCCTATCCTATTTATAATAGGTTTTGAACTTTTGATAATTTAATTAAAATTAAATTCTAATTTCAATTAAAATTTAATTAGAATTACAATTAATTATAATTAAATATCAGTTAAATCCAAGTAAGATCCAATATCTTATATTAGTCTTTATTTATTAAATATCTCATACTTATTGATAAAGTTTCTCAAACTTTACAATCAATTCCAACTTGAATAAAAACACCTTTTCTCTCTTCAATTTATTGTTTATGTGTGACCCATTAAGTTATCAAATATGTTGGCAATAGATATGAATTATAATCATAAATCATATATAAGATTAGATAAATAAAATTTTTTAATTTATCTTTAATTATCTAATTAAATAATTTATTTTCATATATCAAGATTGACTTCTAGTAATGTATTACGACCACCCAAATATTCAGGAAGTCAAAGTGATTTTGACTAAGCTTTTTGTGTATGATTTTTTATATAATTAAATCATTTTATCATATAATATTTTGATTAGACATAAAGCATGAAATTAATATCTACGCTACTTTGAGTCCATTCATATTGATTATCCATCATTAGCAATTGATTCCATTAATGAAATTTAAAAACCATTTTTCAAGTGTCATACTACTTTGGTTAAGAATTTCTTAAATTAATACTAACTGAGAATAATGAAATATTCTTCCTAGTTACTTTAAGGTGATGAATCATGTATTGATTACTCAACTAACTTTATATAGTTCATAATATATCCAATGACAACTGATTGAGCTACCCTTGACTAAAGTAGGTCATAAGTGGTATCAAAGCATAGTAATATGAGACAACTTTAGAAATCTCAAATCAAAGGATCACTGAGTAATGTTCCAAATGAATTTCTTATATAGAATTAGTTCATTAAACTTGTCCTTTAATAAGCACCTATATGTTTGTTTAAGTATCTTTACACTTTAATCTACAGGATCGACTATTTCCTTCATAAGGAAGAAATATAATGTGTGTTAGTTTTCTTACGCTTTATTAATGTCCAATATCAACAGAATAATTTAAAGATAATACACAAATGTAATATGAATCTCACAAGTCATAATTTCATTTGCAATTTACATTTACTCTATAGATTTTATCATAGATATATAAATATGTACAAGATAAATAATGCCTTTAAATAATTGTCACTAAATTACAACCAACCGATTGACTATATGACATAATTCAATAATCTCTCATTTTCACTAAGTCAATCATTTAAATATCTTATATTATATCGTCGACACTATTTGGATGGTGGTTCAGTAAAAGAATTTTACAAGATTGACTACAATGAGTACTTGTTTAAATCTTGTAATTTTTCTTCTCAATTACCATCATAAGTAACATAAATTTCCTAAATACATATTTGAATCTTTAATGAGACCTTAACTCCTTTGTATGCTCAATGACTTTAATGTTCTAATAGTTGTAGTATACATTATGTTTTCGTAGGTATTTTAATGTGTTTTTAGGTGTTAATTAGATTATTTGTGTATGTTTAGGTTTATAATTTTGTTACTGTGATTGTGTGTTTATGTTTGTTAATGTTTTGTGGTTTAATGCATGATATTAAACTTTAATTTTGTGCACTTGAGTTGTTTTGATATGTTTGTCAGTGTATGAACTCAGGTGAAGAAGATTGAAGGAAGTTGGAGAAATCTTGGACAAAAGGAACAAGATCACGATCGTGACATGCTTGTCATGGTCATAATAGTAGGTGACAAAATAGGATCACACTAGGTCATGATTGTGGCACCCTTGTCATGATCATGATAAAAGAAAATTTTCAAGGGTCACAATGGTGTCACGATCATGACAAAAGCCAAATTTCAAAGGTCGCGACGGTTATATCCCTATCATGATCATGACAAGCATGCTACAGATGTGGGGATCTCCTTCTATTTCAATTTTTAAAGGGGTCTTTTTGGACTTTTTAGCTTGGGTAAAACCTAATTTTACCCTAAATAGCTCCACGACTATAAAAGATCATTAAATGAACCAAATAAAAAAGCCTCCATCTTACCATTTAGAGAAATAAGCCAAGGAAGAGAGAAGAAAGAGAGAAGAGAAGAAAAAGAAGAAGAAGAGTTGTTGCCAACCACTCCTTGTCATTCATTTCCATGTTATTTCTTATTCTTCTTGTTATTTACTTCATATGATGTATGATTTGGATATGAGGATGATGAATACCTTATTAAGGATGTTCTAACTTCCTTGTGGTAATTTCATAATTTCAATTTCAATCAATTCATAATCAATTGTTTAAATTGTTGTTTTAGTCTTTATTTTCATTTTTATCACATTTGTTATAACCTTAGATAACATTAGGGTTCATTTAGTTTTAACTGTTTCCTTATGGGATCGACACCTTTGATACTACAAGTTACGATTCGTATATTTGCGAATATTGGAGATTTTATTAGAGGTAAAACTTGCTTAATAAGTTTTTGGTGCCATTGTCGAGGAATTTAGATTAGGACTTTTGAAGTCCTTTGTTTTAAGGAATTATTTGTAAGGTTTCGATCATGCATCTCATACATAATATATATCAAATATACACAATAGAAAATAAAACTGAGCCTAAAAAACCAGATCTCCTCATGCATATAGATATAGAAAACAAAAACATGAAATATAAGATGTTTACATACCTTTATGACGATCTCCTTCGTTCTTTAATCTTCTCCGCGTTGAGTTGTCATAAACCATAACGATCAACATAAATCGTCTCTAATGAAAGTCCACATGAAGATAGAAGAATGAAATCTCACTAGGAGATGGCTAGAATTCTTTTTTTGTGCTAGCAAAGACAAGAACTCTTGTAAGAGTTAGAGAGAAAAAGAATATGTGTGTAAGAAAGAACCTGTCTTTCACTTGTATCTTACATAAGATGCATGAAAATCATCTCTATTTTCTGCACCATTTGGCCTTCCATAACCTCCATTACTACTGGAGAGTTATGGGAAGTTAATAGTTATGAATAGCATGTAGTAATGGATGTTATGGGAAGTTAATGACTATAAATAATATGCATTAATGTAAGTTATAGGACGTTAATAACTATGCATATAATGCATTAAAGGAAGTTTTGGGAAGTTAATAACTAAATTGGCAGCCAACAATGCTTATTTCTAATCCATCCATACAACGTTTTCTACCACGATCACATCGCAATATAATCCCAAAACACTCTCTCATGTCTTAAATCACCATTCAAAACTATTTTACTCATCCTTCAAATCTCCTATATGTGTGACCTGCTAGGTTCCCGATTATGTTGGCCACTTGAATTAACACTTAATTCAAGTAAGTCAAGAGTGGTATCTAGCAACACGTCATGACCCTCAATTGACTGGAAAGTCAGTGGTTTAACTACACCCTTCCATACGTAATGTTGTCATGCAATTTGTCCTTTCACCATCTATACCCCACGTGGTTCAGAGTATAGTCAAAGTGCCAATTCCCATTAGACTAACTACATTACATCTAGTTCAAGTGATATTAGATCTTGCTCTGAGGATCTCATTACTCTATGTATCATTGAAGACTCTCTTCTTGACACATATTTTCTCTGGTCAGAGACTCTCAAGTAATGACCCCAACAAGAGGCTGTGGGTATCTTTTCCTTCTATCAGGAGTAATGAATATTTTATTGGCTACTCAATTACCTCTGAATACCTCAAGCTGTACCCAATCACCACCCTATAAGTAACCCCTAAAAGGCACCAATGAATAGAGTCAAAGTACAAGATCAATATCCAAGATATCCTTGAGCACCTCAAGTCAAAGAATACTTGCACCATTGTTATGGTGAGACTATCATTGACACAGAAATAAAATATCCATATAATTGTCTCATAGTAGGTCAATCTAATGTACTTATTACCCTTAGTAAGCATCCACATGTTAACTCTAAACTGCTCATGTCTACAGCTTGTGAGATCTACTGCTTGATCCAATTAAGGAGTATAACATGTGCTAGTATATTCGGATTAATGGTATCCCATCTTATTAATCCTATGACCAGGAAAAGTTTAAATACTAACATAATTACACAAGATAAGAATCTCATTATCATGATCTCATCATCTTTTCCTCCATGCTATGTTTTATATCAAGGACTTCATTAAATCAATTTAAAATCAACATCAAATCTATAAACGTATGAACATCGAAATAATGAAAAATGTCTTTATTAATCATAAAATGATTTGTACAATAAGTTATGCTATCTGAATTAAACTGACCATATTTTCGAATAGCTAATATTTTCTTTTGACACCAAGATATTTTTCTACAAAATTGACCAATAATCGCACAATTCCAATCATGAAGGACTTCTTTTCATTGTTTTAGTTTATCCAAAATACTATTAAATAAATCAGAATCACAACTCTCCTTAACAACGTAATCTAGATATTCCTCACTTAGCCATGTAATTTGGAAACAAAAATGATTGGCACAATTAAAACTTTGGATAACATCCACCAATAGTAAAATAAGAGAGTGATTAAAAGTTGGAGTACACAAATCAGAGGTTACCACTAGAGGAAATAACATGACTCATTCTGAGTTAACTACAACTCGATCGAAAACTTTGTAATTAATTCACTTGAGTTTCTGCCTTTTTTCCAATTAAAACTATTTGAGATCGTCTCTTGAGATTGCCCTCTCTTATTCGTAATAGATAGCAAATCATTAAAATTATCGACTATATATGCACTATATAATTGACGATCATTTTGAAAAAGCCAGTAAAAGATGCCACGCATTGCTTTTGCAACTCCTTTATGGAAATCTAAATTAGCAAGTAAGGCGCCAATGAGGAGAACTTTAGATAAAAATAACAAAATCAATACGGTTATTTGAGAAATCGATCATATGACAAGAACTAGCGTACTTCTATAATATATAAGACCGCCACTCCGGTAAAGTCTTTAATAACAAAACAATTTTCATTCTGTATCTTCAGTTTGGATTTAAGAATTTTGTTTTTCACAAAGCAAGTTTCAATAAGAAAAATAAAATATATATAGATGTTGGCACTAACAAGCTCACAAAGAGCAAAAACCGTTTGAAGATTGCCAAGACCCCGAAAGTTCTAACTTAAGCAATTCATGGTTTTTAATAGGTCTAAAAGCCATAACCTACCATAAAATATCTCGTTCACTACACTAGTATGTGAGTCTTCTTCAATTTACTCAACTTGCATAGTTTCAATTGGACTCGTGGAGGGCCGAAAGCATCTTTCTTTTTCCTATCATCCATGAGTTCAAGACTTACATCTTCTTGGTCCTATCTATGAAAGTTGCGGTCATCACTAATATAGGTATTTAAATTCTTTATAGAATCAAAAAAATGAAGGATCTTGTAATATCGTAGTTACGTGATCATGCAAACCTGGCAATGATGACTTACAAACCACATTCCTTTCCTTTTTCGTGCAAACCGGGCTTATGGCAAATGGAAATTCTAGGCCCTAAATTAATCAATTTCATATTAGTCATCAATTTCATATTAGTCACCTCTCTCCGCTCCAATCAACCAAATTGCTCGAAACTTTCCCCGGTAGATTTGACTAA
>JAOQMR010000008.1:10927605-10940001 GCA_027563865.1 Erythroxylum pelleterianum | reverse complement strand
GCTGTTTTTAAAATATTGAAATGGTTTTGGACGTTAGATTGTAAGTTACCCAACAAGTTTTTTCTTTATAAAAAAGAAAACAAGGAGACAGAGATACGAGGCTCATTCTTGAGAAGTAATTAGTCATTTAATCGCAGCACAAGGAGATGCTTTTAAATTTCAAATCATGTATGGAGAAGCGACAGGTTATACTTGCAAGATCCTTTCTTGGACTTATGAACGCTGACACATGGTTGTAGTGTTGTTTGAGAAGGTTCAGTTTCATAGAAATGGTCCCCTAAGACTTGAGTAGTTGAGACATCAAACAGGTAGATGTGAAGGAAATTCAGCAGCCTAAATTTAGATTTGTCTCATGGCCCAACATATGAATTGCATGACTGGAGTACTGATGAATCTGTTAATACAATTATGATTTTGAGGCATTTAATTTGTAGACTGAGTGAAGCACCTGCTTTAGTTGCCTCATAATTCATTTGGTTTATCTAATTATCTTTCATTTCGTCATTTCGGACCTCGTTTTTGTGGTTAATACCCTCCATTTCTATTTTTTAAGTTCCGAGGTGGGCCAATATCAATTGCCGAGTATATGGAAGAAGTTTTGACAAATCCTAAAGCTGGTTTCTACATTAACCGAGATGTATTTGGTGCAGAAGGTGATTTCATTACCTCTCCTGAAGTGAGTCAGATGTTTGGGGAGGTAATTGCATCCTATCCTAGATTGGCTTTCTTTTGAGTTCATGAAGATGTATACAATACCAATAATTATTGTTAGATTTATTTCCCTGTTGCTTTTTTTCGAATCAAGGAAGTAAAACTTCTTCTTAGCTTTTTGACATTTCAGATGATTGGCGTGTGGACCATGTGTCTTTGGGAGCAGATGGGACAACCAGAAAACGTAAACCTGGTTGAACTTGGTCCAGGGCGAGGAACACTTATGGCTGATCTTCTGCGAGTTCGCTACTGCAACTCTTACAACTCTTATTTTGTTTGGAAGACAATATTCTTTCGAGTGATCCTTTAAAAGAAACTTCTTTTATTTGTAGGGATCATCAAAATTTAATAGCTTTGCAAAATCATTATGCATACATATGGTAGAGTGCAGTCCTGCACTCCAGAAGATGCAACATCGTAACTTAAAATGTAATGATGAAGAAAAGAGGACTGTCAGTGCATTGGCAGGGGTACCTGTTTCATGGCATGCCACTTTGGAGCAGGTTCCTTCAGGAGGTAAGTGGTAAAGAGATGTCAGTTTGTTGAGGTCCGATAAATTGTGAAATCTTCTTCCATTTAATTTCATTTCAAAGTTCATAGGCATAGAAAAGTAACTGTTAACCGTCTTCACTCATTTTCTATATTGTTGCTGCATTCCAGTGCCAACAATCATTATTGCCCATGAGTTTTATGATGCTCTACCAGTTCATCAGTTTCAGGTTTGTTTAACTAATAAGATCTGTATTTAATTTCATTAAGACTGTGTAATTCTGATGTATCCTATATATAGATAGGAGAAAGAACTTTTATTTAAAGTTCTGTTCAATATTTTATCCAATAGTATTATTGAAAATAAAAAGAAAATCCAAAAGGAAAATGTATTCCTTGAATTAAATTGCTTAATGCATTTTCAACTTTGTGAAGCTTTACTTGTCTCCTTCAAGATCTGTTTATCAGCCAACTAGCCTTTGATTTCCCCGATCTTACAACTTCTTGGGTTTTTTTTTTTTATTAGTGTGCACAAAATGTTCCTTTCACCAGAGACATTTGCAATCACATCTGGTTAGTGCATGCTATAATTTCTGTTGTTATATCTGTTGATCACCTCCAAACAATTCTGATGCAAGGACTTGTGTTGACAGCAATGTAGGGTTATACTTTTGAGAATTTTAAGGGTGCATTTCATGTGTTTTCAGCATTCCTAGAAGATAATTACATCATCTCTGAGGTTTCCCCTAATGTTTGTTACTGGGAGGACACCCAAATGGATAAAAGTGCTTGCCTTGGTCACTTAGGCTTCTTTTTAAAAACAAGAGTCTAAGGAGCTAGAAGTACTTGCCTTGATCACTTGGGCTTCTTTTTAAAAACAGAAGTATAAGGAGCTTTATTAAGAGATAGAATACTGTTGGTTGTATCATGTCTGTGGCAAAAATCAATATTAAACTGTTCTAGTTGACAAATTCTGCAGCGGGCTTCCCGTGGCTGGTGTGAGAAAATGGTTGATATCAGCGATAATTCTACGTAAGACTACATCAATATGGAGTAGTTAGCTTTGTATTTAGAACTTGTGGAATGATTTTATTTTGACACTTCATTATGTTGGTTAGGTTTCAATTCGTTCTATCTCCACAGCCAACACCTGCAACTCTCTATTTGGCAAAGCGCTGCAAGTGGGCTGCTACTGAAGAAATAGAAAAACTTCATCAAATTGAGGTTTGTCCTAGAGCAATGGATTTAACTCATTCAATTGCAGAGAGAATAAGTTCTGATGGAGGTGGAGCTCTTATAATTGACTATGGCCTCAATGGGCTAGTTTCAGACAGCTTGCAGGTATGTTTTCTTGATGTTGCTATTTTATACAAATGTTCCTTTTCTTTTCTTTTTTTCTTTCATAAAACATGATTTGTTCTTGTTGTTTGTAAAAATCAATAAACCATCCCGGAATGCTGCAATACCTTGGCATGTATGGTTTATACCTGTGCTGTTTTTGTTCCCTCCTTCAATCTAATGCTTAGGCATTATTAAAGTATTGCCCTTCCAGAGGTCTCTATCGCTACTCATATATTTTGCACTTGTGTCGAGCAGAAGTCTAAATTAACTGTCTTTTGGCCTACATGAGTTTTCTGCAGGCAATTAGGAAGCACAAGTTTGTTAACATGCTAGATAATCCTGGGTCTGCTGATCTCAGTGCATATGTGGATTTTGCTTCGATAAGGCATTCTGCAGAGGAAGCTTCAGGTTCATCCTCATTACATTAGAAACTGGGCAAGCTTACCGCAGGAGATAGATATGGTGATTAAAACTAATCCAATTTCTGTACTGTTTTCAGAAAGCGTCTCTGTCCACGGCCCAATTATGCAGTCCCAGTTTCTTGGTTCACTTGGCATAAATTTCCGAGTGGAAGCATTGCTGCAGAACTGCACAGATGAGCAAGCTGAGTCATTGAGGACAGGGTACTGGCGTCTGGTGGGTGATGGTGAAGCACCGTTTTGGGAGGGACCTGATGAGCAGGTGCCCATGGGCATGGGCACCCGGTACTTAGTTATGACTATTGTGAACAAGAAGCATGGTGTTCCAGTACCATTTCAATAAAGCAGTCCACTATATCCTGTGACAATCCATGTTGAAGGTTAGGTATATGGTAGCTTAATTGCTACTATTAAATGAATCTGCAGTTTGCTATTTTCAGGGCTACTTTAATCTCTCTGGCATACTATCTCATATTGTATTGGCAAACATTGTTCCTTATCTGTTGTTGACGAGTCTTGTTGGGCCGCTGGACACCCTGGTCTTGTTCAATACCATGCGCCTTTTCTTTCATTTACTCCCCTTCCCACTTTCAGCTTTTAACGGTAAGTCCTTTGTCCTGTTGGATTCTAATTTACAGTGAGTTACAAAGTCCTTTGTAACTCATACATAGGCTTCCAATACCTTTCCTTTATAAATACATAAATTTATTATTGTAATGTAATTTTTAAATAATATCATTCAATATTCTGAAAACTAATCATCGACGTCGTACCTTTCAAAAAGGCACACGTATTTTTTAATAGGTTTTTGATTAAAAAAAATAAGATATGATTTAAAATGTCATTTCGCAATTCTATTTTAAAAAATAATGCATGTTCATGTAACAAAATATTAGGATATTTTTTTAGAAGGTTAAATGATAATGAAAATTGTAAAAACTATACGTGTTTCCCGATTCGTATTGTTTCCTGATTAAAGAGACTAGAACAGAAGGCAAGTTCGTGAGCTACATTATTGCCTTCCCTACAAGCAAAAGTAAACGATGTTGAATTTAAAGATAAAAATAAGGCACCGTATGCAGTGATTTTGATCATCTATAGCTTAATTGATATGCTTAACAGAGACTTTAATTGGACACTGTTACTGTTGTTATAATAAATCAACCTGTATGCATATATTTGTAGCTGTAGTTTAACTTTGCAGCTGAAACCTTTCGTTGTCAGTTATTTCATCTTTTTCTTCCTACCCAATTTTTCTAATGGTTTAAAGCATAACACGTGACTACATACATTGTCTTGCGGGATTGTCCCCATCGTCCACATATTTTGGTCAAGATTCCAAACATTAGCATCTTTACTAGAGATCGCTTAAAAGTTAGAACATAGAACCTATCTTGATTATAAAAGGATTTCTTTATTATTTATTATTTTAAGTTTTGAGCAAACAAGAATATCAAATCATCCTCGGTATCTCGTTTCTTTGGATATATGGAAAACTACTTACTGATATTTAGAACATCGCTAAAGAGATGCCCTGAACCTCCTTCATTAATAAAAAAATACCTTTATTTAAGATTTAAGAAAATTTAAAATCTTATACATTAATTTTAGTATTTTCAGAAAATTTTAAATTGTAGTCAAAAGTTTATTAATAAATGTATAACTTTTATTAATAAACTTTTGATAATGACTCAAAATGGATCAATTTGTTTGGGCTTTTAATTAACTAATAATAAGAGTTTCAGCTAAAGAAACATAATTTGCCAAATACAATTTGCAAATTCTTAATTAGTCAGGAATCTGTGTAGTTCTCTGTCTTAAATCGATTTCCCAACCCCGTAGTTAACAATTTCTGCAACTTGACGAGATTTTAAAGCAATTGCCAATATAATTTAATTTATTCCTCCCACCACGTACTGATCATATTTAGATTTGTCCACCAGGCTCAAGGATCAAAGCCAACGACGAATTCTACGAGAAAATCTAAACTCTTGATTGGCCTTAATTATTGCTCTAATCTCCTTCAAATTTTTAATATCTATGCTTACGACGACTATTGACAATCTGATTACAACAGTATTAGTTTGAGCCTGTGGTGCCGAATAACAAATTGATTGGCCTTAACTGTAGCTTCAATTTCATCAAGTCATAGCAAGAATAAGAGCATGGGACCATGCTTGCATATTCATCACTGCTTAATTTTCACATGGTGTGCTCCGATCCTGATGCCTGCGTTACAGGGCACGTCACATATTGTAGTCAAAGAATCCCGAGAAAGGAGTAGGTAAGACCATGTAGACAGTAGACACTGAGCTATTTCGACATGAATCACATTAAGTGGATGGAAGTTTTCAAGATGCATTAAGTCCACTATTGCAAGCTGTGTTGGTGTGGTGGCTATGGACCAGAGAGCTTGATGCCATTTGTTACCTACCGTACATTGATTATTATTATGAAAAAGCTTTCCTGCTGTCGGAGTCCTATCATGACTATAACCAGAAAGGTTAGCTAAACCATGTCGTTCCTTCCTAATGCTAGAGTTAGCTAATGATTTATTATTTAACAAAAATAGTTTATGATTCCGCTATAAATTATTTGACACTGCAAATTTAATAATACTACGTAGGAAGGAGAAAGCTACTGCCAAAAAGAAAAATAAGAATTTTAGAAATCAAAGCCAACTAAATAAGAATTCTATACCAAAGAAAGAAAAGAAAATAAAAATCACTTAAATATTGTGAGCGTCAAAATGCATAAAAGTCCAAGTAACTAGCACAATGTATACTACAAGTTCTACTTTTATTTGGCTCATATCGATGATTACAACAAGAACTTGTGGATGAGCATATAGTTCTCATCTATTTATGTTATGATTTGAATAGTCGTTACAATTCAGAGGTGTTTATTTGATGGCTCTGAAGAGATTCTGATTGTAATTTGGGACATAGCAAAGTCGTCGTCATCAATTGACATTTCGACTCAGTGCTGTAGTTTTTGAAGGCTGCTTTGTTTTTCCTAAGCCGGCTTCCTTGTCATTTTCATTTCAAAAAAACTCTCCAAGGAGAGAAGTTAAGATGTTGACATGCATCAAGAGTTTTGGTGGGTTCAAATTATAGTGTGATCCACTAAACTGGTAAAGATGCTTTAATACAAGTAGAAAAACTTGTGTGATGAGAAAGAAGGTTTTGGTGGGTGCGTTATAAAAGTCACTTTATCTTGTGCAAGACAACAAAACTTGTATAGATACTACGAAGCACTTTTCAATTAAATGGAACAGTGTCGTGGGGGGTTCTTATTAATTAAGGGGTTTTGCAAAGCTTTCAACCTCCACTGATCATGTCTAGAACTAATAATAGAAAATCGCATGCAGATGAAATTGGTTCAAGGAAATGGCTCTCATTTCAACGTTCGAGTGTTATCTAACTTCATTAAAATAGTCATGTGGATTTTCAATTAAAGGAAGCTGTACCATACTTGTATTTAAAAGCCTGGAGACGTGGGAATCGACGACCACTTGCATACTTCATAATTCAATTAATGGGGCTTGAGAGGCGAAAACAAGTCTAATAAGTCAGTGGTAGAAATAGAAATGGATAAATGCTTCTACTCTTACGTCATCTTCTGATGCTAGTACAATACAAAACATGGAAAAAAACAAAAGAAAGCGTTACATGTTCTTTGTACAAAATTTGAACGAGATTCACTTCCAAGTCTCCAACCATTTTCGAGGCCTCTCAATCCATTCAAAATCAGTATACAAAACATAGTTTATGAACTTATAAAGCGATAAAGAAGAATCGGATTAAATACGTCCCGTCACACATAAAGTAATAATCTTTTGAACTGGCATGTTGGTGAAATGTTTTATTTGTTCCACAGTATTCCTGCGTCTGAGTCTCTTGATGATTGGATATACTTTTGCATAATGATGGAGATGCTGTTAAAACTTACACTCCAATATGCGAGAAATGTTCAATAACCCATTTATAACCTATAACTTCAGTCGCTATGAGTAACAGTAAGGAAGGTCTATATACAACAAGACAACAACATTTGGTTATTTATTGTTCATCATTCAATTGTAAGTTCCATAGAACTCAGTATCCCTAGTATCTGATGAGAGCTAATAAGCATGGAAATAGACACGAACACACGACACGACACTGATACGGGGACACACCAACTTTTAAAATTTGGTAGACATGGACACGGTATATATATATATATTATAAAATTTAGAATTAAGAAAAAAATTTAGAATCCATAATATGATAAATATTGATTAATGTGTTTCAAAATTTCTAATATCTTGATAGTTCATACATATTTATACTTTATAAGCCTCTTTCAAAAAATATGGAACATATATATGTACTTTTTGTGGGTGTTCGTGTCAGACACGTATCCGACAAGGACACGTGCATGTCTGACACGGACACGTGTTCGACACGAGGACACGACTCCATTTTGCCGTGTCCGTGCTTCTTAGGATGAGAGATATTCAATCCCTTAGGTATACTGATATAGACTGTTAAATTGACTTCATTTAGTATAGCTAATAAATCCAATTACTCGATACTTTACGTGTGTGGAAACAAAACTTTGGTGCCTTAGTGATAAAATATGATGTTGATCAAGATAAAGAAATAGTGGCGACACCAGCCACCAAATCTGACATCCTGTACTACTACCAGTCAATGACAGCTTGTCCATATAATGTAGGAAAACCTTGTTGTCCCTATCAGATTGTTGGGCATCAAGTTTCTTCCTCGATCAACCGAATTCTATATAAAAATATCACTGCTAGCTTGATCCATTTATATTTCTAAAACTTGGAGATATAGTATCCTCTGCAGTTTTGAAGCTATATCTTCGTAATATAGAAAACACCTCTTCTTGTGAAGCATATCCATGGATAACAAGAAAGAGGAAGATACTAATCCAAATGATGGAGGGGAAGTTATCAACTACAGAGGAATCAAAGCAATGCCCTTTATCATTGGTAAGTTGAATATTCATAGAAAGCACATGAAAGGAGAGAATCTGATGTTATTGGAAGCAATTTTCTTGCTGGGAAGCTTGTGAATATTTGATTCAAACACTCTGCTTGTTGTTTTATCACCCAAAATTCATGCAGGTAACGAGACGTTTGAGAAGCTTGGTACTGTTGGATCTGTCACAAACTTGGTGGTGTATTTAACAACAGTTTTCAACATGAAAAGCGTTGCTGCCACCACATTTGTTAATGTCTTCAATGGCACTGCAAGCATGGCTACTTTAGTTGGAGCCTTTCTCTCTGACACTTACTTTGGGCGTTACAACTCTTTAGCTCTTGGTTCCATAGCATCCGTTTTGGTACTCCATATGCTTGTTTTTCTCATTTCTTTCCGTTTTGCTAGTTAGCGATGAAGATCTACTCTTTATGAGCATTATTATTTTGTAGACCAATCCCTCCTCCATGGCATTTTTTTTTTCAGATCAATATGGATGCTTTTAAAGCATTTAGATATGGTAGTAATTTGAGATTAGTTTTGCTAAATTTGGAATACGACGTTCTTTTTCTTTTTCTTCACTTTCAGATCTGGATAGTAAAATATTCTCACATAATACCTACAAAAGTTTTGTCTCCGGTCCCTCCTTGTGTTGGTGGAAGTTGTTTGATAACTATAGAAAAATGAGAAGTTTCAAGTTTATCTGTTAAGAATCAACTAGTCTCTTTTCTACTGTCAGTTTTGGCTTTATTAACTTTTTTCTTTTTGATTTAGGGAATGACGATATTAACACTAACAGCAGCAATTCCCAGTCTTCACCCTCCAACATGTGCAGCAAAAGAGAACACATCGTGTATAGGGCCAACAACTTGGCAATTCACCTTCCTACTAAGTGCTTTCGCTCTACTAGTCATTGCAGCAGGTGGTATAAGGCCTTGCAACCTAGCGTTTGGAGCTGATCAGTTCAATCCAAAGACTGAATCTGGCAAGGGTGGTATCACGAGTTTCTTCAATTGGTATTATTTTACTTATACCTTCGCTGTGATGGTATCGGCAACAGGCATTGTCTATGTGCAGTCTGATGTCAGTTGGGGTATAGGGTTGGCCATTCCTGCATTTCTTATGTTTATTTCCACCGCACTATTTTTTGTGGGAACAAGAATTTATGTTGTTGTGAAGCCACAAGGAAGCCCCTTAACTAGTTTGACACAAGTACTCGTTGCTGCAACAAAGAAGAGAAGACTAAAAGTTCCAGAAAATCCAACGCTCTCTCTTTTCAACTATTTTCCTGCCAAATCCATCAACTCTAAACTTCCACATACTAGTCAATTTAGGTGAGATAACCAACTTATATACTTTTGAAGTTAATAAATCACTCATAATTTATTGGTCTCAACAAATATTATGATGGTTAGTAAAACTATAGTACTACGATTGCGAACACACAAAGATCTTGTACTTAATGATCATGATGTATTGCAGGTTTCTTGACAAGGCGGCAATGTTAACAGATGAAGACAAACTTAATATGGATGGTTCAGCTACCAATCCATGGAAACTCTGTAGCATCCAACAAGTTGAAGAAGTGAAATGTGTACTAAGAACAATTCCCATATGGGTATCTGCTATAATTTTCTCTATTCCACTGGTCCAACAACAGACTTATACAGTGCTCCAAGCCCTTCAGTCTGACAGACATCTCAATTCAAGTAAGTTTCAGGTGCCAGCAGCGACATACATTATATTCACCATGTTGACACTCACAATTTGGATCCCAATATATGATAGGATTATAGTTCCATTAGTCCAAAGGTTGACAGGTAAAGAAGGTGGATTCACATTGCTCCAAAGAATGGGAATATCAATTGTTCTTTCAGCAATCTGCATGCTCGTTTCTGGATTAATCGAGGAACGTAGAAGACATGCTGCTCTTACTAAGCCAACCCTAGGCATTGCACCAAAAGGCGGAACTATTTCGTCAATGTCTAGTATGTGGTTAGTGCCCCAACTTGCTATTGCAGGACTAGCTGAGGGATTTGGGTATGTAGCACAGACCGAGTTCTTCTACAAGCAATTCCCAGAAAACATGAGAAGCATTGCTCAATCATTCTTCTTTATGGCCAATGCACTAGCCAATTATCTAAGTGGCTTCTTGGTTTCCATAATCCACCAAAACACCAGAAAAACTAAAAGAGGAGACTGGTTAGCCGAAGATCTTAACAAGGGAAGATTAGATTATTTCTATTTCATGATCGGAGGGCTGGGAATTGTCAACTTTATTTATTTTCTTATATGTGCTAACTGGTATAGATACAAAAATGTCAGTGATAGCACTGTTGAAATGGTGAGGAAAACGAATGCACCAGGAAAAGATACTGTATGATAAATATACAGTCCAAAAGCTTCAATGGTGCTGCTTTAATCCTTGCTGGTATTTTCACATGCAAAGCGATTATGCAAAATAAACTGCGAAGCTTTTCACCTACGTATCACTTTTTTCTGCATCATGCAATTTGTTTTTTTTTTTCCTGTCTTCAAACTACTAAAATAACATAAAACATATTGGGAGAGGGGATCTGGTTTGTTAGAAACATGGCCTTAAAGTTATAAAAATTAGACCATATATTTCTGTTACAAAACTTAAAGTTGCTTTCTCTAGTAGGCAACAAAAAAAAAATCATTAATATTAAAATAGAGAGAATTAAACTTGGACATTTATTGAACTTTCATATAAAACAGGATATTTTTTTAAAAAATTTGTTATTGAAATATTGTTTTATTCATAGTAATGAGAGTAGATTGTGATACTTTCTACTTGAAATGAATTTGTTTAAGAATCTTTTTTACTTGACAAGAATATGCTTTGAAATTGATAAAGCCACAATTGATTGCTTTTTGAAGACTATAAAATTGCTCGTAAACTAGCTCATCATAAAAATATAATTAGATGTATTATTCCTATTATCTAAATCTCTAATATAATTACTATCTAAAACTGTATAGCTAAACAATTATGACTTTTCACCTATCTTATAAAACAAACTACAATTAGTTGTTCCTTGAATGCAGCTAAAAATTCTTTTGCAGCAAGAAGATACATCTTTCTTAGATCTTTAATATACTTGCTGATAAGTTGATGGAACTGAATGAGTGTAGTGGAAAATATGTATAACTAGGTGCAGAAACATTTTGAAGAAAACAGATATGAAGGCTCTGTTTCTCTTCACTGAGAATGTATGCATATACGTAAATATGTGAGGGTTTTCAGAGTTGACCAAAAGAATGAATTTAGAGTTGGAAAATAGTTGTAGATCTTTTTTTAAGCTTTTTATTGATATAAAGTTTGAAATTTTTGGAGTTCTGGATTGAAAGTTATGGAGATTTGAAGAGAGGGGGTGCGAATGGGAAAGCCGCTATGGTCCAGACGATCGCGAGTGCAGACGTTCGAGAGACAAGATGATTGCAGGCGATCGCAGATGATGTTGAGTGCAGACGATCGCGAGACCACATGATCGCGAGTTCAGACAATCGCAACTTTGAAGGTTGGAGGCTGACGAACATCCTTCAGTATTTTGGCTATATTTCCTTCGTTCAACCTCCAAATGACATGAGACTTGAACCAATAGACTCGTAACACATTGCTCTACCTCTCCACCAAAAATCATAGCAATCTAAAATCAATTGAGAGTATTAAAGTGTAAAATGTGGGACAGTCTGACTGAGTGTGTTTACTAATAGTCGAGCATTTTTTTTTCCTTATCTGTCACACCCGAAAGCCTTTTGCAAACTGAACAGTCTTGCTTCTTTCGACCATAAATTCTTCTCTAGAATTTCAAATGACTTGATTCTTAAACCAATAGGTTCCTAACACATTATTCTACCTCTCCATAAAAAAATTGGTAAAATGCTGAATTGATTAGGAAAAGATTGATTAAATGAAGGTGAGGGAACTTGTTGGAATATTATGAACAAGTGAAATTTCACTGAACATACTTGTGTTGGACCCCGCTTCCGAGGCCCAACATTCGGACCCACAAAGCATAGAGGACCCAAAATCGAACACGAATCGACCACAAATAAGGGAAAAACTCAATTAGTAAAATTTGATTTGCTTTTTATTAGAAAATATTCCCTTGGTCCTAACGATTCCAACGCCACTGGAATCGCTCCATTTGGGTTTGAAAAGAAGAAGTTATGAATAAAATACTATCTTAAAAAAAACAGCAAAACTGACCCTCTACCGATTTCATGCAAACATTCAGAAACTTTAAACTCTGAAAAGACATTTGGTTCCTTCATAAAACTTGTAGGTTTATGACTCTAGTTTAATACAAAAAAAGATTCACCTCGATCCGAGCTCCGTAGCTCCGGATATTTGAAAATTAGTAAAGTATGTTCAGCGTTTGGCAACCGATCGCCACACTTGGTTTCAAACCACCTTTTTA
>JAOQMR010000008.1:10883940-10900086 GCA_027563865.1 Erythroxylum pelleterianum | reverse complement strand
TGCCTTTTGTCTAGTTTGTATCACAACAAGACAGCAAGAGTTGACTGTTATTCTGTAACATTTCAGCTCAAAGGAAGTTGCAGAAACTTACTTTCATGTCTATGCTTTATGTTTGTGCTAAACTAGGAAAGTCTGTACTAGCCTAGTCTTTACTTATCAGTCTATGTCTTTGTTTCCTAGATGTTTGAAGTGGGAGAGCTAATATAAAGCTCATCCTTTTTCATTTCTGTGTAGAGAGACTTGTAAGAGAGAAAAACCTATCAATACAAGTGTCAACCATTTTTTTCCAGACTTCTGGTTTTAAGTCTTTTTCAAAGATAGTAGTAGTAGTGGTTTTAGTTTCATTTTCTGTTTTGCAAGAAAGAGTGAAGAACCATTTTCAATACTAAGTTCAGAACCATTTTTATTATTCTGTTGTGTGAGTTCCTTAGGAGAAGTAGTAGGAGTTTATATTTCTGTTTACTTACAAAACCAAAACACAAAAAAAACCAGAACATACAAAACAGAGAGATACCCTAACCCTACATACACAGATCCACAAGAAGAGCAGCATATACACAACATACGTTCAGTCTACAAGCAGAATCTGAAGAGGAATTGAAGAAATCAAGAAATCAGTAGCAGAAACTTACCTTAGGGTTCGATTGACTGAACTGAGAAGGATCTGTCTTGGTATCCTCAAGGAAGAAGCTATCAACAGCTGTTCAAAGCAGAAACTTTATCATTAATCACTAAAGGCTGAAACTTTCAACCTTGCCAAGAAGAAGCTTGCCTCAAAGTAGCAGCCTTCACAGCCAGCAGAGAGCCGAAAAGAAGAAGCCTTCACCAAATCTCCATCATCGGACCCTAAAACACAGAAAATTTCATCAGTGAAGGAGTATAATCTGAAACTCACAAACCCTAGAAGAAGAAAGGAAAGAACTTATCTCTGTGTTTCAATCTCAGCCGACTAACTCATTGTGGAAAGGAGAAGGGATTAAGTTCTGCTTAGTTCAGCTTAAGTTTAAGTTGGACCAGGTGCTGGACCGGGTTATAAGCCCACAGCCCACACTTCCCAATAAAAGCTAAAATTTTCCGACTATCTATGGATCATAGACAGAACCTGATGTGCCAGATATAATACAATATAGTTTCCCATGATATGCTACAAGTCTAGATATTAGCATGAAAGATTGAAATCAAGATGATTATATCAATGACTATTAGCTCCACAAGCAATAAAGTTGCAGGGACCAAGAAGGTGCTGAAGATAATGGTCATTATGAAATGGAACGATTAAAAATTATTGTCTTTATCAGAAGAGTATGGAGAGGACTGGTAGACCTGTTTTTCTTTTTTTTTCTTGGGAAAAAAACTGGTAGACCTCTTTGAAGATAATGAAAAAGATAAAAAGCTGGAATATGCAAGATATAACTCTTAATTGGTTCCTAGCGAACAAGAAATGATATGAAAGCATTCCAGAAGCAGGCTCAAAGTTTAACAAAGATCGGAAGGCATTCACAAGATGAACGTGGAAAGGCTAACAAATGTCTTCCAGGAAAGAAAGCTGTCTTGTGTGCTGCCCAAAGAAATGAAAGTCATCATTGCCAGACAGCTACCAAGAATGATTCCAATCGAAAAAATCTCAGCCAACTTCAAACTATCTGGTTGAGGTGATGGTTTCACCCTATCGTTTGATTAAGTCATTATTGTTCCTGTAACACTGTACCGATGACAATTGGAAATATAAACAGGAACCTAAAGTAATTACTGAGCTTTGCAGTTCAAGGGTAAACAAGATTATGAGTACCTATCTTTCATTAAATGTACAAAGTAAAAGAATAAAATGCTAAATTGAAAGACCACTACACTAGGGGAAAGAGTTACATCTAAGTCCAGTATGCAGAAGACAACTTATGAACGTCCAGAGCTGTCACCCCCTAAAATACGCAGATTCACGTAAGGAGACGAACAAACCATCGTTAAAGATAGCAATATGATCAGCACGAAGAATGGTGGGAAGTCAAACTTCCATACTTAGTGCTAGGCACAGCTAGCAAATTAACCTGAATGTTCGTGTTGTCAAATTCTTTCTTCTTTGAAAATCAATTTCCATTATAATAAATAGGTTGATAAAAATGATGGTGGAGCAGCACCGACCGTTGTAACTAATTGGTAGAGAAAGCTAATAAACTTTTGTTTCCCGAGTTTTGTTGAAATTTTTATCTTTTCATTCTACCCACGAGACTTGTGAAGTAAGGTTCTTTGCCTTATCTCTAGCTCCCTACACCTTTATCATGGCTGGCCGTAAACCTTTCAGTTCAATCCTATTTACATTGGTGTTTTAAGTTTTTCACTTCTTGTATCTCCCGCTCTCCTATCGTCTTCTCCCTCTGTCTGGTTGTATTAGTTTTTTTTTTCTCTTTGGTGTTTCCTCTTTATCTCCCCCTCTATTTCATTAGCACTCCCAGTTCTGTGTTTTCTCGTTCTGTTTCTTAATCCCTTTTAGTCTCTTCTACCTTCCAGATCTACCTTTCATCCAAGGTCTTTTTGGTGTTACAAGTCTTCATCTCTTATCTTTCCATCGTCCTCTTTAAGGTTGCAAGGGTTGTTTTGTCCTTCCCACCTCATTTACTTCCTCTCTATACATTGACGGAACTAAGGACGGAGACATGGGCGCCCAAATAAAATATGAAATTTACAAAACTTTTCATGTCAAAACTAAATAAAAAAACAAAATTTTATTAAGAATATAAAATAGCTAAAATTACTATGATTCTCGCCTACTTTTTATAGATTAAAATCTTTTCATAACAATATCATTGTCAATATTTACAAATACATCTATTTCAATGTAACATACTAAACAATCATTCAATAAGTCATCTCCCATTTTATTGCAAAGTGAACTCTTGATAATTTTCATTGCGGAGAAAGCCCTTTCCACTGTGACTGTAGCAACTGGTAAAAGTAATGACAATTTGACTAACAAATAAACCAAAGAGAATACATGATGCTTTCTTGTAGCTACCATTCTCTTAGCAAGGTCTCCAATTCTACTCAATTCAAAGAAATTCTTATCCATACGTACATCAATAATAAAATTCTTAAGCTGATATTTAAGTTCAATTAAAGCAATAGAAGAAAACTCTCATGGATAAAATTTTGCAAGTTCAATCAATTTGTCCATGTCAAATGCGAAAAAGGAGTCTTTAGGATCAAGACATGTCATACATAAAAACAAACTTGTATTGACTTCATTAAATCGATTGTTAAGTTCTTGAAGTTGCATGTCAATCACAGAATAAAAAAGCTTAACACGATAGTGATGAAGATTCGTCATGTCTTCGCTTCTACGCCTTGATCTCCCTCTAACTATAAACATATCTTGCATATCTATCTCACTTACATTATTTTCACCACAAAAGTCAACGACTTGTTTCAATAAAGACTCCCAACGACGATGACTGAATAGTCGGTCTTAATTTTTTAAAATATTTTGCAATAACTGCAAAATAAAAAAATTAGTTAAAACCAATATTTATGAATTCTATAAAATTTATTTTTCCATTAAACATTAATCAATCCGCGTAATCTCTTTTCTATTTAACAACAAAATGCAAATTTTTTCCATAAAAACTAATCAATCTACTGTCCGCATTATCACTTTTGTATTTGTCTTACCTTTTTCAATCGTCAATCGTCACCCTATGAACCATCCAAAAGCTGATTGTTTATAATCCACTGAAGAGCAAATGGGAATTGACGATAACAATTTCTATTAAGATCTTCCAGAAGAGCAACCCTATGACAGGGTTTTAATATATTATATATATTATAGATGACGGCAACAAAGAGCAACCTATGATAAGGTTTTAATATATTATATATATTATAGATGACGACAAAGTTGCTCTTTTAGGGTTTTGAATTACAAAGATATAATTACAAAGATAATAATTCCATATATAATAGTTGTAACTTTATAGATGACGACAATATATATATATATATATTAAAAATAAAAAATTATTTAATTTTTTAAAAACTTGGGGGGCCCAGTGGTGTCTCCGTCCATGTCTCTATATCTCCTCACTGTTTTTGGCAACTGTTTTTTAACATATATATATATATATATATATATATTAAAAATAAAATTTTTTTAATTTTTTAAAAACTTGGGGGGCCCAGTGGTGTCTCCGTCCATGCCTCTATATCTCCTCACTGTTTTTGGCAACTGTTTTTTAGCATTTCATATTTTGGAAAGCTGTTTTATTCCTACTTCGGTATGACTTCCTGCACCTCAGTTATGACCTATCCTTAAGCAGCTTTTGAAGTTTGTGATTTCCCATCACTACCCGCTATCTCTCATATGTCAACCTCAACTTAAAAAGGTAAATGCTCCCCCCTTCAAACTTGGTCAATCACAAAAGTTGGAAGCATGTAGTTAATGATCAGGGTGATCTTTCTTTGCACTATTATCCTCCCATAATAGAGGAGAGACAGGCCATAGTGGCACCTGATATTGATATACTAAAAGAAGAAGTTAACATTTGGGAATTATCCCTGGTTGTGTTGTTCCGAGGAAGTAGACCCCCTTTTCCAACTATTGCAAGGTCGGCAATGTAGAGCAACGTAGGGTTGGTTGAAGTGCTACTCTCTGAAGAAAACTTGGTGCCTTTCTATTTTGGCCTTGTTTGGTAAAGAGTTGATAAGCTCTTTTTTGGCTGTTTGACCCATTTCAGCTTATTGACTTTATGAAAAAGCTATTAGAAGTGTTTGGTTATTAGCTGGTTGGGTTGGCTGATTCAACCTAATCAGCTAATTTCAAATAAGCTGCTGTCGAGGAGTGTTTTGTGACAATTATCCGAATTTTTTTCTATTAACGTTGATTTTGCCCTTTTTCTACCGTCCGAAGCTTGTGAACGCTGTGCTCTTCTTTTTCTTCTTCGTGATCGTTGTTGCTACGCCGTTGATCGATGCCCAAACTTGCCTCTCTCAGTCCCTTTTTCCAGTTTTTCTCGTTGATCTCAAGAGCTGGTACAGCAGGCAGTACGACGACTATCTCATATTCGACAAGCCCAATTGGTTGGTGGGGCTTATTTGGCTAAAGTTACTCTTCCAAGGGCCTCTCTCTCTCATCAGTCTTGTCGGGATTCTGGGCGCAAAACCATGGTTTCCCACCACCTGTTTGATCTATGGCTCCTCGGTTTTGACTTCAATGGTACAAATATATGGCCTATATATCGTGCTTTCAACATTAACTTTTTTGTTTCTGAATTGTGCCTAAAATCACAAATAAATCAAAATGAGTATCTTAAACATTTTTAAGGCATTAATCACTAAGTGCAGCATATCAAATGAATCAAAATTTAAATACATATCAATAAATTAAGAAGATCAAAGGCAAAATGCAATCATCCTTCGCTGGTTTGTGGTGATTTTAATGCAACCTTTTATATTTTGGAAGTTAAAGGAATTTTGACTTTAAATTATTTTACTGAAGATCTTAAAGAAAGGGTGGAGGACCTAAAATATGAAGGGTGTAGATTCACTTGGTGCAACAAACAAGTTTCTCTAAGTTTCCTTAGAAAAAAGCTAGATAGAGTTTTGGTTAACCTTACTTAGTTACGAAAGTTCACTAAAAATAAAGCTAAATTATTGAGGCTCTTTTCTCAGACCATAATCATATTATAGTTAGATTTAATAAGTTCCTAGCCTCAGATGAAGGATTTCAAGATACAACCTTAAGGGGGAAGGAAATCAATATGTATGGCACTAAACAGTTCATTTATATGTGGCAACCAAAAAGTATTATGGAGCTAAAGAATTTGAATTTTAAAAGGGGTTTAATTATAAGCCAAGGGAAAGCTTATAGAAATTCAACAAAAGCTCTCCAATTATTGATTTCAATCTATTACTGATGTAAGAGAAGATGGTGTTAAAGGAATACGTAAGTAAGATTAATGATTGCGGTGTCTTATTGAAGAAAAGGTCTAGAATTATTTGGCTAAAAGAGGGAAATAAGTTTAGTAAATTCTTCTCCAAAACAATATTTGATAGGAAAAATTCTAACAGAATTTGTTCTATTGTTTCTTTAAATGGCTCCTTGATCATTAACCAAGATGAGCTAGCAAAAGAGGCTTTGTCTTTTTTTCAAAAACTCTATTGGAATAAGCTCCCTTAGTACCTATGGAGGCCCTTCAATCATTTATTCACACAAAGATTAGTCAAGAAGATGTTCTTACCCTCACTAAACTTATGGATGACCTTGAAATTAAGACTATAGTTTTCAGGATGAATGGACAAAAGGCTCCTGGTCCAAATGGACTCATTGACTTTCTTTCAAAAATCTTGACCAAACATTGGTTCTATAGTGACACTGGCAATCAAGGAATTCTTTACTAATGGAACTCTTCTTAATAATATAAACAAGAATTTTCTATGCCTAGTTCCAAATACCACACATAATCCATCTTCATTTGGGGACTTCAGACTAATTGCTTGTATTAACTTCCTCTATAAAATTATTGCTAAAACCTAGCTAATAGGATGAAGGTGGTCCTACAATCAATCATTAGTGAAAATTAAGGGGAACTATTGAAAGAAAGGCTTATTAGTGACAACATTCTTATTTCTTAAGAGCTTTTGAAAGAGTACTCTAAGAATAATTACCCGAAAAACTTTGATTACTTAAGTTGGGAATTTAACTGTAAGCTACTTGAGGTCTTTGGATTCCTTAATATTTTCAAGAATTGGACAACGGTTTGTATCCTTCATTGTTTTTATCAATAGAGGTCCCTCTAAAATGTTTAAAGGAGTTAGGGGAATAAGGAAAGGAGATCCTTTATCTCTTTACCTTTTCATCTTACGTATGAAGGTCATAACTCTTCTACTGAAGCATAACACCATAAGGAACCCCTTTTACAAATATCATAGTAAATGGAAAAATCTTAAGTTAGTAAGTTGGTTTTTTTTTATAGATGATCTTCTACTCTTCTCTAAAGATGACCTAAGGTCCATTAAGGTTTTGATGGAAACATTAAACCAATTTTAGGAATTCTTAAGATTGGATATTAATTACTAAAAGAGTAGTATTGTTATTGCCTTAAGTTTTATGCATATGACAGATAAACTTAGCTCAATAATTGGGAGGTCTACTAAGTCCTCCCCCAACCCCAAATGTATCTTGGACTGTCTTTAGGTATAAGAAGATTGCAATTCAAGGAATGCCTACCTTTCTTTAAGAAGATTCAGAAAATATTGGGAAATTGGACTTGCAATGACCTAACTTTTAAATGTGAATTATAACTCTTAAAAATGTAAATTCTATGCATATCTATTAGAGTGCACATATTTTCTTGTCTAAAGGACTTATCAAGAAAATGGAGAGGCTTATGAGGAAAATTTTATGTGGAAGATGAATGTTAGCAAGTTATACTAAGTTAAAATGGTTGGAGATTTGCAAACTATTTAATGAATAAGGATTAGGGATCACTCCAATAGGTCTAACCAATAAAGTTATGATGGCTAAAAGGCTTTAGAGAGTGTTGTTGCATATGAAATCTTTATGAATAAGGTAGATTCATTGTTGTATCTTAAAGGGGATAAGTGTTTGGTGACTCTTTCTTAAAGAAACTCATTCATGGTTTACTACCTAACTATTAAAAATGAGAAGTGCAACTAAGATGAATATAAGTTGCAAAGTTGGAGATGGAACTTCTCTTTTATTGTGGTATGATAATTGGATAAGGAATGAAGCTCTAATTAGAAATCCGCAAGTTGTCCAAGTTATGGTAAGAATTCCAAAGCAAGCTAAAGTTAGTATGTGGATTAAAGAAGCTAACTAAGATAACTATCCAAAAAAAAAATAGTTACTGGATCCTTAATTATCCCCCAAATATTCAAAGGTTGGACTATTATGTGCAAAAAAATCACTCTAAAGGAATCTTCACAAATAGAGAATGCTTCGATTGTCTGAGATTAAGGGGACAACAAGTGACTTGGTTTAAAATTGTATGGAGTAGAAATCTCTTTCCTAGAATCTCATTCCTAATATGGCTGATAGCTAGGAATAACATTAACACATTAAATAGAATTCAGTTCCTTCATATCCAAGATATTTATGTCTGTGGATATGCATCAGAGAATATGATACATTTATTCTTTAAATCCTGATTCTTTAAGACTATATGGAATAATGTGAACGAAGTGATGAACTGGAACATACAAATGATCAGCTTCTCATATATATTCCTTTGGCTCCATAACACTAAAGGGCTTCGCCTAAAGGAATAGTAGCTTACGCAACAGCTCTTGGGAATTATCTATATGGTGTATAAAGTGAGAGAAATGCAAGAAGATTTAAGCAAAAGGAGTAGCTAGCTCAGATAAGCCTTGACCGAACGCTAGCAAACATTAGGAAATAGCTAATAGTATATAGGGATACAAATTTACTTAGTAGAGATATATGGAGGGCATAGAGAATCAGCTAAGGCTTCCAAGTCCACACTTGTCATCTAGCAATGTCACAAGCATATAAAGGATAATTGCAAGAAATGATCGTGTAGGATAAGGTAATGACATTTTACCTCTTAATCCATGCAGGTGTTTGATCAAATTCCATACATGAATCTACCCAACTTGCGAACTAAAAAATTCAAGATTATGTAATTAAAAGCACAAGTAGTAAAAGAGTTAAGAAGAAGGATCTATCGAACAAGGTGAAGACACCTAGCACCTAGTCCATACAGTCTGGACAATTTATAGGACATGCATCTATCCAAATTGTAAGCAATAAACGGAGGAATAAGTAATTAAAAGTTTAAGCATGCAAGAGAGTAAAGTTAGAGGAATTATCTGAGCTAGACAAAGGATGAAAACAAATGGGAGCTGTAAAATAAAGATGGTCTACATGAGTTTGCACGTGGTGAGTTAACAAACTCCCAGTTGTCTTGTTATAGCTATTAATATAGGGGTATGGGTATGTGATAAGAGGCTTATGTTTTTAGTCCTTACACAAGGTGTATATATAGCTACATTGCTTATTTTCCCGCTCTTTTAGGAATAAATGTTTAAAAATTTTCCAAAAAAAAAAAGCAAAGTTGCAAGGAAAGCAAGAATACATAATAAACATTAATGTTTAGAGCAAGATAAATAATCATAAGATTCTTTTTAAAAGTAATGGGGGTTTGATCACAATTTTTAGCAATCCAAAACTGAATCATTTACCACTGCATGGATGCTTATAGAGAATGCATATATTTGCAAAAGGAAAATAAGCTTTGTAATTGAACTAGCTTGTTTAAGGCTTTAAATCAAATTTCTAAATTTATCTGACTCACATAAAGTTGATAGATTTGTAAATGGGGTTTTATATGATCATTCTTACATTATTAACAAAAAATTAATTATAGATTTTATTTTTTTCTTCTAACTAAAACATACTTAGTTTCCTTTTACATAATCTTTCTTTTTCGATATTATATCTTTTATTCTTATCAAAAATTATATCTGTCAAGCCAATTTTAGTTATAAGTAATTAATTTTTGTAAATCAATTACCTATTATAGTGAACTGATTTGTATTTTCCATTCACAAATAATTAGATTAATTAATTAATTAATTATATAATACTCATATTTGTCAAATAACTCACATGATTAACAAAAGACAAGAGTTTATGGTCATGTATCTACTAGGAATATATAGTATTTCAACTAATGAATCAATCTTTGGATAAACTTTGTATGTTGTACCTTAAGTCATATCTCACATCCCTATAATTTATTTTATCTCATTTATTTAAGTAGGCTATAATCATAATCATTTTTTATTAAAAGATGGTTTCCACCTTTCAATATATTTTCGTGGGAGTTAATAATCAAAATAACCTTCCTTTATTCTAAATTCTATGGAATTTAATTTAATTTAATTTGCTTAAATCATATATGGTTATCTTTTATCGTGGAATTAGACCTACTATTAGCATTGGCTTATCTGGCACGATGAGAGAGGGTCTTCAAGGCATAGTAGGCTCCTTTTAGACAAGATTGGATATTTCATTCCGCTACATGGGAGGCATTAAAGAAGTAGCTAGTAAGGGCTTACTTCTATCCTTAAACTCAATTGGCTTCTTAAAGTAGTAGCGTTCGATGAGATTCTTACATCAAGACATAGAGCTATTTAATAACACTCTAAAGTATTTTTTTAAAATTTAAGAATAAATATATTATCGAAAACTTGTAAGAGCTACAATGTACAATACATTACAACCTGCAGGAAGAAAAGGGAAAACAGCCCCTACTGCCCATTAGCACAAAACAGACCAATCACAAAAAGTCACAAAAACCAACGCATCCTCACAGCTAGACTTAGAGAATCCTGCTTCCCATACACTAGGAGGGCCTCCCTAATCAAATTAACAATACATTTCGCAAGCTCATACTTACTTCGCTCGACCTGCTTATAAATATGCTTGTTCCGCTCCTGCCAAATATGGTAAAGAGCCATTTGAAACAAGGATTTAATAATAAAGCCATCCTGCCTCCCTAGTTTGGAGTGAAGAATAACCTCTTGCAATACTTCAGTCCATTCATATACAACATTTAAAGAGCCTATCAAGTGCACTATCCTACTCCACACTGCTTTGGAATACTCACATTCAAAAAACAAGTGATTCCTACTTTCATTCACAAGTTTGCACAACAAACAAGTAGGATCAAAAGTACCAAGCCACCTATCCTTAGTATGCAACCTATTTTTAATAGCAAGCCACAAGAAGAAAGCAGATTTAGGACATAATACCTGTCTCCAAACTAAATCAACCCATGGCACCTTCTCCCTCATCACCATCCCCAGACCACATGCTGAAGAGGTAGAGAAGATGCCATCAGTAGCAGCAGCCCAACGCATCATGTCCGAAGTGTTGTTCAAAGTAATTCCTCTCAGAATGGTGTCAAGAATATAACCAAATCTGCGCCGAAGCAGGCGATCCCCTTCCTCTATAACCCACGCAAGTAAAACTGCTTTGGGGACCCGGTTTCGGACCACCAGAAGGTCTGGTTGAACCCATAAAGGACTACTCACATGCCAATTGTCAAACCAAAAAAAGGTGTCCTCACCATTCCCAATTCGATGCCAAATGATAGGATAAATCAAGTGCTGTAAATGCAGGAGACTTTTAAAAACCCAGGAGTAGTCATGCCTCACTTGGACAGCCCAGAAACTATGGCCTTAAGATGGTATACTTGCATCCATTTGACCCACATCACCTCCTTATCCAAAAATAAATGTCAAATTCTCTTCATAAGCAGACTGGGCCGTAGTAAAGTGAACGAGAGAATGCCTAAGCCCCCATACTCTCGGGGAATGAAAATCTCACTCCACTTAACTTTTGCCCCCTTACATTGCTCATGATTGCCAGTCCATAAAAATGCTTTGAAAATCCGCTCCATTTCTTTAGTCACTTTCTTTGGAATGACAACATGGGCAGCCCAGTGCACACTCATGTTATTCAAGACTGAAATAATAAGGCTACCTCTGGCTGCCCATGGAGAGAAGCCGATTCTGCCACACATTGATTCTGCGCTTCAGATTGTCCAGCAAAGGTAAGAAATCGGAGTACTTAGGCTTACCTGAGGTGATAGGGACACCTAGATACCTGAATGGGGTGCCTTGAAGAGGTAACCCAACTAGGCTGCTAAGCTCCTCGCTGTTGCGTACATCCGAGGAAATAAAAATGGCACTCTTCTAGGTGTTCATTTGCAATCCAGACTAGTGAGAAAAAGTGGCCATCAAGCTCATCAACATCGTTAACACATAAGGCTCGGCCTTGCCTAGAAGAACCACATCATCTGCGTACATAAGGTGAGACCGCTTCAATTCTTTGCATTGGTGATGGTACTGAAACAACCCATTGCATTGCACCAAATTGGTCAATAAGCTGGATAGACCCTCCATAGCCAGCGCGAATAAGTAAAGGAAGAGAGGGTCGCCTTGCCTTATCCCTCGTTGAGTCTTAAATGGCATCGTCGGCAGACCATTGACAAGGACACTCAAAGAAGTCATTTGAATACACTGCGAGATCCAGTGACAAAACCTCTGAGGTAGTCCAATGCCCAGCATGCATTCCATCAAGTAGTCCCAATCAACAGTATCAAAAGCTTTGTACAGATTAATACGTAAGGAGTAGCCTTGTACCTTTTTCCCAGTATGATACTCCCCCAGCAGCTCCTGAAGCAACAATATATTATCTCCTATACTCCTGGACGGGAGGAAGGCCCCCTGAGCGTTACCAATTACGTCTCCCAAAACCCCTTTCAAACGTTCCGCTTAAAGGGAGACAATGATCTTGTAGACTGTATTACAACACGAAATCGGTCTAAAATCTGTAATCTTGTCAGGATGATCCTTCTTTGGAATTAAGGAGATGTATGAATGGTTTATCTCCTACAGGAGATGCCCAGAGGAGAAGAACTCCAGAACAGCCTCCGTAACTAGTTGACCCGTGTGGTCCACGTCTTTTAGAAAAAAACTAGCCGAAAACCCATCAGGCCCGGGAGCTTTAGAGCTATTAGAGCGAAACAAGGCTTCTTTCACTTGCAGTGTCGTGAAAGGTGCGGTGAGCAAGTCCAATCGGTTTTAACTAAGAGTATGATGCAGCACATTTCGAAACCCAAAACCTTCTCACCTCAAGGCTGTGTTGCGACTCATAAGTTGAACAAAGAAATCTCTGACATGCTCTGACACCGCTACTTGACCTCGTCTTAAGATGCCCTCCGAATCCGTCAATTCAGAAATGGTGTTTACATTACGCTGGTCCAGTATAGCTGCATGAAAGAACTTGGTGTTGCGGTCCCCTTCCTTCAACCAATTTTTCGAGCCTTTTGTCTAAGGATGGAGTCGTTTAGGACCAAGGCCTCCTGGCATTTGTGCATGGCATCAGACTCTAGTAACCGAAGACGGGTATTATAAGGCTCTCTATAACATTGCTGCTGTAAATCTACCAAGTGGGCACTAATTTCCTGGAGATTACGGGTTCTCTGCTTACCAAACAGTTTGATCGCTCGTTTAGCCAACTTGAGCTTCTGCATCAACTTAAACCCCTTAAAGCCCTAGATCTCAAGCCTCCAAACCTATGCAATCATGTCCATAAAACCCTCAACTTGTAGCAAGCCATTAAAGAACCGAAAGGGGGCACCAGGTCTGGCTTGATCTGACTGGTGATGAATGATAATGGGCATGTGATCCGGCAAAACCGGGTCGCTGAACTCCACTGAATCAAAAGGGAAAGAAAGGAGCCATTGCTGATTCATCACTGCTCTATCAAGCTTCTTCTGAATAAACATGCTACCTTATTGTTTGTTCTCCCAAGTGAACCATCTACCACTTCCTCAAAGATCAATTAGGTCAGTATTACCAAACAGGTGTTGTAACTCCCCACTAGCTCGACTATAGAATCTCACTCCTCCCTTAGCTTCCGAAGAGGTAAGACAACAATTAAAATTTGCAGCAACCACCCATAGGCCCCGAATCTTAGAATGAAGCTCCAGCAATGCCGTCCACAAAGCAGCCCATTGGAAAGCAAAGTTGGAAGTATAGACTAGAGTAACCATGTAAAGGTCCTTTCCAAGTGCCTTACATCGGAGGTTCATATACTGGTTACTCATCTTGGTCACCTAGACGTCAAGTTTTGCAGAATTATACCAACAGAGGATGCGTCCATTATATTGATGCACATGGTTGGAGATGAGTCTCCAATAAGGCCCTAAAAAGGATAAACCCTCCTTGATCACCAAAGCTTTCATTTTGGTCTCCAATAATCCTACCAAAATAGGGTTTATATTAGTTACCAGCTGTTTCACCATTAGCTGTTTGAGGGGTCATTGAGCCCCCTCGTGTTCCATATTAACAAAGACATCCTTAGAATAGGCACTCAAGGGATATAGCCCCTTTGTGCTTCTTCTTCTTCGCTTTCTTCTTAGCAGTCGGCTGCTTAGGCTTGGCCGAACTGGGAGAGATCTCCCCTTCTTCAAGGATACCACTAGTTGCTTGCTCATGACTGACACTAAGGTCAGGCTCATTCTCACATACCCCCTTCATCCTTTCAGGATCATCCAGCTCTGGCTGAGAGGTACTAGGAAGTGGAGGAAGAGGAGTGGAAGAGCTGACTGTCACAGCTTGCATATCCGGCGGGACAAGGCCATGACTATGCAACTCGGCTACATCAGTATCATGAGCGGCAGCTATATCGGTGCACGGAGACTGTCTACCACCCGATCCACCTAGAGGATAAGCAAGCACTCTAGTCCCAACATTAGCAGGAGCCTCATTCCGACCAGTATATTAAAGTACCAAATATTAAACCTAATTACTAAGATTTAAATGAGATTCATAAGGGTATATAATAGAATTCCTAGATATTAAACATTCCTAAATATTAGATATTAGAATTATTTTAGATAAGAATATTAGTTAGTCCTAATTATAGTAAGAAATTGATATTATTTCCTTTTTTAGAAAAATAGGAGACTAATATTACTTTCTTTTCCTTTTTTTCTTTTTGTAAATCATAGTTTTAGTTTATTAAGAATTAAGGACTTTTTGTAATGTGTTTAGCTCTTTTTCTTAAGCAATCATAATACAATTCAAAGACTTTGGTCTATTTAGAGGATGATCCCCTCAAAATGATCAAATCCTTATCTTTCTCCCTTAATTTTTGTCCAAATTTACTTAATTTAGTCAGATAAAAACGTAGAGTTCTTATTAATTTTTATCAAAATGGTTCTTCTAGGAATTTATTTTCCCTAATTCCTTCTCGTTCCATCAATAACATAAAAAAATGTTTAATACCCCTGACTCAACCAAAATCGTAAACTAGTAATCATAGATTTACAATCTTATGCAATAGGTATTGAAACTTTTACGGATCAAAAATTAAAAGATTTAATGCGGAAATCAATACACAATTTATAGAATGTAGAATGATTTAATCAAAAACATTAATAAAAATACGGAAGAAGCAATTAATAATTCAACTAGTAAACAAGCAACATTCAGAAGTTGGAGGAAAAAGTTATAAAAAATGTAATAATGGTTATATCTACATGAAGGTGAAGTTTTCCATAAAGGAAGATGGATATCCAAATGGCTGAATTTCTAGAGTTGGAAAAAAATTTCTTTCATAAAACCCTAAAAGATAATAACATGAAAATTGCTTCAATCTAATTAAAAGGAGATGTTATTCAATGGTATGATTTGTATGGAACTTTCCATGGAATTCCCTAATGGACTCATTTAAAAAAATGACTTCTTGTTTATTTAAGGCCATCTAAAAATGAGAATATTGAAGGTGTGCTTACCAACATGTGTGAAACCTTTAGTATTGGAGTATTAAATTCGATTTAAGTGATTGTCTAATCAGACTAAAGATAGGAGCAAAAGGAAATTAGTAGAACCTTACAATGAAGGTTTGAATTCAGATATTTATGTTGAAGTTAAGGCTTTTTCAACCTTGTATTATGACTTCTAAAATTTCTTTTGCAAGGTTATGATAGGAAAAAGTTAACGCAAAATATCATAGAGCTAATAAGGGTATTATTCTCATACTAAGCTTTTTTAATTATTCCCTATTGAAATTCTAAATGAATATCTTACCACGAGCTCAAAGAAGGATCAACCAAAGGTTTGTGTTGTCATTGTGATGAAAAATGAACCAAAGGTTAAGACGATTAATTATATTGAAGAAGAAACAAATAATAAAGAGATTATTGCACCAATTACACACAATTCATACACTAGTTGGCTATTCTAATCCTAAAACCATAAAGATTGAAGGGTTCTTGAAAAACCAATGTGTTACTATTTTAATTGACACTAGTAACGATAATGATTTTCTTGATTACAAGGTTGCTAAAAGATTAGTTTATTGTACTAAATGTTATGATTAGTTCTATCGGACCCCGCTCCTGGAGTGGTGGGCCCTGACTGATGGCCCATTCCCGAGACGCTGGCTGAAAACTGGTTGAAATCTGAACTCTAATATCCTAATCCTGTTACTGAAACCCTGACACTGACTGCTAACTCACTTTGGTGGTGAGCTTATACTGACTTAAACTTTAAAAGTCTGACTGCTCTCTGAAAACCTCAAAAATCTCTCCTTCAAAA
>JAOQMR010000008.1:10847192-10883840 GCA_027563865.1 Erythroxylum pelleterianum | reverse complement strand
TGGGTTAGTTTTCGACTTAAGATGAAAAAGATATGAGCGTTTAAAGTTTGCTGCCCAATATGCAGTTCACTATTCTCAAGTTGCTATTCATAGGGTAATTTGGGATGAACCTTCGGAAGGGTTTTTTTTCGCCCCTTTAGGGCGATAATCGGACTTTTTCATCCTTCACGCAAGATGTAGAGGGTCTTATTATCTTTCCAATGAGGTATGGTACGTCCTAATCGGAGTTAGGAATAAAAAGTTATGAGGGTCGGAAATTAGCATTTTACTATTCATATGGTCAAAAGTACTATTCCTTTGATCATTTTTGCATTTTCTCTTATAACTTTTTCGTTTGGCCTCCGATTTGCACGAAATTTGAACCAGTGATTTTCACAGCAAGTTTTCTACCTTTTCTCGCAAAAATGTCCAATTTTCAAATTAATTGAATTTTGTCGGAAATTTGCCCTCAAGTTTGTTTGGACCATTTGTTATCTTTGCTTCCGCCTTATACCTTTCGAACCGATGTGCTTTTGTTTCCTTCCGCCTTATGTCTTTTGGCTCGAATTGCTTTAGCTTCCGTTTTCGTTTGGTTTCGTACCTTGTTATCCGATTCTTTCCAATTCCATTCGTTTCAGTTTCGATTCCGAGCCTTTGATTTGTTTTTTATTTCTATTCAGAATAGATTAAGATGAAAAAAAATATATATCGGGATTTTTGGATTAGTCAAGGTTTCCAACGCGGATTCGGATTAAGAGGTTGGATATCCGGTAAGGGTTCCAACATTTATGGTATCAGAGCAAGTTAAGTTTGGTTAAGAGTTGGGTTCCGATAACGGGATCCAACAAGTAATAATTTGTGACTTCATCAAGCATTGCAACTAACAAAGCATATTGAATAAAACAGAAAAGTTAACTAGAGTTTTCCCCAGAATGTTTTTAATCTTCCTCTTTCTTTCTAGGTGTCTTCTAGTTCACAAAAGCTTGCATCACTGCAGGAGATTTTTAGAACCATAAAAAAAATAAAATGAAAATCATTTTTATGATTGACTTGGTTATTTGCTACCAAAACTTTAACTTGCTATGATGTTTATGTCAAGCCTCATTATCTTTCCAAGCAATGATTTCTCGTTTTGAGGGATTGTAAGGATCGCCACTACTCCCTCCATCTCCCATCATAAAGTATAAATAGCCATCTTCTGGTCCAAAGAGTATTTGGCCACCATGATGTGCAGCAAAGGGGAGTCCCATAGTAAAAATTCTTTTGAGTTATCACGGTTGGTCACCTGCAATTAGGCCATAATAGGTTGTTGTTAGAAATCATAGAATTTCTGCCCATAAACAATCTAGACTTTTTACAGAGGCAGGTTCTGATGAGGTGCCATTAGCACTGTATTATGCTATTATGCTATCATATTGGTATGGCTGCGCCCCATTGGCCATTGTCAGGACTCAATTTTGAAGGATCCCATCCACAATCAGAGTTGTATGAGCATCTTTCAGAGCACTCTGACCATTTAAGTTTAGTACATTTAAAAGATGCAAAGAAACGACCATTTTTCTGAAATTTGGGATAAAATGCAATGCCCATCAATCCAGTTCGGTATCAGAATGCACTATATTAGTTAAATCAAGAAAAGGGCTCGATTCATTTAGCATCAACGTTTCTCCAAATCCCTCTTCAGGAATAGTTGCCAACCAAAACTTTCCAGGTTGATCTGCCAAGAAGATGCGATTCGAGCCATCAGGATGAGCTACCATATTCAGGTAGGAAAACGATATTGTGGTTATGTTAGCAGGACATAAAGCCCATAAAAAGATAATACAGTTTTGTTATGTACCTAGCTAGTACAATTTTGCAATGCAACCTACTAGGTACATAAAACTTATAATTATTTTTTCATTTAATTGTGCATCACAATGATTAGCTTTTTATGACATCAAAGCTATTGTAGAAACAAACAAAACAGCAGTTCTGTAAACGCACTTTACCGAGCAGAGGATTGATTTCAGGACAGAATCACAAGTAGGAGAAGAGACTTTCAATGCAATAAACTGATTCTGCAGTGCCAGATCTTCAGTAGAGTTGCCGCAAACACTTCCATGGTACTAACAGAAAGGAAGAGAGGCTTCCAGGGTAAAGGGTGCTCCTGTTCCAATAAAACTTTACAAATTAAGGGTAATTTAGATATGATCATGGCAGAACGATAATAAAATAAGATCAAGAGCTATTTCATGTCTGATTAATAGAAAGAATCAAAAGATGCACTTAAGGGGTCGTTTGGTTCTACTTTTGTTTTTCTGTTGTAGTTTTCAATTTTAGTTTTCAGTTTTTGTTTTTGTTTTTCCAAATAAAAACAAAAACCTATTTGGTTGTTAAATTTAATATAGTTATTGTAACACCCTACTCTTGCAAAACACGTAGCCAACATCCTGAGTGATGTCCGAGTATGTATCCCGCAAGGACGACATGCTAGAATAGACAAACAATCGAAACTCGGTACCATTTTTTATCATACACGTATGCAGAAATCGTTAATCAAATTCGGGCCTATACTTTTTATTACAAAAACCTCGAAAACAAAATTATTATTATTACACTTTGATTAATCTCATTTGCAAACATTTCCAATTTCAAAAGCTATTACATATGGAAATATTCAAATTCGCATTATACAGAAATTTTAGAATATACAAATTAATACAAAAATAAGAAAGTACAAATGTAAACGCGAACTAATCCCGACCTCTATCTCTTACTTGAATATAGTGGCTATACTCTCGTTAGTCTAACGGGGTAACTCTTCTGAGCTTGAAAAATAATGCAAATTTTGGATGAGTTTTGCGAACTCAGTGAGTGACCATCCTTAATGGCTCACTCATCACATAACACATACGATTCACATAATTCACATCATTTCATTAATAACCATATTGAGTCACATATATTTCACATTCGCTTGAAACATATCTCACATTCAAAACATCAGTCAAACTATTCAAAACATACACATCAAATGCATATGTAGTGCTTATAAGACTCACTTTCAATTTTTTATTGTTGTGACCGAGTACCTATAACTGTCTTGTAGTCATTGTAGATACCGGGCTCATTAATAACTGTCCCATATTTGATGGGGATACCAGGCTCATTTTACATACCGAGCCTTTGGCTCTTATACACTTTCTGAGCTTTTTAAGCTATTTTTTCACAATAGGCTCTTTTTCACATCTGAGCGCTAAGCTCTTTTTCGGTGGCTACTCCGGCCACAACAACCTTTATCTTTCATGCATTCATGAAATGAAATGCATCAAATTCACATCTTTTCAATTAGTTACTTTACTTCACTTTACACATATCATCGGATCTTAGTCTGGCATTCAACATTAAAGTTGAGAATCATTTTTTCATTTATATGCATATTCACATCTCTCTTCGAAACTCGGTTTGGCATTTAACAATCAATTTGTGTATCACATATTTCATCAAATTCACATACAAGGAGCACTTCTGTTATCATTCATGCATTTATCAAACTCTTCGGACATTCAATATCCGGAATTAGAACAATCACATTTCATTTCAATGGCAATTCAAAGCAGAAAGTTAAAACATAACAAACAGTGAATGAGACCATCTAGTTTAACTTACAGTACACTCCAGATTAGCATTAGCTTCCGTGATCTAGAAACGTCTTAATGTGAACGTTTTAACCTACTCATCACAATTATGCAATACACACGTTGCACACATATTAATAAATGCACAATCACATAACATTTAGTTTTACACATATATATGTGTGTAATATATAATGCATGCTCAATGACAATCCCAGGTGTATAATATCCAATTTCACATCTTATGCTCATTTTCATTTCATAATTCAATCATCATCATTTATTTTCTAGCATTATTTGCTTTCATAATAACAATTTCTCATTCACTTTAGCTTGATACCCATTACTGCTCTCCTTTGAATCACAACTACAATCATATGAATATCTTTGTTTCCATTATAAACATGTCTTTGATGCTTTAATACCAACAATTCATTCACTACTGTTATTATAACATTATATAATCATACAATATCCAAACTCTCATTCTTTCCTATATCACCTCCAAAATTTCAAACCTTCAGGTCAATTTTCCATGATCATTTTGATCTAATAAATGAAGTAATTTGATAATAATTTCTTCTAAAAAAATGTTCCCCATTATCTTACATTTCTAATGACATAAAAATCATTCAATTTGGCTTAGTAATCTGAAAGTTATACTCCAACCATTTTCGGGCTGTTCTTATACTGAAACATTATCCTGTACTTGACTTTAATTCAAAATATGGAATTTTAGAGATAGAATTAAAATTATATTTCTTCATACAATTTGTAGTCCTATGTCTCTAGTTTACTCCAAATCAAAAATCATTTCATTTGGATAACTATAGGACCAGATATTGTCAAAATACCGAAGTATGTTTAATGAAAATATTCCATTCATAAATTTTCAAGAACTCCTCATCATTTTCGTCCCAAATTTGTCACTCAATCTCTCTCAAATGATTTCAGATAGCTATAATTTTTTTTGGAGATGTAGAAAATTGTGTTTCGAGTCTAATGGTTCAAATCTCATGTCATTTGTAGGTCGGGAGAATAAGTTATAGCTAAAAGAGTGAAGGATGTTCACATCAGTCCACTTTGGTAAGCATTCAATGTCACGAGCGTGTAGAAGCACGATCGTGCAACCCCTCTTTTCTTCTCCAAATTCACACACTGCAGAGTCTCTTCTTCTCAAAACAGACCTTCGGGTCCATCTTTCATGGTCATTTTTATAAGAAATATGAAGGATTTAGGCAAAATACTCTTATGAACAATTGTTCATTTTTGTCTTAAGTTTCTAATGAAACTAATTTCGTGCAATTTGGTTTGGTATTCTGCAAGTTATACTAAATAAACTACAGACTGTTCCCAAATCATGACAGTACACAATACTTGACTTCAAGCGAAAATTTGAAGCTCTTATAGACAAAATTAACAATCGATTCCTTCATAAAAAATATAGTCACACGTCTTTAGTTTAATATAAACTTAAAATCATCGTATTTTAATGCCTATAGATCAAGTTATGGCTAAAATACAGATGCATGTTCAGTGAAAACACTACACCTGTACATTTTCTAGCACTCTTCATCATCATTTTCATCTTAATTCATCTCTTTTGCTTACTCTATCACTTCTAGCTTATTTCCTTAATATTTCTTCTTCGTTCCTATTTCATTTCAACTCAACTTATCACAACCAAATCAAAATCTACCATTTTTCATAATCATCAAAAACAGAAAATCACACTCACGCATATTATCTTCACATTTTCTGCATTTTCAACTTCTACATTTTCTTCATTTCTTCCTCAAACTTTCATTTTAAATCATTCATTCTCATCTTAGAACATCATCTTACAACTATTCTTCCACTCTAAATTCATTCTTTTGCTCATCTCCAAAATGCTCAAAACTCACATACATGCATATATATTTACATAGTGAACATGAAAAATGTCCATTTATATCTTATTCATGACATGCCAATAAATCACCATTTTTTTCATAAAATAATAACTCTAAAGGATATACACAATACTTACTTGATATAGCTCTAAAATCTGTAGAAACTCAAGAAGCCCTAAACTTCGTGTAACTCATGTATACTATTGTAGGGCTTGGCAAGTTTCGGTTTTTCTTAAGAAAAATGAAGGAAAACCGAAGTTGGGAGTAACAAATGGATAGATGAGAACAAGGTTTTTCTTTGGTGATGATTTGATGAAAAACTTTGTATAAAGGAGGGAACTTTGAAGAAGAAGGCTACGAAGAAGATGAAGACAAGCACAGTAACTTGTATTTCAAAGTTAAGGAAACTTAACTTTGGACTTGGACACTTGTCCTATTCCTAAGGCCTTTGTTACTTTTCCCAACTAACTAGTTCTTATTAGTTTAGTTTCCTAACTCCCATCTTTTCATTCTAATTATCACCAAAATTTCCCAATAATATCTTTTCACAAATTCTAAAGTCATCTCTAAATTTTCAAAATCCTTTTCAAAATTCTCCTATATCATTTGTTTTCTTATTTCTATTTCCATCAATCAATTTACTCGCCAAGTAGCATTTTTCCTAGTATAATAATATTCAACCTTTTCGAAAATTATTCCTAAAATTCACCAAAATTCAAAATTAACAAATACACTCACCAATCAAATTTTCAATCCAATAAATCCACAATTCTCAATAAATCACATCCCAATTCAATTATACCTGGAATGTCAATAAATGCATGTACAATCATCTTAATATGTGCAAAAATTCAAATTCACGTGCGTATATGCTAACAATATGCATGAACAAAAAAATGCGATTTTCTTAATCTCCCATTGATCTCACATATACCATATTTTTTTGTTCTAACCCTTAGTATGGGAAAGGGATGTTACATTTCTCCCCTTCTTAATAAATTTCATTCTTCAAATTCTTATCAAATTGATCATAAAGGGAGAGGTATGTTTCCTCATATACTTCTCTGTTTCCCATATAACTTCATCGCTCCAATACTTTCTTCCATATGACCATAGTCGATAGACTCACTAGGTCTATCAATCACTTATTTAGTCATTCACTCTCTTAACTAGTTCCTTATCATGTTTCAGATTACTCACATATCACACCTTATAATTTTGAGACATCTTTATTGATAATACAGCTCGTAAGTTACTGTTCCTATGCTCTCAATAACTTCATGTGGACCAATACAATTCGAGCTTAGTTTATTTTTTCCCTAATCTGAGCACATCTTGCTAAGGTGATACCCTCGGAAACATTTCATTTTTCACTTCTCTTCAGTGTTAATACACATAACTCTTAGGCCTATCTCACTGTATTCCATATCTTCGGTGTTAATCCATCTAACTCATTTATTTTTCTTGAATCACTTAATTTCAAATACATATTAATTTCACTTATCCTCAACATCTCCCATCTATTCTGGTCTTTAACTATTTGAGGTCTCATTTAATTCAATGTAAGGGCGAAGGACTCTTTTTGTCATATAACGCTTCACACAGTACTTTAATGATATCACTATGATAACGATTGTTATGCCTGTAGTCAATTAAAACTATACATTGATCTCATATTCCTATGAACTCTAAAATATCAGCTCTAAACATATCCTCAACATTTAAAACTATTGGCAATTCAAACATTCAGTCACTTGGTTCTACATTCTTAGCTGTTAAATGCAGTTTCGGCTCATTCCTATTAGGATGTATAACTTAGGTTGTTACTTATTCTTTCTCTAACAATATCTTTGCTCAATCATCTTTATTCAGTACATATCTTTCTTATTTCAATCACAAAGTAACATTTTTCCTATTCTAACTCAAAATTCATATTCATTTTCAATTCCTCACTAAGATTCACAATTCTGGATCCTTAATTGGGGTTTGCTAATCTTTTCATACAAACTAATTTTAAACTACAATGTACCTAATAATACTCCATTTTGCGTCAAATTCAACTTGACATTTTATGCCATCTATTACACTCGGTTTGGTAACCTCACTATCTAAATTGTAATACACCGCTATTGGATTTCTTGTTCAATGCATTCGATTACAACATTGACTTTACTAGGAAATACTTATTTGCACAATCAAAACGACTGGATAGAGGATATTTTGCTATGCATAAATATTTATCTATTGATTTTGTCTTTCTTGAATTAAAAGAATGGAATTTCTAAACAGATCTTTTAACGTTTTACCATGTTAATCCTTATTTGCATTAACCTAATCTCAATTTTCTCTTTTTAAATCAATAGTTGTTATTTTTATTTTAATATATGACGTATTTAATTTAATTATAGGTTCCTAAATATTAATAGATACCTTTGTCTAACTAAGGTTTTTTATTCTGTCTTACATTTTTATCTATTCAAGACTTAATTTGACATTTTACAAACATTAAGCAATACATGGAAATATGAAGCCAATAAGAAGTAGAAATTTTATAATTATTAGAGTGACTATGTATGAATTAGTGAAGTAATTAGGGTGGGCTGATCATGATAACCCACATCAGAATGCCTTCTCTCTAATAAGATAAATAATGTAGATTATACTTAAACGAAATAAAATTAATTTTTTAAAACATAATTAGGGTTGCTCACTGATATCTCATTAATATTCTATCATAATTAGGAAAGTCAAAATAACTTTTGCGTAAGCTTTTGATAATTCATTCATTCAATAATATTTTTCACTAATTATTCTTTTGTTTCTATTTTAAAGATTATTTTCTTGGAGTAAATACACATACACTTTTATAGGCTTTTACAAATGGTTAATTTTATAATTAATATTATTTTATTTATTCTAATTTTTCAAGTAAAAAATAACTGTTTATTAAAAATATATAATTTTAAATCACATGTATAAAAATAGGTGCAAATATATAAATGAACGTTTTGAAATAAACAAAATTTTGCTTTATTTGGCGCAAGTAAAAAGTGCAATATTCTGAATTATACATTAATAATTATTTAATTAAACATGCTTAGGTTTGAGACCTTTTAAAAGATGAAGATGAGATTGTTATTAAATAGTGTTTGTTTTTACGTAAACATGCCTTTTCACTCTCTCTCCACCCATTAAAAAAGTAGAAAAAAGATTTAAAGAATAAAAATATATTATAATGGCTCCTGTAGAAGAGAAATATTCATTCCTCAACTTAATAATATATTGTTGAAAAAATATATTTATGATGACTAATTTTGTTATAGAGACACAATAAAAGTAAAGACAATCATATATAAAGTATGCGATATATAGTTATGATGTTGGTTTTTCTCTTCAGACATAATACACAATAATGTAGCACAACATATGTATATAACCATGAGAGAGCATCAACAAACAGAGAAGGATATGATTAAGTCAAAGTGTTGTCTAAGTTTTTCATTATTTGTATAAAAAGGAGACATGAATTATGTGTTCTACACACTCCCATCGTATTTAAATATAATTATACAAGAAAAAGAACCTCAAAATCAAGGTATATTTTTGTTGTTTTTTAATAAAATAAAAGACATAAAAAAACTTACTAAGATTAATGTTTCAGATTATTTTTAATACTCCCCCTTGATGATTTGCTTAGAATCACTATTTATTTCATCACCTTCTTTTCTTAGGAATCTTTGAAATATGCAAGCTATAAAGTTATCTATTTTAACATCTTTAAGTTATTATTTTTTAAAAAAATATGCAAGTTAAAAATATGCAAGTAAGATCTTACTTATGTTCATTCTTCATCAATTTTTCCTTTTATGTTTATATATGTGCAAGTTGTTAACATAACTTCCTTACTATTATTATTTTTATTAGATTATATAAGGATTCAACCAATATTTTAATGATAACAAAATATATTACTACTAATGTTTTTATGTTTGGTGATATTATTAAGTTAATTTATTAAATATTTAAGCAAAAGATCAAATATCAAGTACAATAGAAGGATAAAGTGATTAAAGGATCAAAATGACCAAAGCGGATCACCAAATTGAAGCCATTACATATGTAATATTATAATCTTTCTTGTAACCTTATCTTGGTAATTCAAATGAATTAAGAGATTAAATATTTCATAATCATTTTATTGTGTCCATAATTTATAAATCTTTCCTTAATCAAGATGAACTTTGGTTTAAGTTTAAAGAAAACATTCTTGATGCATCACAATACTTGTAAGGAATTTTTTAAATGACTTTAGGCCAACAGTTCCTTAAGACTACGAGGATTCTAACAGCATGTTGGAAAAAATACATCTATGCTGACTAACTTTGTTCTGAGGACACTGCGAAAACAAATAAACAATATACATTTAAGGCATAACATAGGTAATATTGTTGCCGGTTTTGTTCTGAAAATACGACAACCGAATAGAAACATATAAACATGAGAGGAAACAGAGAAGAATATGATCAATATATATCTAAGTCTCATCCTAGAATAATCTTGTTCAAGTTTTTCATTTCAAAAACATATATTTATACATAAAGAGGACATAACAACTCCCATTTTTTTTTCAAATATCTATGAATTCATGCAAAAATAACCTTAAAATTGTATACAGATACCCACTTTCTCTAAGTGCCATGTTTTGTAGCATGAAACCGACTTTTATATATAATACTCAAAACATTGAATATGATTTTGTAGAGATAAAAATAAGCTTCCTTTTTCAACTTATGAAGTCTGCTTTTAAAGTAAAGAAATCTTCTAGGGAAAGCAAGTTAAGGCACTTCCTTATCATGATTAATGCTTGAAAAAAAATCATACTACTACATAAAAATCCCTGCTTGCAACTTTCTACATAAACAGCCTTCCACCAAAATAGTGAACTGTGAAAATGCTGAAATGAAGCACTTGCCGTATTTTCTCTTTATTTCTTCAGATATTGTTGGGGTTTTCTTTTACTCTTTATCCGTGAATCTTATCATTGCATTTATAGAAAACCAGAGATAGGATGATCAAAGTTCAGAAATTCTAAATCATCAGTCTAGAAATAAAAAATAAAAAAAGTAAAAGGATGGAAGAAATAGAATCACTCAAGCCTCTTCATATAAGAAATTAATTCAATTTAACACTTTTGAGACTGAAATATGCTGCTGCATTTTTGAGTTCATTTTCCATCACACGTTCATTAGTTTGTGTTGTTGTACCCCTCAAACACGATTCAGCGCTGCATTTAAAATGAAGTTTATAACTATTTGAGAATAGAATATGTTTTTTAACATTTAATCTGCTTAAGATCAAGATTAGAAAGAAAAAGAAAAATGAATACCTTGACTTGGAAGCCTCTTTAGACTCGACATAAGATTCTCTGTCATCAGCAATTGCATCCAATGGAATGTCATCATAATCCTCATGAGAAACTTCCATCTCCTGTTGATCAGGACATACTTGGGGAAGAAACATCTGACAATGACCGACGACTGCACCACTACTACTGTTATAATTAGAATTGTAATTTTGTTTTAACATGTCATTTCCTGCGTCTGTATAGTAAGACACATTGGGTGCAGTACTGTTGAAGAAGTCGTTGGTCTGCAGTGGCATTCCATTAATGCCTAAATGGGATTGATGATAAAGTGTAACTGTATCTTCTGCACTCAATGGGAAAGAAGGCTCCAACTGTGGGGGAGTGACTTGTTGATCTCGGTAAAACGCAAGCCAAGCTTTTACATAGCGTAGTTCTTCAACTATTTGCAGCTCTTGTAAGCGTAGGTGCCATATTACACCCAGGCATCCATGAACGGGAAACTTTGCGCGCATTTCAGACTCAAATTTAATTGATTTCATAGCTTCATCATGCTCATCAGGGTGTACTTCTTTTAGTATCTTCATAATGTTAGAAACTCCAAACAAACGGTGAGCATCTTGAAACACTTTCTGCTGGTCCGCCGGGAAATACGGGGCTAAAGGGCAATCTTTTGTGCATCTTCTTCGTTGGTATTTACACACTGCACAGGCCTGGCTTGTGCCTCCTTTAATGGTCATTATAGGTGCCACAAAAGCATACTAATCGGTGCTAGAAAAGGCAAAACAAAGTAGGAGAGAGGACTTAAAAGAAAGTGACTAAGAACTAGAATCGTTTGGCTAGTTATTGAACAACAAAAATGTGGTTCTTTTGAATTTCAAAAAAAAAAAAAAAGAGAGCTAGAACCGAAATAGATCCAGTAAACCACTAAAGGTTTTTAACTCCGATTCAAAAGGGAGATATTATTTTAGCTATGCAGCATCTTTGAAGGTCATGATGTTACACAGTTACACGGTTTCATATGGTTCTCTTTAGATTTTACAGTTAATAACGTTATCTCAACGTTACTGCTCACTCTTTGACCCTTTCAAACAAGACGAACAACTGTTCCTTGATGTTACAACGTGGCAATTTCCTTATAACTGCCTCAACAGTTCGATCACTTCCTAATATAACAACTGTACTTGTGTTTGTAATATTTTGTTGATATTGCATGCCATAATTATACGCAACATATTTTTCAAATATAAGTCCTTCTGGATTGAAAAATGGGTTATCCCTATCCCTTTCTCTTAGACGATGTTATTTTGTAAAATTATATGATAACACATTGATCAAATGATCAACATACTAATTATCAAATTATGAAAACATCGAAAACTAATAAATTCCAAGTCCAAAGCTTTTTCTTTTTTTTTTGGCAAGTAATAATGATCCCATCAAGATCTAACTTCAATATTTATATTAATTTGGATTAGAAGTAATTAAGTTTTAAAGATGATTTATTGTTCATGGAAATTTGTGAAACGTGAATAGGTTAATTAGAAGTACTCTGCAAAAATTTAAAGATGGAACTGTGTTATAACTATTAATTAAAGTCTAAACAAAATCCCTCTTCTAAAATCGTAAGTACATGTGAGGTCAAGATCGAGATCAAATCTCCTGCACCCTAAGAATAATTCTATATCACAACTATCAATTTTCTTTATTGACTCCGATCCCATGATAAATTACTCTTATTCCATGAAAAGATATGGAGAAGATTTTTGCTACTCTGATTATATAAAGACCTAAGACAGAGAACAATATAGTGTTGTGCTAAAGCAATGTCTGTTGCTTATATAAGCACTTGCGAAAGCGTATCAGAAAGCACACAAAAACTAACTCATAGTTACCGACAGTTGCAACTGTTAATATAACTATTGCGCAACCGCTATTATTATTACAACTACTTTTATTCTGCAATTACTACTATTCGAATAAATTTTTCATGAAATCAGATTAACTTTTGGCCTTGTTTGGTTGGTATTGATTCTTACTTGAGAAAGTAATCTTTTTCTTAAAATTTATATTATCACGTTTGATACATTTTTTGAGTAGTTATGAAAATAAAAACTTTCTCAATCTAGATAAATTAGTAACACTTTACTTAGATTCTAAATCTTAGCACCTCCTTTGATATTTAGATTACTTTCCTCAGGAATTTAATCTAAAAAATACGCTAGTCAATTTAACCTTTCCTTCTTTCTCAACTCTACGAACTCTTTCATAAAACCATACCTTTTTCTTCAACCAATGTTACAAATACCGTACCGGACTTGGTACTGGATTGGGTTTTTGTACGGTATTATATCGATACCGGATAATACCGAGTATCGTTTCGAGTAACTTTTAAATTTATGAAATAATTCCTAATTTTTTTAAATTACAAAATAGTCCATTGTCATATTATACAGTTGTATTGTATGTTTTGAAATCTGTCTTAATAAATAATAATCACAATTTTAATTTAATAATTTTTAATAAATATAATTAAATTTAAAATATATTTTTAAAATATATAAATTTCAAATAAATGTTGATTTAATAATTAAAAATAAATAAATAAATGTTATTTTATAAATAATAATTTTAAATTATTTATTTAAAAAATATTTTTATTAATACTTTATTAATAAATATTGTATAAAATATTAAAATAAATTTAAATAAAAATAATTTATTTTTAAGTTAAATTTAATTTATAATTATTATTAGTAATAAAAATATTAATTATTATTTTTAAAACAAAAATAAAAAATTCACAATAATTATAAACGTTGAAATAAATAAAATAACTAATTAAAAACTTTGAAAAAAAGGAAGGAAGGAGAGATAAAAGGGAGGGGAAATTTAAAATTTTTTGAAAATTTTCCAAAAAGATTCCCCTTTTTTTAAAATTTTCAATATCGGCCAGTATTTGGCTAGTATTTTGAATACCAGCCGATACTATCCGAAACGGGCCAGTATCGACTGGAATTTAAATCTGGTACGACCCACCCTTTAATTCTTACCGATTTTCATGTGTCAAGTACTTGCCGGTACGTATTGACATTCATAATATTGTCTTCAACTATTCTTATTGTTCTCCCATTAGTCGAATTTTGAATATTTTTGCTCAGAAGTTTCAATCAACAATCTTCAGGTCTATTTTTTTCCTTATTTAACGATTTCAATTTTTATTCAATTTGTAGGGATTCCATAAAATATTATTGCATACCAAATACTATAATAAGAATCCACCCAACTTTCCTATTAGAATTCTTATAAGTATCAAAATATGTGAATATCTTTACTTTCCATAGATTTATTTTCCGAGGAATCATATTCCAAATTTACTTTACTTTCTCGCCAATCAAACGGGGCCTTTATTCCAAACAGATTAGCAACACTTGCATGTTTTGATTTGATATAGCTTGGACCTATGCGCCATATGGAAAGCCTTGAATTTCAAAGGTAAATTATTTTCTTACCTTATTGATGATAAAAATATAACTATTTAGACGTTTATGGGGCAACAAAAGGGTCAGCGCTACAATACAATTCAAAACTTCATAAATATAGTCCAAAATCAGTATCAAGCTAGGATAAAACCTATAATAAAAATGCCAGTGAAATTGAAACTCTTGCATATATCTGTTTCTCAGTGAAGAGATTTGCATTAAAGGACTTGTGTATATACCCCACAAATGTAGACATTTGCTTGATATAGCTAAAGCTTTGTTGATTCAATCTGGTGTGCCTAGATGAAACCACCAACTATTCTTTCTCTTATATGAACCATGTAGATAACCCATCCTAACCTGGATTTGCTTCTGTTTTTAGCTTCCAACTTCATCTTTTTAGCCATTTTGAGTTCCATCATCTTCACCCATCCTTTCCTGTTTCTTTCCAGCATTGTCTTTGATAACAATGATTTCCCTACAAAAAAAAACATTATTAGACTTCATTATAAACTACAATGGAGACAGATTTTTCCACCTCTACCCTTATACAACCCTTCTCCTTCTTCCCTCCCTTCATCCCCTTCTAAAATGGCATCACCCCTAGCATCTCACTCTTCGTCCCCAACTCACCCTACAAATCAAACTATCCCACCCTACCCCTAACCATTGCTTTTCCACATCCTAAAGCTTCTATTCCATCTGACAGTGTGCATCCACAGAACAATGGGGCTAGAAACCCTTGGAAACAGGTTGTGAGTAGTGACAATTCAGATTCTTCTTTGATCTATTGTCCAGCAGTTGAGATTGAAGGAAAGCTAATGGTAGCTCCAAGTTTAGACATTCTACAAGAGGGTGCTAGGTTATGTGAAGTGGCACTCATTGGTTTTTCTATGAATAAAAGGCCATCTTTTCTAGTGATACAAGCTTGGACTCAGAGAAATTGGAAAGGTAGAGGGATAATGGAAGCTATGCTAACTGAGGAAGATAACTTAATCTTTACCTTCTCCTCCAAATCAGAAGCTCAAAAGATAATTGAAGAAGCCCTTGGCACATCTCTCAACTTCCTTTATTTTTTCAAAATTGGTAATCAGGTATGGAGTCAGAGAAAATTAGATTGAAAAACATTCCTCTTTGGGTGAATATCGATAATATTCCTTTGGAATACTAGGCAACTAAAGGCTTGAGTATGTTAGCTAGTTATTTGAGAAAACCAATTTGTATGGATGAAAACATTGCTTTGAGAAAACAGATTGGATTTGCATGATTATGTGTGAGTATGGATATTTCTAAGGAAATGAAAGACAACATTCCTATTCTAAGATTGGCTAATGGGCATTCTCTCAGAGAAGACAAGGTATTGGTTATATACCAATGGAGCCCTAAAAGCACAAGGCAAAGAATGGAAACCAACAGGGAGAGTTTTCATTAGAGGCGATTATTGGAAGGTATCGAGTTTGGAGAAGCAAAATTCTGTAGATAAAAAAGAGCTAGAGAAAGCTAAACATATTTAAGATAATCTTGAAAAACAAGGTAGATTGTTTCAGGCTGAAAGTGAACTAACTACAAAAGATGAGAGTGCCCAAGTGGAAAACCTTCCGATTCAGATCAACAAGTGGAAATTCAACAGTAAGCTTTGATTGCCTCCAATAAACTATCAGGGAACCACCGAAAAAGGAGTTACTTAAGAGGAACATTTTGAACAAGTAATTTCACAAAAAAGTAATAGGAGTAGTAGGAAAGGCTCCAAAGGGAAAAGCAATCTCATATGACCCTGATAGTTTGAAATGTAAGAGGAATAAACACCCTTCAAAGCTTAATGCGGTACGAGATTTTGTTCTAAAGGAAATGCCTTTGTTATTTTGTTTGTTGGAAACAAAAATTAGGAAAGCTAATATGAATAAATTAGGTTATTTGGGAAGCAAATGGCAATGTCTCACAAATCACCAACGTCATACCTATGGAAGGATTATTATGGTTTATGATGAAGACTTCTTAGAAGTGGAAGTACTTTAAACCAATCAACAATTCATTCACAGAAGGCTTAGCTTTAAAATGGAAAACACTTATACTTTTGCTACAACTTTAATACAGGGTTTCAGAGAACTGAATTATGAACTTCCCTTTGAAGCCTCAAAGCTTTAGTTAAGGGTCCTTGGTTAGTTAGTGGAGATTTTAGCGCAACTCTATACAGAACATAGTTGAAAAGGAACTACAACCTACTCAATTACACTTCAGATATGTTTGATTGCATGCAAGATGTGGAATTAATAGATTTAAAATATGAAGGTCATAAATTCACTTGGTCCAATAAACAATGCTCAAACTGGTTCATTCGAAAAAAGCTAGACAGAGCAATGGTGAATATGGACTAGTTAACTACCTTTTCAGAGAGTTCAGCCAACTTCTTAAACCCAGGAATTTCTGATCATACCATTGTCAAAGTGCATAATTTGTTGAAAATGATTAGAATCCATCACCCGTTTAGATTTAACAATTTTATAGTTAATGTGGAGGATTTTCAAGAAGCAATTACTAAAGGATTGGAGCATGTGATCTATGGAAGTAGTTTATATGTTTACAAAAGCTTAAGGCTATCAAGCAAGAATTGAAGTTGTTAAATTTAAGGAGAGGTCAGAATTCCACAATGGAGACCGAGAAAACAAGAAGCAAGCTATCAATAATCCAGAAATCCTTAACAAATAGCCCAACTGATTGCAATCTAGCTATCGCCGAAAGGGAAGCTCTTAAGTCCTACTTGCAAATGGTGGATAATTAATGTTCTTTAATGAAGCAGAGGGCTAGAATTAATTGGATTAAGGATGGTAACAAAGTTACTAAATTTTTCTTCAACTAGGTGACAGCTAGGAGAAATGTCAACAAAATAAATTTGATAAAATTCGAAGCTGGGGAAACTTTATTTAGAGAAGCTAAAATTGCTAAGGAAGCTAGGCGTTATTTTCAAAATCTATTAAGAACAAAAGGTTCTTCTACTAGTAATGGAGTGAATCTTAAGCAATATGTTATAGCCAGGATTCCTGAACAAGAAGCCTTTGTGCTAATTAGCCCTATCACGGATCAGGAAATAGAGAAGGTGGTTTTTAACTTGAATGGATCTAAAACACCAAGTCCTGATGGATTAAATGGGTTTTTCTTCCAAAAAACTTGGGGAAACATTGGGAGTATTGTAAAGGAAACTGTAAAGGAGTTTTTCTAAAATGGAGTCTTGCTTAAGGAGGTCAATAAGACCTTTCTATGTTTTATCCCTAAGTGCTCTAACCCGGTCACTTAGAATGATTTCAGACTTATATCATGCACTAATTTGCTCTATAAGATCATTGCCAAGATATTGGCAAATAGGCTAATGGATGTTCTTCACTTACTCATTAGTGAGAACCAAGGAGCTTTTATGAGAATTAGATATATTTGGGATAATATTCTTCTATTGCAAGAGCTTTTGAAAGGTACACTAAAAAAGAAGCCCTACCTATAAAAAGCTTTTGATAGTGTTAATTGGAGTTTCTTGCTACAGACTATAGAGGTTATGAATTTTCCCCATAAGTTTATCAAATAAATTCAGGAATGTATTTCAATTGCCTCATATGGAATACCGATTATTGGAAACCCTATAGAGAATTTTAAAGGCAAAAAAGGGTTTTAGGCAAGGGGACCCTCTTTCCTCTTATCTATTCCTTATTTGCATGGAGGTCCTCACCCTTATACTGAAACACAATACCTCATCTATTTCCAACTTCAAATACCATTCTAAATGTAATAAAATTTTCTTAACTAGCTTATGTTTTGCAGATGATCTTATACTTCTATATAAGGCAAATGCTCCTTTGGTTTCTCTACTAATGAGTACTCTCCATAGTTTTAAGGAGCTATCTGGATTGAGTATCAATTTCTACAAAGGCTTCTTATTACTCTCTAAAAGTGCTGCTCACCTAACATGTTCCTTGTCATAAGCAATTGGTATGACAAAGCAAGATCCTCCTCTTCTGTAATTGGGCATTCCTATTTCTTCTAGGAGACTAAGATTTAGTGAATGTCTTCCTTTAATGGAAAAAATTTAGAAAAGATTAGGGTCTTGGACTAATATAACTTTGTCCTATGGGTAAACTTCAGCTTTTGAAGTTGGTAATAATGTTTATGCAAGTTTAATGGTGCTCTTACATCTTCCTCTCCAAAGGACTTGTTAAAATCGTGGAAAAACTTATGAAGCAGTTCCTATGGGTAAAAGAAAAGGCGAGAAAGGAATAGCTAAAGTGAATTGGAAGCATATTTGTCAACCGAAGGAGGTAGGTGGGTTAGGATTAGAGTCAATCAACAAGAACAAACGATTTCTAATGCCAAGAGAATTTGGAGAGTTCTAAGTGAAAAACATTTACTGTGGATTAAATGGATTCATATCTATATATTAAAGGGTGAGAGTTTTTGGGCTCTAAGAATTAAAGACAGTTAAGAAGTTCGAGGGAAGATGTCCAGTAGCATGTTACATGTCAAAGTTAGGTAGGAGATAGAATATCTCTTTGGTATGACAACTAGACCAGTCAAGGGGCTTTAATTCATAATCAATTGGCTAGATCATTGCTATAAAGGTTCTCTAAGAAGGCTAAGCTTCAAGAGATAATTAGAAATGATAGTTGGTTGCTTTCTTCAGAAGAACTAAGACTTTCTCCCATTCCCCATTACAGAAGTCTCTGAGAGAATGATATATACAAAAAAAGTAGGCACACTAATCGGTAAGCTAAAAGGCTAATGGAGGGGGCAGTAACAAGAATAGGGTGGTGTTCCCTGACTCGGAGCAAGGCTCTTAAACCAAATGCCAACTTGCTCCTTTGGCTAGCTATATTGAATAGGCTCAGTACTATGAATAGACTGAAATTCCTATCCTCTCCTAAGTAATGTATTCTGTGCAATCTAGTGGAGAAGACTAGAGATCATCTGTTTTTTGAGTTTGGTTTCGCCAAAGAAGTGTGAATTAGAATCTCTAGCGTATGTGGTCTTGGAACTAGTCAACGCAACATCATAGATATCTTATTAGAGATATCCCAACTGTATATCTCTAAATATGATAATGAAATACTAATAGTAGTTGCAACTTGTCTCCAGGCTATTTGGAAAGATAGAAACAATAGAAGGTTTAAAGGGTGCTCTAACAACCTAATCTCTCTTATAGAACTCTCTAGGGAACAATTGATTATAAATCAGTTAGGACAATATAGTAGCAGAGGACTGACCTTAGGGGGTGCTTTCTATTTGGGTTTTAGTAAAGCAAATAGTACTGAAGATGGACAGATGTTCCCAAAGCAACTCAAGTAATTCAAGCAGTTCTCGAAATAACCAACTCAAGATAATAGGGGAAAGAAGATTAGAAGGAATATGACTCACCTTCGACAGCTCTTGGGAGTACCTCTCTAGATCTACTGCTTACCAAACGAGTTAATGAATCAAGACTCTTGATATTCAACACGAAGCCTGTTACGCTTGAAGAATGAGGAAACAAAACAAATAGTATCAAACACCCTATCTGAGATGTAAATCCTTTTTAGCTAAAGATGGATCGGAGAGAAACCGCATCGTATTCGTTGCATTGCAATATCCGGAGCTCCCCACCCCAATTGAGTAATCATTCGAAGATTCGAAAAAGGAGAGAAATTTTTTCCCTAATTATTGATCCGTTGTCGCTCAATATCCTCCCATCTTTAAGCGACAACGGATTTCTTGATTATGTAGTGTTGAACGTCGTCCTGTGATGAATGAGGGAGAGTTTCCTCTCCTCAGCTGTACACTAAACATCTTCTACTTAATGATTTTTTTTAAAATTCTAAAAAAAAATCTAGTGTGCCTACTTTTTTTTGGTCAGAATATATTTTATCCACAACATATATAATACATAAACTATGGATGAAAGTTTTGAACCAAAAAACTCTTTTTGAAATTCTTATGAAAGCAACAAGAGGTTTTAGTACCATATGCATTGGCTGATATGTGTCATGCTCAACGAAAACCAATACTTAAATAAATTGTACTACATAGACTATCTATACTGAATTGTATTGTAAAATTTTGACTTATACGAATCGTGTTGGTCAATATATAGATGTTGAGTAAAATACAAAAGTTATCAAGTTTATATTATAAATTAGAATAAATTGAAGTTAAAATTGAACAGATTTTTATATTTAAGTATTTTTAAAAAGAAAAGAAAATAGTTATTATTTCTAAAAATAAAATATTTTTACATTAATCTTAATAAATAGAATTGAGTCAAAATAATATTTTAATTTTAATTATAATGGAGAATCAAATATTGATTATAAAAAATTAATGAACTATTTTATAATTTTAAAATATTATCTAAAAGGGTATCTGATATATTAATAAGTGTAGATACTTTACTGTATTAATATTAACTCCATTAAAAATTTCTACACAATATTCATAATTTTGAAAGCATTTCCTATTTATAAGTACAAATTTGCTTATAGAACTTTGCTATAGGAATGACATAAGAAGTCTCCAGCATAATAAAAAAAAGGTAGTGAACTCATACAGATGAATATAGATAACTATAAAAACTCAAGTTTAAAAATAATCAAGTATATTGCCCATCTTACATCTCAAAAGACCATATACTCATACCCGATAAGCCACCAGTACCACTATCTCTAGAAGATATAAAAATAGATTTGAGACCACACAAAACTCCTGCTAGTCCCTCAACCAATCCAGCTACTTCCTCACGAAAAGTCAGGGAAATATCCTTCATGCTACCACCAAAAGTGGAACAGCAACAAAAGATAATGAGAGAATTATTTCATCTTTCAAATACTAAAACCAGGTATATAGATTTCTTAGGAACTTACCCAAGACTTAACTATTTATAAGAGTCAGACCCTCAGGAAGTACGATATTGGTATGATATTGGAGCCTTAAATTCGATATATTTATCCTCTCCAAACTTTCCAAAAATCAGTTTTTTACCACAATGGATAAAAGATGGAGTGCGAGTTTGTTATCTTAATAATCCCACCATCACTCCAAACGATATTTTAGTATTACAGTTTTTATCAGCAGGTCTTGATTTTGATACTGATGGTAGATATCCAGCTTATCATATGATTCAGCTGGGAAAAGCAGATTCTTTTTTGATATCTATAAAACAGGAAAAAACCAAAGATTATATTAAATTTGAGGAAAAAGATAATCACTACAGAAGAGCAATCGGGATCAGGATAGTTCTTCAAGGAATGGAAGCAAGTTTTAAGAGAGGATTTCGCACATATGACAGACAAAACATACATTTGTCTTTCCTGATGTCACCAACTAAAACTACACCTGTGGCAGCGCATAACTTTTTATGCACGAAAATGAAGCTACTAGAATCCAAAGTGATTAGATCAAGTCTACTAGCCCAGCAAAAGATTTGTCTCTTTCGAAAACACCAAAAAGATATATGTCCAGCTTGCACAAAGATAACGGCACAAATGACAACTCAACAGGATGAAAGAAACAAGAAGTGCCAACCCATAGATAAAGATGAAGAATGACAAGAAGTGCCAGTACATAAATGAAGACGTGTCCTCTATGTATATGACATTTTATCTCTAGTAAGACGTGTCGTCTATATAACATAAAAAATCTACAATAGTGCCTTTACTTTTTCATCTATAAATATGTAAGAACTAGAAGAAGAAGGCATCGATCCGTCACTTCACATCGAATACCTTTCTCTCTATACCTACCATGTATCAATAAATAAACTCCTCTTCTTATATTTCTTCTGTGCCTTTTGGTATTCAAATAAGAGTACCACTCCAAACACTTTCTTAACTAATTTCTTACGCCTAGAGGTAGGAAACGAAACTAGGTTGTGTTGGGCCCTGCTCCCGAAGCCTAACTATCCGAACCCAAAACGGAAAGCACTGGCGAGATCCTATAGGGTTATCCCAACTAACCCTAAACCGAACAAGACAACGAGAAACGACTTCGAAAATAGAGAAAAATGAAAAATACCAAGGCTGACCCGAGGATGTACGTTAAACGGACACACATGTCCATTAAACGGACATCGAATGGTCAAAATGCCCAATTCTCTCCCGAGAATGTTCGTTTAACGGACACACGCTGGGCAAAAACCCAAGTTTACTCGAGAGTGTCCGTTAAACAGACCTTCATGTCCATGACATGAAGCTGGGCAAAGGGTTTAAAACATCCGAGAAGGTCCGTTAAATGGACATTAGTGTCCGTTTAACGGACACAAGCCGGAGACGCACACCAAATCCATCCGAGAGTGTCCGTTAAACGGACACACCCTAGACAGCAAGTCCAGACTTCTTTCAAGCCTTTCCAACTTTCGTCCTAAACGGACACACATGTCCGTTTAACGGACACACCCTGGACAGCAAGTCCAGACTTCTTTCAAGCCTTTCCAACTTTCGTCCAAACATCAAATACACTTCTAAGCTTCTCAAAAACAATCATTCAACCTCAACACAACTTCAATACCGTTCAAAAACCTAATTACAATAAACTTCCAAATCTCAAATTCATCCATAAATGGGATTCACAATCCAACACATTCAATTATATGCATTCATCATGTATTTACTTTGAAAATCACATGTTCACATTAAAGAAACTTTTATATTCTCATTCCATTTCCAAGTCCGAAGGAAGTTCATACAAAGCTTTCAATACTAGCTTTAATTACATATTGACGTTTCATTCAAGCTTTACACAAGTACAAAAATACAATTGATGCTCAATATGTGACTAAAGCTACTCAAAAGCCTAGCTATTATCTTAAAACAAAACTACTCTCTTAGAATCGTCCAAATGCCCTGCAAGGATTTATCGGCCTTCTGGATCTGCACCTGAGGGGAGGGAAAAACATGGGTTGAGCTTCACAACTCAGTGGCTAAAATACTTATAGCCATTGGCATTGAGCCACACATGCGACCATATTCATAAGCACACACACACATTCATATAGGCATTCTCATCACCATTGAATTTCCACATTTAGAACTCAATACACATGTTATAGTTCATAGCATCCTCAATTAAGACACATTGGCTAAAATTCAATTCAAAGCATGAATAAACACATAAAAATGCAATGCACAATCCATTGGCTTGAGGGTTCCGTGAACAAAACGATGAAACCAAAGTTTGCATCGTGAACGAAACGAGTTCATTTCGGATCTCGTGAGCCACAAGCGGGCTGCCGGGAGAAGGTATTATGTCACATCGTGACTACAAAACGGTTCCCTCTTACCCAAACACAATCAAATTTCATGATTCAATCATCCATTTATATACAAAATGCCATGATTCGCTTCCATAGCATGATAACCATATCAAAATGTCAAGCATTCATCAATGCACAACATGTCATGAACACACTTCAATCAATGAACACACTTCATAGTGAAATATCAACATTTTAAAAATTCAAACAAACCATTTAGCACATATTGCTCAACAACCATAAGTAGATTACCCACCTTTTACTTGCAAGGTTCCAAAATCAATGGCTTCCTTCTTTTTGCTCTTGGATAGCCTCTTGATTGCCTAAACATAAATAAAATACCATGAATTTCATCTCAATTGGAAAATCCCCAAATTTCCCCAAATCGTCCTAAACCCCAATCAACTTCAATCTAATCTACTCATGAATCAAATGGGTTAGAAAAACTCTAACCCTAACTTAGAAACTAAAAGAAACAAAGATTCCATCATCTTCTTCTTCCTTCAACCCTTTTCCAAACAACCACTTCTCTCTCTACATCTTCTTCATTTTAACACAACCACACATCAAATCTCCAACAAGACAAGAAGAAATGAAGAAGACTTAGCTTAGAAGCTTGGATTTCTCCTTTAATCCACGAAATTTCTCACTTCCTAGCTTTTCTTGGTTTTTCTCTTCTCCTTTCTCTTCTCCCTTCCACGATTTCTCTTCCTCTCACTAAGCTTCCACGACACTTCTCTTCTCCCTCTCTCATTTTTGTCTTTTCTTTTACTCTTGACCATCCCATAATGCCCCTCACTTAAGTCCTCTTTCCAACTATGCCCTTGGTTGGTTTCTAATGGCTCTAACTACCACTTAACTAACTTAGTTCTATTCTAATTTCAAGTTAACTCTTCCTTCAAATTCAAATTTCTAGTTTCCAATTCTTCCCTCTAATTCTAATTAAAGACCCAATTCTAACATAAAAAATTTAAACCACAAATAAATAACATAAACCACGAATTTAGAAATTAAGCAAATTTGGAAAGAAAACAAGGTCTAACAGGTTGTGCTGGATACGACTGAAGGAACTACAGGAGAGTTACCTATGCTTGTGGGTTGGGGCTGAAACGCCTAGTAAAAGCTCTGTGGTAAGACCCGGTGGTATTCCGGTCAAAGCGAATTCAGGTAAGGAAGCGTATTGGACCCTTTTAGTCTATTTTAATCTTGATATGTGCATAGAAGGAATATAAGAAATCATTTTCAAATGGACATTGAAGCATATGGAGAACAATTAGTTCGTTTAGATTTGTCTTCTAAAGCTAGCATAAATACTTTGATAAATGAATTAAGATCTCAATACGATGCAGAAATAGAAAATAATAAAGATAGAGAAGCAAGAAGACCAGATTATAAGCTCATAATGTATTTTCTGTTAAAATAGATACAAATTCTTGAATATATTAGAAATTCTCTATATGAAAACATGACCTTAATAGATTTTAAGGCAAACGAAGCCACGGAAAACAACCCTCCTTCCTAAAATGATATCAGAGCCTATGGATAGAGAATTTCAAGTATTAAAAGAACAAGAAAATTCGTTAAAGATAGATAAGGAGATAATTGAAATACAAAAAACAATAATTTATTATGGACAGAGAATTCTACAACATTGTGAACAAATAACAGTTGATTTAGAAATATTAATAAATCATAAAACTAGAGAAAAATGCAAAGAAAAACAGATAATTACTATAGAACAAAGGGATACAGAAATAAATACAAGTTGAATAAATTCGTGGAACTTTGAATAAGATGTGGAATTTTTAATGTTTGTTTATAAAAGTTTTTAAAATGACTTTAGTAATATATTTATTTACCTTGCTTAATGAAAATATTTCTTAAAAATTAGATATTGATAAAATATTTAAGAATTCTAATTGAGTATTTATATGACAAGTCTAATAAGTACTTAATTCGAGTTTTTTATTAGGCTTTAATTAAATCTTCTATTATTTTATATTAAATTAAAATTTAATTTGAAAATAGTAATTAAAGAAGCAAGAATCCAAACAATTTAATGGTAAAGTATGTCGGAAGCTTGTTTGTTATGTTATCCTTCCAGCTTTCTACCCATTTGCCCTTTTCAGTTCTTTTTCTGTTAGGATGAATAACCAACTTATTCTTAAAAGCAATCTCTTATTGCAGTAGGAAATCTGTTACAGAATATGTGTTTTTGTGATTCGAATTATCATAAAAAATTTTATACCATTCTTCCAATTATGGCGAAAGAGAATTTAAGCCCGATGATAGTAGCGGATCTGTAATATTACTATCACGTTTGTATAGTAGAAGACTGCAGCGCGAACACTCCTTTTTTTCAATTATTTTTTGTCAAAATCGTTCGATTATGCTTTTATTGGAACAATTTTTTTTGGTCTTCCGCGAGCTATCCACTGGGTCGAAGTCGGTGACTAATCCTCCTTCGCAGTGCTGATAAATCCCTTTCGGGGGCTGCCGCTGGCCCAGGAGTTTGCTGCATTCCTAAAAGCAGGGATCGAACCTGGAACCTATTGGTTAAGCGACGAGGATATGCGTCACACACACCAATCCACTGGGTTGCTTTTATTGGAACAATGTGATCCACAATATTAACTTCCTTGGGCCTGACTAAGTCGTTTCGCGGGCGGATTCGACCCATTATCAAACAACCTTCCTCTTAATAAATTACCAAACACTTGTTTGTGGCTGATAATACTACTGAACACAGTTGTGATGAGGGATTACCCCCTTTATTCCTTATCAAAGGAGTCTAGAAGTTCTTTTCTTTTTTTCTTAATATTAGAGTACCAGATAAATATTCGTAATTTAGTTTTTAAGGAAAAAAAAACACTGAAAGTATAAATGAATCTAATTCTATGCCCCATGTTTGTATTGACTTTTAACATTTCCTATAGAGTTGACGTCAACTTCTTGACCAACTTCTTCGTTTTCCAAGTAAATATAATATTTAATTGAACTCGTCTCGTAAAGTTCACGACAATCAAGTCAACATACGTTTCTTTGGGTCAACTTTGGCTACGGCCTACTGTAGTAAGCTCTTACTTGATTTTGTCTAATAAATAACACGTACATATACCATTTATAAGGAACACGCATATGCCCTTCGAACATAAACTTGATCAAATCCTTAGCAACTTGTCAATGGAGTTCTTCAACAAGGCTAAGGCAGTGAGACTCAGGAGCTACCACGACAAATACCTAGTCGCTGATGAAAACGAAGAAACCGTCAGGCAAAGTAGAAATGGTACCTCACGTTGTGCCCGGTGGACCGTCGAGTTTATTCCGGGTCACAGCCACCTTATCCTGCTCAAGAGTTGCTACGGTACTTACCTTACAGCCTCTGAGGAGCCATTCTTACTGGGCATGACAGGAAAAAAAGTGGTACAGACCATGTCAACATCGAAGAAGAACAAGACAACTGAGTGGGAGCCACTGACAACAGGGTACCAGGTGAAGTTACGAACACGAGGTGGTAAGTTCTTGAGGGCCAACGGAGGCACGCCGCCGTGGAGGAACTCCGTTACACATGATGTTCCTCATAGGACTTCCACTCAAGATTGGGTGCTCTGGGACGTCGATGTGTTGGACATCCTAGAATTTGACTCAATACCCGACTATATATCATCTGCAACAAGCTTTTCTTCCTCGTTGTCTTATGATTTTGGGGGTTCAGAAAGTTGGAATTCAACCTTCTCATTCGCCTCTGATCTATCTACCCAAGAAAATGTCTCTCAACAGGTGCAAACTCTTACTTTTCCTTAGTTTTCTGGGCCGTTTTATGATTAATTCAGAATGCTTCCTCTTTGAAGAGGGTGTAATATTGTTTAAGTATCATTAAGCTGAAGAACTAAACTATTTAATATGATTAATTAGTCATTCATCTCGACTTAGTAAATGGGGAATTTATGTCAGTAATGAGTAAACCAATAGAGCATGCACGTATTCGATGTTAATAATTTGGAGTATAACTATTTCTCATAAACATAAAGACAAAAGGTTAAATAAAAACTAATGTCATCTAAAACGTTATCTTCCCAAAAAAATCCTTGTCCTTCAACACAGTGTAAACAAGTGAAGTCTCCAAACTTGTAGATTTGGCTTAACTTTAAAGAAAATATTCAGTATATTATTCTTGAGAACATTTGAGGGTAATATACTGGAACATTTCTTGTTTAGTTACAATGATTAACAAAGAGATGTGTAGGGTTCATTAATTTGTCGTTAAATGAGGAGGTGATCAAACTAACTGAAGTGCATTTTACCATCCGCATTTAAAAGGGGGCCTATTGGTATTAATTATATATTTTGAGTTCGGAATCGTTACTTTCTAATAATATTAATTCACTAATAAAGGGTGCAATGCTTACGGATCATTAATTCAGACTGCTTCCTCTTTGCATAGGGTCAGGGTGTACTGTTTTACGGACCATTAAAGAAACCAGATCCTCTGTCTAGTTTTACTCTGTCTTGTCCTGTCTTATGGAATCTCAGTCATTTATTTTGTGTGACTCACGTGAGCCCCATATAAATAAATGGCTGAGATTTATTGGACACAATAAAACACCGTAATATTAGACAGGAGATCTCGACTCCCGTTAAGACAGTTGTTGTGAATAATTCTGAATCAGTTTGATATATAGGCTTTTCCTCCTTGACTTTCTAAATCAGTAAAGATATGAGAAAAATAATGCCAATTACATCTTTTCTTTTAAATTTTCTGTTTATATGTGGATGAGCATTCATGGGCTCTTTGCAGTACCTTCAAAAGATCACATCGTCAAGAATTCAAAATTTCAGAAATTAGAGATGAATATTAATTCCACCCATGTCGAGGCCAATAAAGCCGTCGGGCATATTTTCTCCAATAGATAAAATCGTTGCTATAATAACCGTTCATTTCTTAGCTTAAGGACCGTCAAGGGTTGTTTCGAATCTCCTGAATCCTTGCTTCAGTAATTTTATAACCTGAAGGCAAAGATTTTCCCATGATTAGACCTTAAATCTTCAGGTAGTTTTAAAGTTGATCCATTCTCCCAGTTACCTTTTTGTTTTTCTTTTTGATATTATTGATTTGTATTTATCATATCTTTTCCAAAACATATATCTCTTGTTATTTCACTCCTGATCAATTAGATATCTCAATTCTTTTGTTGATTTAAACCTTTCATATTGATGAACTGTCTATTGCATTTGTTCAGAGTGCCATGGAATTTTTCCAGAGAGCCAAATCGGTCCGCCTTCGAAGCCACCATGACAAGTACCTGTTAGCAGACGAAGATCAAGAAAATGTGAGCCAGGATCGGCATGGCACAATCAGGAATGCGAAATGGACGGTGGAGATAGTGGATAAAGCCAATGTCGTACGTTTGAAGAGTTGTTACGGCAAATACTTGACAGCTTCAAACATGCCATTCCTGTTAGGCATGCAAGGCAAGAAGGTGACGCAAACTTTGCCCAGACGATTGGATTCGTCTGTTGAATGGGAACCCAGCAGAGAAGGTGTGCAGGTCAGGCTCAAAACACGCTATGGACAATATTTACGTGCAAATGGAGGCATACCACCGTGGAGAAACAGCATTACACATGACATTCCTTATAGAACTTCGACGCAGGATTGGGTTCTTTGGGACGTTGATGTCATCGAGATTCGAAACGAAGATCCATCTCCATCTCCACCCCCACCACAACCACGGCCACCAACTCGTCAGTTTGAGGCTTCAACTTCTGAGCCCAATTCGCCTAGGTCGTCAGTGTCAAGCTCAACAGCATCCTCGCCTAAATTTTCTAGAATAGACGTAAGAATTCTTGACTTCCTCATTTGGAGATTCACATTTTTAATGAAATAAAATGAGATCTGATGGATTGGGATTTATTCGCGTGCAGTCCGACGATTCATTTGTGGGTGCTCCTATGAAAAATGAAGGCAGAATAATCTATTACAGGGTGGCTAATGAACATGGTGATATTAAAGAAAATGAAGAACTTTCCTTCAATTTTAAGGGAAGTGTGGTTGAGGAATTGAAGCGAAAATTGGAGGAAGAGACAGGGATGAATGATACCCTTGTGTGTTTTCTTAATCCGTTGAACGGGAAGCTCTATCCACTCAGACTTCATCTTCCTCCAAACAATGCAAATATGCATGTTGTTGTGGTTCCTTCATCCGGGAAAGGTTAGTTTTCCCATTGTTTTGGTAAATTGGAAAGGAGTTGTCCCATTAGATTTGCTTGTAGATGTTTAAAAAAATCTGATGATAAGCCATGATCGTTTTCAATTCCAATGCTTGTGACCAAATAGTCCCATGCTTATTATCTGAATCTCTCATTAGTTAAAAGATTCTTTATTTATTTTCGGTATAAACTTCTAGGCAAGTGTCAAACTCTGTTTACGGATTTTTGTTTCTTTTTTCTGTCTGATGTGTGTTTTAGGCGAGATTTCTAGTTTTGGTTGGTAAGCATATTGTGTTCAGATTTGTAGTTTGACAGGTCGAAATATCAAGTTCCTCAACATTTATACCCCATACAAAACAAGAAGATTTCCTTAATTGATTCTTAATTGTGCAACCATAAAGTAAAAATAAAAACTCAGTGCCCATGAGGAATTAAATAGTGACAGGATGGACCAAAAGTCGTGGGATAAGGGACAAGAATCTAGCCTTTTCGTCGTGAATTTTTCCTTGAAAAATCCTACAGATTACGAAGAGTAAGAAGCTCACTGCTTTACTTAATGGTCTAACTTTGCCTGTTGATAAAATGCAACTCCATATTATGAAGAGTAAGAAGCTAATTCTACACAGAGCATTTTGAGAGGTGCAAGAAGTCGCCACTTGTGCTTCAGGCTTCAGACTCAGCTTTCCAATTACTTTCTTGGTTCTTTTGGAATCATTTCTCGAACTACCTGGAAAGCTAAAGGATGATGAATTTTGAGAATTTCTCTAAAACCAATCTTACAATGCAGAGGTCGTGTTAATTTTCTCAATCTAGATTTGTTACGAAAGCAGAATAGCAGGACGTATACTTCTCAAATTGATCAATTCACTTGTGCCATTCCTAAAACTAATACAGTAGCCTCGTTCTTGTTTGTCATGCTATTAATGCAAAACTTTGTCTTGCATTTTTCCATTTTGAAACTTAAAGATATGATGTTGCAATGAATATTCATCCATTATTTGGTTTGCGAAATTCAACAGGAGCATCGAATATTATGCATCTTGTGGATCCACCTGCAAGGAGTACTCCTTAGACAACACATTGTATATATGCTGCTCACAACGTTAGAAGGTGCTGATGTAAGGCTCTGCATACATTGTGCTCAAAGCCATTCCAGATGCCCAATTTCCTTTATTCTTTTCATACAAGTCAACAACCTCAAAAAATATATAGATTATTTTTCTGCACTGCATGCCTTAATCCTAAAATATGTTAGGTTTACTACTACAAAAATTTTAACTTTTGAGTAGTGATCTGTTTTGCCTTTTTGAATTAAGAGGACCGTAATTTCTTGTATTAACAAAATTATAGATAACTTTTTTCAATATAAGATTCTTGTCACTCACTTAGAAATGTTGGATCAGATTGTATTTCTTAGAAATTTTTAATAAAATTCTTTCCTTTCTAATTATGTTTATGTGGTTAGCTTGCAACCCTTACCAAAACTTGGTAGAGAGGGAGGCAATCACAATCTCTGCCATGGAGTTTAAGGCTTATTGTTAGAATTATACTATGTGAGCTTCACTATGGCATGTGCATTTTCTCTTATTTGCTGATTCAAAATAGTTTGACCTATAAAAAAGTTTTGGAAGTCTATTTGGACATTTGACTTCTAAAATTTAAGTTATTGAATGGAACTAAGGAGAAATAAAAGTTCATATTTTCAGGTTTTAATGTATTTACTTGGATTTTAGAATTTTAAATTTGTTTATGGGTCTTGCAACTTAATGCTAGCTTTTAGAATATAATTTTTTTTCTACGCGTGGTTTATAATCAAATAGTCAAACTTAGAACTTTGACTCTAAAATTCATGGGATTTCATTGTCAAAATATTCTAAAATAATTTGTATTCATCATTTGGCCCCTAATTCCATCAACATGCCATGTTGATAGAACTTTTCACATATGACTACACTTTTGCAAGTATTTAGTCGATTTTATTCATATTAATTGAACAGTCTCAAAATAATATATGTATTATATGATAAGTACTTTTAACAGTCTAGTGCTAGCTTTTGTATTAATCATTGTAGAATTTCAAACAGAAAGCTAGATTTTGTATAATAGAAAAATCGACAAGACATTTTTGAAAAATGAAAAGGTCTCATATTGTGAGATTTTCCCTTTAAACAAATCTAATCTATTCAAAATCATTATAGATACTTTCTCATTATCTTCAGTAGAACACATATTTTCCAATCTCGTGTAGTTAGTAAGACTAGTATGAAGCTTTGCAAGTCTCATTACTTACAAGCAAAGTCCTATATTTCTTGGTAAGTCCTTCCTTCAGCTATTTTATTTACTTTGTTTAATGGAGATGTTGGGTTCCAGTGATAATCTTTATGGGCATGAGTCTAAGGCTTTTATGGATTCTGAGATTTAAAAAAAATGTTGAATTAATAGGAAAGGTATAAGAGAGATAATGTGGTGTTATAGTTCTTCATTATAGGATAATAATAAGCCTCAAAGCTAAGAGTTACCTCGGAAAGACTACTATTGGTGATTTTAAAAAGATTAGGACATATTTCTCCATCCTTTCCTATATTAAAATTAGGCATCCTCTTCCCTTCAAAAGGGTTTGCATTGCTAAACTTAGCAAAGTGGGCATGTATTATGATAGCTTAAAATGTGGGATCAAACTTCTCTAGATGAATTTTATTCTCAAATCTTAGAAGAGATAGGTTTGTCACTTAGCTAGTTATAAACCCACTCTCTTTGTCTCATTTCTTCTTCCCAAGCAACATTTCACTTAAAGAACATTAAATCAATGTTGGTGCTTTTTAAGTTCATGCACTAAATTAGACTCTTAGGCTAGTTTAGCCTTAATGGTGAATGAGATTACCCGAAGGTACCTATAGCTAAAAAATTGTTTTTATTCCTTTGTTTAATAGACAAAAATACTTGGGGATTTAGGCATACTTGGGGAAGGCAAACATAGATTTGGATAAAAAGGAAGAAATCAGAGGTCTTATTAAATTCCTATGCTCAAGCTTCGATGGATTCTGATAATCTCCTTCTTTCAAAAGATGAACTGTTAGAGGAAAACCTTTTATTAGAGGTTGGTGTTATAAATTGATAGACATGTGGGTTTTTATTTACTAATAGTAACTAAAATTAAAATTAGTAATGTTTGAAAACCAATTATTCAATGTAGATTTTTTCATAAATGAATCTTAACATGCTTGTGTCTTTTTGCTAGTAATAAGGACATTGCATTAAAGAACAGAAAGATGGTGACATTGCAAGAGAATAGGTATATAAAAATGCAACTGTTATATGTCCTATCATTTTTCTTGATTTAAATGTAGACCACGTGAAAGGGCTCCTAGGCTACCATAACTGCCTTAATTACATCCTACTTCTTCTTTATAGTAAGCTGCTCTTAAACATGACAAGAGAAATGAAGTCATGAATAATAATGAAATATTTAGTGACAAATATAGCATTAAAGTGGGTGATTATATCTTTAGGTAACGTGGTCATGATACTCAAGTTGGTGAGGGCATAGTACTTACTGAACATAGGAGGTTACTAAAGAATAACCATATGTAAGAAAATGTGCACCAACCAAAAATAAACATTGTCATGGTAAAATTTTCTCAAAAAGGTATTTAGACCTAATATTTTTATATATTAATTTTTTGTAGGATCTTAGTGCCTTCCTGATTTGTAATGAAAAGCTAAGGACAAAATGGATAATCTCACTTGGAGCAATACAAGATACTAAACAACACAAAAAAGTCACAAAGGGGTTGAATCGAAAGCATATTAAGGAGGTGCAGAGATGAATACTAACATTAAAGCCCTCAATACCAACATTTGGAGTTTGATCACAAATTATGAGAAGTTGGACCCAAAAGTTCATAACCAGAGGGAGTACTTCACTAAAAAGAGTGCACGTGTGCTATAACTTCAAAAGAGTCAGTTTTTAAAGATTTGTAATTATGATAATATTGACATATCATTTGTTGAAGGCTTTAAGAAGTATAAGAAGCATATCAAGTTTAAATTCCCATATTTAGTGGTCGAAAATTTAACAGTTAGTGACTTACCCTCCTCTGAATCCATTATTAAATTTGAGAATGGAAAGAATGAATATGTAAACATCTTGAAAGAATTAGGTTATAATTTTGAAGATGAGGTATTGGAAAACCAAGTACATCTTACTTATAAATTATAAGCCATATTGTTGGATCCAAAAATTTTTTCTAAATTACTTATTATTTGTTTAACTATTTATGTATGTATGTATGTTTATTTAATTAAGAATTGGAAGAAATAAGTAAGTGAAGGGAAAAAATGGGAAAAGATAAAATAAATGGTCTTGAACTAAGAAATGGAAGAAGAGAATAAAGAAGAGAATAGAGAAAGTCGTGGAAGAGAAGAAAGGAAGAGAGAAAAATGTGGGAGAGGAAAAGAAGAAGAAAAATTGTGGGAGAAGAGAGAAGGAAAGAAGAAGAAAAGAAGAGGAATCATCTTGTTAAGGTAAGCTCCATGCTATTTTCTTCTTGTTTGGTTTAAAAAATGAAGTAGAAAAAATGGGCTTTTGTGTGGGGAATGATTGGAGGAAGAAGATGATTGAGAGACCTAGTTGATTTTTAGGGGTTTCTAAACTATGTTTTGGCTTTTCTAACCTAGATAAACCATGAGTAAGTTAATGCTAAACCCAATTTTGCAATTATTTCATTTGTTGTGATTTAAAAGTTTTAGGGGTATTATTGAATTAGAATTTGAGGGGAAATTGGTTTATTTTAGAAAATAAAAAAAATCCTACCCAAGAGTAAGGGGAAGGGCCAAATTGAGTTTGGATTTTCAAGAGTTACAAGGTGGGTAAAATATTTATGGTTATTATGTAAATGGGCAATGTGCCCATGTGTGTGTGTATATGCTTAAATTTCTAAATTGTGAATTGATGTGATGTGGAAAATGCCTTATAATGTGTTTTATATTATGTTATGCATTGAAAGATGTATGACATTTTGATAAGGTTGAATTGTGAATATGATCATGCTATGCCTTGGAATTATATCATGGCATTTTGATTTAAATGGAAAGAAGAAAAAGCATGAGAATATGAATTTGTGATTAATTAAATTAAGCATGAGAGTTGATTGTGTTTGGGTGAGAGTGGAACTGCTTCGTAGTCTCGTGCATGTCGACATAAAGCCTTCTTCCAGCTGCCCGCTTGTGACATACGAGATCCAAAAAGTGAACTCGTTTCGTTCATAGAGTAAACTTCAATTTCTCTATTTCGTTCCACGAAACCCTCGAGCCATTTGTTTGTGCATTTGCATTTTGATTTGTTAAGTTATGATGGTGTATTGAATTATGAGTTGTAAATTAGAATTGTGAATGCTAAACTTATATTGCTAGATTTAGATAAGACGTGTTTGCCTATAAGAATATTCACATATATGTTTGATTGTGTGGCTCATTGCCAATTGTTATAAATATATTAGCTACTGAGCTGTGTAGCTCAACCCATAATTTCCCTCCTCAGGTGCAGCACGAGAAGATCAGCGATCCTTGCAAGGAATTCAGAAACTCCAATATAGCTAGGAACCTTTTGTACTAAGTTATTGACTAATTTGGATAGCTTTATAGGCATATCAAATATGAGCTCCTTTTGTATTTTGTATTAAGTTTGATGTGTATATTGATATGTAAGTAAAGCGTGTTCAAACATTTACTTTGTTTATAAATGAGAATGAGAATTTGAGAAGTTCCTTTTTGTATGATTATGTTAATTTAAAGGTTGAGTTTGATGGATGTGCATATTCTTATTTTTTGAGATTGCAAATTATTGCTAGTATTAGAATAGCACGTTAGAGTTGGAAAGATTATGTGTGATGAATTTTTTGAGTTGAGATTCAAGAGTTGATCAGATGTATTCAGTAGTTAAATGGATATGAAGTGATATAGCACTAAAATGGGTGAATTTGAGGAGATTATGAGAGGAAGTAATGTTAGGATGGATGTTGGACCCCGCTTCCGGAGCCCAATTCTTTTGCAAAACATAATACCGTGAGCGTGGATACGACCTCGAAAAGTTCTTTCATTGAACCCTTACAAGACATTAGCGATGCATAATCATTAATATTTTATTGTTTTCCTTTAAAACATCCCAAAATTTGATAATAAGATGCTCCATGGCGTGCCCATATTAACCAGTTACTAGGCTTGAACTCAATTTTTCTGTTTGCAAATAGGATTTAGAAACCACCAAATCAAAATTTTCTATCTAACTTCTTCATATAATCATATTCCTAAGTCTCTAGTTTAATTTGACACAAGAAACACCTCAATTGGAGCTCTATAGCTCAAGATACGCTTAAAAATCCAAAGTACGTTCATAACCCGATTAAACTCTCCAACCCTAACACTCACTTCCAATAAATCAAACTTCTTGAATTAGAAACCAATGACCATGAAATTTTAATGGAAGGTCGAAAAATATGTTAGAAAACTAACGCCATAAGAATCGCCTCAATCGGAGGTCGGACGAAGGAGATGCGACCTAACAATTTCAACATGTTCGGATCCAGATTTTCTATTGAACATACCTCAGTAAAAACGCCATAACTTTCTCTATAGATGTCGGATCAACCTAAAATTTGGAGGTTAGAAAGAAGACATCTAGGGCTAAAATTTCCATGAATACCAAAAATCGAAATTCAGACGATAAGGGGGGTCAAACTAACCTACAAGTCGACTTACAGAAACAGACAGCTCGAGTTATACAGAAACAGACAACTCGAGGTATGCTGACAGACAACTCGAGGTATGCTGATAACTCGAGGTATCTG
>JAOQMR010000008.1:10821048-10835445 GCA_027563865.1 Erythroxylum pelleterianum | reverse complement strand
AGGGGCCTCCCGGGAATCAACCCCCGGCGCGCCTTTATTTGTTTTGCAGGTATTCCATAGCCAGAGTCGCACAGAATCATGGATCCAAACGACAACGCGCAACCTCAGCAAAATCAGGCTGAACCAGCTAGAATCAGTACAGACCAATGCTGTTTAAGGTACCTATATCCAGATTTATATGGCGGGGGTATATGGGCAGGAACAGAAATCCCAAAAGGTAGTGGAGACTTCACTTCTACAAAGCTTGCTGTGAGCTTTGGTTATTACTCACCCCTCCAGTGCACATCATTTCCTTCATTAGGTTTCATATTTTCCTTGGGTCAGGACACAGGAAAGACATTTTTATTCTGACCAGCAACGGTGTACATAGAGTTGCTCGTCCTAGTAGATGTAACTATGCTTGCTCCAAAGAAAAGACATCTCCTTCTCCTCCTCCCATGTCAACACGGTCAGGCGTCGATTGTTCGTATGGACAGGCATCGATCAGCATCTTGTGTTCTTCACTGTTGCTTTTTTCATTCGGTGTTTCCTGTACAGACTCTGTTCACTTAGCCAGATAAAACTACTCAGCTGTAGAGCACGAGAGACTCTGACTGACGGAGGTATGATGTAAGGATGTTGTCTTGTGTAATTCCTCAAGTTGTTTATGCTTACGAACTACTATTTGTTTATGACAACAATATTCCTATAATGCTAATATAACCATAAAAGGAAAAGATACTAACCTTAAGTAACGCATATTAAATGCTCTTTTTTTTTTGACAAAAATGTATAATACTGAAATCATTTCAGATTTTACAGCAAATTGCAATGCCTACCCCCCGAGTATCCGCCACTTCCATGCAAACATTAGATACCAAGCTGTTTCCTATCTTGGCTCTTCCCATCTTACCCCTCGCCAACTATCAAATTTACATCTCCATACCCTCCATTACCCAATCCACAAAACCTAGAACCCATTCTCAGCTCCTTCTAGCACTCAAAAAGGATGTGTGGACACGAAACCAGACCCACAAGACAGCTCTGTCTCAACCCAAAAAAGGGACCCAGGAACCTGTCTTTATCGACCATAGCGTGGACATGGACGAGCTTTTGGCCTCCATAAGCCAAACCCAGAACGAGCATGAACTGCACTGCCTGTTGTCTCCTTACAAAGACAGACAACTCTCTATTCGTTTCATGGTATCTCTTATGTCCCGAGAACACGATTGGCAAAGATCACTGGCCCTTCTGGATTGGGTCAATGAAATTGCGCGCTATACACCGTCGGTGTTTGCTTACAATGTGGTTCTGCGGAACGTGCTTAGAGCGAAACAGTGGGAGCTTGCGCACGGATTGTTTGTGGAAATGCGTGAGAGAGCTCTCGCACCTGATAGGTACACGTATTCGACGTTAATAACTCATTTTGGGAAAGCGGGCATGTTTGATTCTTCGCTGTTCTGGCTTCAACAAATGGAACAAGACCGTGTTTCCGGTGATCTTGTTTTGTACAGTAACTTAATTGAGCTTGCTCGCAAGTTGCGTGATTATTCTAAGGCTATCTCCATATTTATGAGGTTGAAGAGAAGTGGGATTACTCCGGATTTAGTAGCTTACAATTCTATGATAAATGTTTTTGGGAAAGCTAGATATTTTAGAGAGGCAAGGTTGTTGATAAAGGAGATGAGGAATGTTGGTGTGACGCCAGATACTGTGAGTTATTCCACACTTTTGAGTGTTTTTGTTGAGAATGGGAAATTCGTGGAGGCTTTGTCTGTTTTCTCTGAGATGAATGAGGTTAAATGCCCTCTTGATCTCACTACGTGCAATATTATGATTGATGTTTATGGGCAGCTTGACATGTCCAAGGAAGCTGATAGGCTGTTCTGGAGCATGAGGAAGGTGGGCATCGAACCAAATGTTGTTAGTTATAATACCCTTTTGAGGGTGTATGGTGAAGCGGAGCTATTCGGGGAGGCCATCCATTTATTTAGGTTGATGCAAAGAAAGGATATTGAACAAAACGTAGTTACATACAATACTATGATAAAAATTTATGGCAAGTCACTTGAGCATGAAAAAGCTACAAACCTTGTGCAAGAAATGCAGAAGAGAGGAATTGAACCAAATGCCATAACATACTCAACAATCATTTCTATCTGGGAAAAGGCAGGGAAGTTGGACAGGGCAGCAATGCTATTTCAAAAGTTAAGAATTTCAGGGGTCGAGATTGATGAAGTTTTATATCAAACAATGATTGTTGCTTATGAGAGGGCAGGTTTGGTTGGTCATGCTAAGCGTCTACTTCACGAGCTCAAACGTCCGGTCAATATTAATAAGGAGACTGCTATTAGAATTCTTGCCAGGGCTGGCCGGATAGAGGAGGCCACTTGGGTTTTTCGTCAGGCTTTTGACGCTGGAGACGTAAAGGATATATCTGTCTTCGGATGCATGATTGATCTTTTCTCTAGGAACAAAAAACATGCAAATGCCATTGAGGTTTTTGAGAAGATGAGAGGAGCTGGATATTTCCCTGACTCAGATGTGATTGCTTTGGTCTTAAATGCTTATGGGAAACTGCGGGAATTTGAGAAGGCGGATGCTTTGTATAGGGAAATGCAGGAAGAAGGGTGTGTTTTCCCGGATGAAGTTCACTTCCAAATGCTGAGTCTTTATGGAGCTAGACAAGATTTTTCGATGATAGAGTCCCTTTTTGAGAGGCTGGATTCTGATCCGAACATGAACAAAAAGGAGTTATATCTTGTTGTTGCCAGTTTATACGAGAGAGCAAATAGATTAAACGAGGCATCACGAATAATGAACAGAATGAGATGAGTAAACAAGGGATGCAGAGATCGTGACCACCTTAAACATGCAATATATGTTTCTCTTGTAGATTATGCCAACTATTCTATATTGCATTTTTTCCCTTGCTGTTTAATTTGCAAATGCTTTACTTGGGACATTCAGCATTTCAAAACGTCATATTGTTAATGGCACCGACTTGTGTCCACCTGACCCGTAAGTACATGTACACTCATGAACAAAAGCAAGAAGCTTAGGTTTTAGCTGCGAGTAGAGATTTTGAAGTTTTCCCCAATCTGTGCAGTCGTATGTAATTCCAGTGATGCAATCTTTTGACAAAAAATTAATTGCCTTCCACGTTTGTTTTTATTTCTTTATTTAGTTTAGAGTGTATCTGTTTTTTTTCTGATCTACTGAGGAAGAGACCCTTGCCTTATTGATCTAGTATTATGTAAAATGTTGATCGCCAGTAAGGAGTTAAGAATCCACTGCGCTCTTATCGGTTGAACCACGAGTTTGCTGCAATTAATGGAGGAAATGCCAAATGGAAGTTTTGGAGATTCTTGTTAGTACTTTGCAGCTTCAACAAATTTCTTTGTATACGCCCGAAAAAGACGGCCCATGCTCGACAAGATAACTGTAAAACGAAGAAGATAGGTACCGCGAACCATCAAATCATTAACGACATGTTTGGAGAAGATTGGAGTTTGCAGATCCTCGCATTAAAGCTATAGGTATATAGCTGTCTTCACGTGAAATTTTCTGTGCTCATCATAGTGTTTTAATCTTATACTATTTAATTTTTTCCATGTATTTGTAGGTGCTTCTATAAATATTGTGCTAATTGTCGAATCAAAAGGATGTATTTTCACCATTCTCAATCTTATGAAACACCAAGTTTTGCATCCACTGCCTTGTTCATAAAATATCTCTTAGAGTCCTTGACATGTCGTTCCCCAGTTTCATGACCCAAATACTGTTGCTTTTGATAATGATGCTATGAGTCCATTTCACCCATAGATCCTCCTCCTTGCTACAAAACCATCACAATCTTTTCCTTAAAGCTGACTTTGCTTGTCAATCTTGCAAAACAAATACCCAACCCTCCTTGGTCTTTGGGTCTACATACTTTGCTCTAGCTTAACTTTGCTTTACTCCTGCCCTGACTGGACCCATTCCATAAGAACTCCCTTAGCTTTATGTCAATTTCCTTTAGAATTCTCTTTGGAAAGGAAAGATGACTAATCCAATAATTGGCAAGATTATTCAAAACATATTGAATGAGTAAGTCTTCCCACATAGCTTAAGAACCTATTGTTCCATTGGTTTATCCTTCCACTTATGATGTCCAACAATAGTTTGCAATCACCTACTTTGATCTTCCTCTGGGATATTGGCACTCCTAAGTATTTGAAAGGTAGATTCCCTTGTTTCAACCATATTTCGATAGACTTTGAAGCTCATCTCCATTAGAATTACAAGATAAATAGAAGGAACTCTTTGAGGGGTTGCTTCTTAGCCCAGAAAACTCCTAAAACTCCTTCATTGTCTGCTTAAGTATTTTAAGAGAGTTCTTCTCAGCCCTATAAAACAATAAGAGGTCATCAGAAAGAGCAAGGTGAGTGATTCTCATTTCCTTGCATCTATGGTGATATTTGAATTATGTTTGGGTACTTTGTCCTAGCAAGAAGAGCGGATAATGCTTCCATGCACAATTTAATTAGGTAAGGGGATAGGGAATTCCCCTGCCTTATTCCCCTTTTAGCTCAGATTAGCCTGGTCGATTCCCCATTGACTAGAATTCCTAATGTTGTAGTAGTTACACATTCCTCTATCCACTCCCTAAATAATGTAGGATAGCCAACTACTTTTAGAATGTTAAAAAGAAAACTTCAGCTGATAGAATCATAAGCTTGAGCTAAATCCATCTTGATTTTGCAATTCTTCCTCTTTCTTGGAAAATGATATCCTTCCATCAGCAATGATATAACTTAACTTCTTTTGTCTAATGACGTCTCAATAAAATGGAGTTGTAGAGAGAAAGAACAGAACTTTGGTTGCTATGGCCAAAACCATGCTATGTGAAAGTGAGCTACCTCACAGATACTGGGTAGAAGCGGTATCCATGGTATGTTATGTACTTAACAGATGTCTTATAAGACCTATTCTGAAAAAGACCCCTTATGAGTTGTGGAAAGGAAGAAAACTAAATGTTGCTTACTTTTGAGAATTTGGCTGCAAGTGTTTCATGCTAAAAAAATGGAAAAGCAAACCTTGGAAAGTTTGATGTGAGATCAGACGAAGCTATTTTCTTGGGCTACAGTATCGCTAGTAAAGGATTCATAGTTTACAATAAAAGAACAAAGAAGATAGAAGAATCGATACATGTGGTATTTGATGAAGCACTACCTTCGACAATAGCGGCTAACTTAGCTGATAAAGAGCATTCTTTGATTCCTAAAAATACATCAGAGAATCAAATGACACCTATAATACCTTCATAACCACAAAATCAAAAAGACCCTTCTGAAACTAGAACAGAGCAATCTCCTTCATCGTAGCAAGAGCATATACAACGAAAAACATCGAAAGAATGGAAAGGTCTTGATACACATGATCAATATATTCTTAGAGATCCCCCTGAAAGTCTAAAATAACTAGAACCAAAGTCTAAAAGAACAACTTTGTGGCTCTCATCTCACAACTAGAACTAAAGTCTGCTGAAGAAGATCTTACTTACGATAGATGAGCTAAGTCAGTTTGACAAGAAAAAAGTATGGAATCTGGTGTCTCGTTCACAAAACAAATCAGTTATTAGAACTTGTTGGGTATTTCGAAACAAATTTGACGAAAATAGTAAGGTGGTAAGAAACAAAGCTAGACTTGTAGCTCAAAGTCACAATCAATAGAAAGGTATTAATTTTGATTAAATTTATGCACCTGTTGCTAGATTGGAATCGATTAGAATTTTACTTATCTTTGCATGCTATAGAAACTTCAAGTTGTTCCAAGTGGATGTTAAAAGTACATTCTTAAATGGTTACATTAATGAAGAAGTATTTAATAAGCAACCCCCAATTTTTTAAAATGAAAATTATCTGGATTATGTGATAAAGTTATCCAAAACTCTGTATGGTTTAAAATAAGCTTTTTGAGCATGGTATGAGAGATTAAGTAACTTTCTGCTTGAGAATAACTTTGAAGGAGGGAAGGTCGATAAAACCTTATTTATTTAGAGAAAGAAGAATGATTTACTCACAGTGCAAATATATGTTGATGACATAATATTTGGTGCTACTAATCCATCATTCTGTGAAATATTCTCAGCATTAATGTAGAGGGAGTTTGAAATAAGTATGATGGGAGAATTATCTTTCTTTCTTGAATTACAAATCAGACAAACAAAAAAAGGAATCTTCATTAGCCAAGACAAATACACAAAGGAACTCATTAAAAAATATCATTTTGAGAATACCAAACCGATGGGTACTCCTATGTACACTGGAACTAAACTTGATAAAAAAGAAGGAAAAGCTATAAATGAGATAAAATATAGAGGAATGATTAGATAACTACTATATCTTATAAGCTCAAGACCAGGCGTTGTGCTTAATGAGTGTCTTTATGCACGCTTTCAATCAAATATAAAAGAAAGTCATTTTCAAAAAGTCAAAATAATCTTTCGATATCTCCACGAAACTATGAATTTTAGACTATAGTATCCAAAAAATAATTCATTTGACATATTGGGCTATTATGATGTAGATTACGTAGGTGATAAAGTCAATCGAAAAGGCACAAGAAGCAAAATTGCGCAGCGCTTTCGAGGTCTGAAGCGGAATACATAGCAGTTGCCGTTATTGTGCTCAAATCTTATGGAGGAAGCATCAACTACATGACTTTTCTCTAAACTTTTCTCATATTCTTATATTATGTGACAATACGAGTTCTATAAATCTTTCTAAAAATCCTGTGCGTCATTCTAGGACTAAGAATATCAAAATAAAATGTCATTTTCTTAGAGATCATGTTTTAGAATGAACCATTGATTATTTGCATGTTAATACTAAGAATTAAGTAGCTAACATTTTCATCAAGCCACTCTCTGAAGATAAATTTTGCGTATTAAGAAAAGAGCTTACATTTAAAGATGCATGCGAAGTTCTGACAAATGGCTGTACGGATCTGTCAGAAGATACGCAAACGATCACACTTCCTGTATTAGTATACAATCATTCATCTTCACACAAGATCAACGCTCAAAAAACGCCCAATATACCAGAAACATACTTCTCTCCTCTACTCACCCTCATATTGTTATTCAAAGTGCCGCTCTTGACTCTCTGTGTTCCAAATCTTTGTTTTCATCTCAAATCTTCTAAACGTCATCCATCGCTCTTATTATGGCACGAACTAGATCAAAATGATAAAAGAAAACTCAAACTTATACTGATAGTTATAGTGAAGCTCATGTTACTGAACCAACCTCTAGGGACGTCAATTTTGGCCAAGGCCATAGGTAGGGCACGGGCCAAAAGTGGTCAGCCGCAAGCCATGGGTTGAGGTCGGCCCTACTCGTGGCCCAACAGTTACTTAAAAACTGACGTCATTTTTTACTTTTTTTAAAAATAGTTATAAAGTGAGCCGAGTTGGCCCGACCGCCTTGGCCCATCATGCCATGGGCCGAACCACAGGCTGACTTATCCTGACTCGTCAAGCCATGGGTCACCCTAGCCCATAGTTGGGCTAGGCTAGGAGCAGTCTGGGCTTGACCCAACCCATTGACATCCTACCTATCTCCTCTAAGCCCCAAGTATCATAAGTGCACTGGGTTATAAATGAGGATGATTTAGATGGAGAGCATTCTTGGTTGATTATATAGCCACGAACCAGAGGAAGTCTTGCAAAGCAAGCTGAGAAAATTTCTGAATAAAAAGAAAACCCTTGTGCTAAAAAGAAAGAGGAAGAAGAATTCAGAAAAAGAAAAAAGAAAAAAAGGAAGAAATAAAAAAGGGAAAAGCACATGTGGCTGAAGAAACTATTAATATAAATAAGTTGTTTCATGAAGAGATGAATCCTAAAGAAAAAAGGGCAAAGAAGATATAAATAGCTGCATAAAAAGGAAAGACATCAATACTAAAAAAAAGTTTCAATCAACAAAAACTGAAGTTCGCTATAAAATGTAGTATAAGAAAAGAAAGGTGGTTGCTGGGTAGATTTTGCCTCCCATGATGTTTTGATGGCATAGGTATACCTATCTCTCCTTACTTTGTTGCCATCAGTTGGGAAATTTTTCTGAAATTAAATGAGACAGTATGCGATGAGCTAGTCAGGATATTCTACACACACATGAAAAAGGAAGAAATTAATAGAAAACTAGCCATTATCTCATGGGTGCATGAATGTGAAATTTTAATTTATGAGAAAATCTTAGGAGATATACTGGAAGTAGTTCCTATGGGAAGAACTAATTTTCCCTGTCATAAGTGAGATGTTGATGATCTGGAGTTAATCGAAGTTGCCAAATCCATCCGCCTTTATACTGAAAACACCCAAGATGGGAAACCCTAGAGCTGGTAATTAGACTTAATACCACGATGCCTTACATTGCTTTCAGCTACTTCAATTTTTCCCCGGAGTAGCTCAGTTGAAAGGTATAACCTGCTGGACACTTATGTGGTGTATAATTTGCTAAAAGGGAACATAATGAATCTTCCAACTATGATCTTGAGGTTCATGGTGAATAAGGGGAATTATAAAAATACCACTGGATGCCTACCTTATGGAATCTTGCTCACCATGATTTTCAACCATTATTGAGTTCCTTCTGCAAATCTAAATTGGTATGCATCGACTAAGTTTCACCCATCCATTCCCTATCAATTTGGATATAGATTGCAAAACAATGTTTGGGTAGATAACAGATCTGAAAGAGTAGCATAAAACTTAGATTCTGCTCCAAACCAACAAATTCCTGTCTCTCCTCGAGATAAAAATCGTGCAAATCTTCAACAACAGCTAAAGGATATTCAAGCCAATCAAGAATAAATGTGAGAACAAATAGATAGCATGCAGAATCAACTTCTTGACATGCAAATTTTGCTCAGAAGAATTCTTGAACCTCTTCAATAACTTTGTTGCTATTTGCTTTTTGCCTGACTTATTTATACTAATGATTTTGTTTGATGTATTATTTACTCTTTCCCTCTATTTCATTATGTTTTATTTCACTTCCTCCCTATACTTTATTATTTTTTGATAATGACAAAGGGGGAGAGTCTCTATGTTATGTGGATTTTTTTTTGCATATATTTACATATATGGTGATATATTTCTCATTGTTGCCTCAATTATATATGTGATTGATTATGCTATTGGACTCGTGAAAATCTGTGATATATAAACGATAGTTTTTCTCTCAAGAGACAGATTCCTTCTAATTGTGTCTGAACAAATAAAAGTCATATGAATCTTTCAAAATCATCTATTATTTTTTTGAATTTTAAAAAATATATCTATTATTTCTTGTCATTATAAAAAAGGAGGAGATTTTTAGCTCAAGGATTATGACTAACGATTTTGATGATAATTGTATAATATTTCAAAATTCAAATTATATTTTTTCTTTGTATAATTAACGGTCTTATTCTCTAAAGGAAATAAAATCATACAAAATACGCTTTTTTTCTTGCAGGAACTTTCATTATGAATTTACCTTATTAAAAATGCTGCAGAAAGTGTACTTGTTATTTGCGATAGCAAGTAAAACTCTTTTCTTACTAAATTTGAGGCTGTTAAGAGAACATAATATTTTTATAAAAGTTCCTATGTTAAATAGTTAAAGAAATACATCTCCAATTGCATTTTAAACTCAAATAGTTATTATGAAAAGATTATTTAACAAGATCAATAGTTTATAACCGTTCAATGCATTTTTACTCTCAATCAATTGCACTTATACAGTGTTTTGGATGAGTCACGAAGTTATGAATCTTTTAGAGAGAAATGGACCACCACCTACTGGCTATGGTGTCCAATTTAGTTAATATTTTCAAGCGTTATATCATAGACTTTATAGGAGATAAGGTATGTTACACAATACTTTTACAGCATTATTGGGTGTCTGGATAAATCAGCGCTAAAGGTTATCAACCGCCCTGGATAATGTATCAATCCAAATAAGCTCATAAATGGTAAATGTACACTGAACAATTTTACAACATTGGTGAGTTCTCAAAACCCTGGATAGTGTGTGTATCAATCAATCCAAATTGATAAATGTATATAGTTTATTATTTCTGCATAATTAATTAGCCATAATCATGCATCCAATCCCTATTTGACTATTATCATGCCAATTCGCAAGTACCCTTCCATCGCATGAGCAAACACAACCACCTATAAGCTGGAAAAGTAGCATCAAGCAAAGATGAAAACAGAGGAAGCTTCAGCTCATTCTCAGATATTTAATACAAAACAGCATCCAACTCATCGTTTAACACAAGTTTAGCATGTACTTTGTTTACTCGAAAGCAAGATTGTTACCCATCAAAGTAAATTCCTCGTGGAAGCAAGACAAGACCAAGTCTCCTTGTCCTTACATGTATTTAACACCAACTTCATCACCAATCAAAAAAACCCAATATAAACCCAACAAACTACCACATATATAATTGTCCGCACTCAAGAACATAAAGATGTAGCTTTGTACTCAATCTAAGGTCCCTACTCAATGTCACTGTCTTCAAATCAAAACATCAGCTAATTCTTACACTAACCCGATTGTAGCCACCCACCAAGTTTTTCCCCCTTCTATCGCGGCGATAGATAGAGCTTAACCCCCAAAAGAGGTTTTTATTTCTGTCTACGTCGCTTTCACACCCTCTCCGCCTCGACCCACCTCACCTACATGTATAATCTACTCTCCAAACTCACCTTTTTTGCGAACTAACCACATTTCCTCTTCTGGGTAGTGGCGTTTTCGTCGTTAGCATGAAGAGATTGAAGAGTTACTATATGCACTTGCGCCATCAGCAAACAACCGAACGCCGCCGTTGGATTTTTCCCCTTGCAATTGGGTCCGTGGTCTCTCTGTTTCTGCTCTTCCTCACTACTCTCACTTCGTCAGATGGCTCGCCTTTTGTCCCATTTTCAAGGTCATTCTCTGTTTTGGGTTCTAAATTTGTTGAAACAAAGCTACATCCAATACCTGTCTCTACTCTTCCTCCTCCTCCTCGATTCGCGTTCCTGATCTCTGGGTCAACTGGAGATGGGAACATGTTGAAGAGGACGTTAATGGCGTTGTATCATCCGAGAAATCAATACGTGGTGCATTTGGACAGAGCATCTTCGGCTGAGGAAAGGCTGGATCTTGGCGAATTCGTGAAGCACCATCCCGTTTTCGTCAAATTTGGAAATGTGAAAATGATCGCGAAAGCGAATCTTGTCACTTACAGAGGACCCACTATGGTCGCCAATACACTGCATGCTGCGGCGATTCTGTTGAAGGAAAGCGGCGATTGGGATTGGTTTATTAATCTGAGTGCATCTGATTATCCACTAGTAACTCAGGACGGTAAGCGAAGTACTACATTTGACAGATTCTATATTTGGTTGATCTTTGATGTGACTTCTGTAGTAATGAGTTGTGTTTTTTAATTGGTTGGATTAGATCTGCTTCACACATTTTTGCATCTGCCGCGGGATCTTAACTTCATTGATCATACGAGTAATATTGGTTGGAAAGAGTGAGTGGGAACTTTGATTCTGTTGAGGCTTTGTTCTTGTTGTGTTGGCTTTGTCAAGTTGCGGGATTGATTGGGTATAATGGTACTTTTATGTAGGTTTCAAAGAGCAAAACCAATCATCATTGATCCCGGTTTGTATATGACAAAGAAAGCTGATGTCTTTTGGGTTACTCAGAGGAGGAGTGTCCCAACCGCATTCAAACTCTTTACAGGTGCGAATTTGAATTATGGTTGAAGAAGATATGCTTGCTTTCACTTCCATTTGTTTTTCTGGCCTATTTGGTACTAGTTTCCTCATTTTGTTTGTTTATAAAAAAGCCTTAATGAATCAATTATTCTTCTTTATATCGATAATGAGTTAATTCAGCTTGATATTCTCTTTTCAATGGATTTCAAAAAATAAAAAATAATATGCAAAGAGGCCGGGCCAAGTTTTGGTGGTGCGCAATGGTGTGATTCTTTGCGGAAAAATGAAAACTTACGCTATAGAACAGAGATCCAATATCTATTTTTTATTCTCAATTTTCGGTGAAGGGAAAATTATCTAAGAAAACCGGTCTTGGTCTTTTCTTTGGATTGAATGTAAGTAAAGGATTAAAATTGATGTCAAATTGCATTGGGGTTTTTTGACACACTCAATGTTAGGAAGTTTAGCTGAGTTCTGATTTTTTTTTCTTGTCTCTGTTCTTTTTTCCCCACATTCAAAATCTGTTTTTTTTTTCTTTGGTGAAATCATCCTCGGATTTCTCTATAGATATGTATACAGTAGTTAGTAAATGACTTCAAGAAGACTTCTTTTTTCTGAGAATTTACATTCAGGTTTCTAGATGATTGCTTTAGCATGTTTTGAACCAGAAAATAATGAGAAGAGTACCATGGGGATAAGCAAAACTAGCTTATCCAGCCTTGTCACTTAACTGTGGATTGATTCTAGGACGGAATGAGAACTAGCGGAGGAAGTTGGTTCTAAATTAATGTTTCAGTCTTCATTGATGTACTGCACAGATTTGTTTGAAGGGTTAGAGCTCTTCTAGTTATACCTATTGTTTCTTCACTACGAATAATGTCATTTTACTGATGATAATCAACATGATGCTTAATGTTGATTGAAAATGTCATATTGAAAAAGTTGATGAATCTCAAGTTGAAAGTTGTGAATTTCTGGAATTGAAATAACAACAACAATATCGTCCCACTATGAACCCTGTTGACATGCGGGGTTTAGGGAGGTCCAAAAGCAGCCTTATCTTTAACTAGTAGAGAGACTGTTTTCGATAAAATCATAGGAAAAAAAATGTATTTGAAAATGGTTAGAAGAGAACAATAGACAAATACACTAACAAATAACTGTATAAAAAAGTAAAAAAATAAAACTAAGTATATAAATAAGCAAACAAGAAAGAAAAAGTTGATGAACCTCAAGTTGAAATGCTGCTGCTTATTATTAGGCTAATGATCACAGGCATATGGTAGCTCTGTCTTAAACTGAGCTGTACTGGAGATTCCTGAAAAATGGCATGTTATTTTGAATGTGTTCAGGAGTTGGTTTAGTTTCCATTTGTGTCCTTTCTCCTCATGTCTAGAGATCTTAATTTGAACTTTGTTATTAGTTACATGCAATTTCTCATCACATCTTGTATAAGTAGCTTCTCAAGTGAGACATTGTGAAAATCTTTCCGAGTCGTAAAAGGGAAACCTTTCACGGAGTGTCTATGTTACTGGGAATCATGTATAATCTACAGGGTTAATCATTTTTCTGGAAGATTAAACAAGTAGGGTTTGCACATTTTAGGCTTTTTTACATGGAATTCCTGGTCCTTGTTGGTTAAGTTAATGAGGTAATAAACTGCTTCAATATGTGGGTAACCTTTCTTTTAAGAAATAGTTAATATTGCTCGACTCTTGCGAATAGCATGCATGGCAGTAAATTATTGGGTGGTAAGAAGAGTTCAGCTGAAAAGCAGGGTATATAAGCACTGTTCTCTCTTTCTTAGAATGTTTGCTAAATGTAATCAAGAGTAACTGTTTCTCGAGAACACCTTATTTTCTGTCGAATGATTTATGCTTTTCTCAAAGTTAGTCTTGGACTATGCTTATTTTTTAGATCATATAATCAAAATTTATCTATTCACGTAGGTTCTGCCTGGATGCTACTGTCTCGACCGTTTATTGATTACACCATATGGGGATGGGACAATTTGCCTCGAACTGTACTCATGTACTATGCCAATTTTTTATCTTCACCTGAAGGTTACTTCCACACAGTCATTTGTAATGCTCAAGAGTTTCGAAACACAACTGTGAATAGTGATCTGCATTTCATATCGTGGGACAACCCTCCTAAGCAGCATCCACACTTTCTCAACCTTTCTGACATGCAAAAGATGATTGACAGTAATGCTCCTTTTGCGCGGAAGTTTCACCAAGATGATCCAGTGCTTGACAAAATTGATTCTGAGCTCTTATCTCGTGGTCCTGGCATGTTTACACCCGGTGGTTGGTGCACAGGTAGCAGGGAAAATGGTACTGATCCATGCTCTACTATTGGTGATATCTCAATCCTTAGACCTGGTCCCGGAGAAAAAAGGCTGGGGACGTTGATCAGCTCTCTCTTGTCAAGTGAAAATTTCCGACCTAGGCAATGCAAGTAATACGCATGAAAAGCAAGAAGTTATCTGTTAATCATTGCTTTAGTTAATTGCAGAAGAAGAGAGATTGCTGGCAATCAACAATTCATTTTGTATCAAGGCGGGATAGAGCTGAATCTTTACAAGACCAGTTTGTTTAGAGTGACATTGGTGTACAAATTTCACGGTTATTACATGGCTCGGACGGGTTTCACTGTATTCTCTTGGTAATGGTATAG
>JAOQMR010000008.1:10786330-10796479 GCA_027563865.1 Erythroxylum pelleterianum | reverse complement strand
CACCTTGAGCCCCAGGTTGTTTCTCTTCTTTCACTTACAATATATTTGTGCATATTGATTGGAATTGGCATGACATTAATACACATGAGTATGTTGACTAAGTGTGGGGGAGAAAATTAATCAGTAGGATTAGTCTTAGTTAGGAAGGATTTAAGTTTATTTTTTTCAATAATTCAACTTCCTTTTAAAGCCCTGAACCTTAGTGAATGCATGATACATATTTCTTGGTAGAAGAAATTAGTGTAGATGAGCATAAATGTTGTTTGGTCATGCAAAGATTGCATATGAACTTAGGATCCTTGTTTTCTTGTTCGGGAAGTTTCGTGATGCTGTGGATGCCCTCACCGCGGCGTGATTCACCTATTGTGCAGCGGCGAGATAATTCCTTCGACGCGGCACAACGCTTTCAAGAAGCTCACCGCGGCGAGCACCCTTTGAGCGTAAACCCTCCTTGGCAAAATTTCCCTTTTACCCTTATTGTTCTTCAGTCCTTTCTTTTACCCAGGACCCCTTTTGTCATTTTGCGTTCCTTCTCCTTCTAAACCCCGACTATTCCTTCTCCCGCCTCCGTTTCATCTCTTCTACTTCCTCATGCCCTGCGACTCCGTCCTATAGCATCGTCTCTTTTCCTCAGTTTCGGCCTCTTTAGTCGCCTATTGCTACTAGCTCGCCCTCAGTTGTCCTTTCATCTCTACCTTTCACTTTGTAAGCATTCTTTTCTTCTCATTTGCCTATTTCGTTTCAATTCAGTAGGTTAGGGATGGTCCACTACAGCGGACAAGGCTTTGTTTCCTTGCGGTGTGTCTCGTTATCGCCTTATGCCACGGCGAGGCTATGTCTTTTATTGATTAACTGACTTGTTTTTCTGTGTGTCTCTATAGGACCATGTCTCGCACCAAGAACTCTTCCCACCGTTCCTCTTCTCCCTCCGATTTCTCCCTTTCCTTTAGCTCACTTGAGCTCTCCTCTGAACCTTCTCCCTCACCTCAACCCTCTTTCTCTTCTCATCCTCCAGCCTTCCCAGCCCGCTCTTCCACTTCCTCCCCTCTGGTCTATCCGGAGTATGCTGACCTAGCTGCGAAAATCGAAGCTAGGACGCTACTCAAAGAACGACCCTTCCCGCTCTCTCCCTACAACCATCCATTTGTACGATAGCTCGTCCAGTCCCAACTGTCCAGCTTAGTGCAGCTTAGGACTCCCGAAAATGACACCTTCGTTCGTCATTTCTATACCCATGCCTGTTACCATAACATCTTGGAAATTAATTTCTGAGGTGTTACAATTCCTCACCCATGCATGCATCCGAGAACATTACCACCTACCTTCCATTCTTCACTACCATTATGCCGACCTCATCTATGACTACCCTTGGGATGATGTCCTTCGTATCCTCTGTCCTGAGGGTACCGAATGGCATCAACCCCGGGTCTCTCAACAATATCTTTGGCGAGCTAATCTATGTCCTAAGGCCCGTCCTTGGCTCCACCTTAGAAGCAACAACGTCCTTCCAACCACCCACCTTTCCTTGGTCTCCAAAGAACAGGCCCTCTACATCTGCCTTCTCATGGTTGGACGGCCGGTCAACATTGCTCATGCAATAGCTTCCGCCCTCCGCTAATCCATCCTCACCTCCACTCTTACCCATTCCATCCTCTTTCCTCATCTTGTTTGTAACATCCCATCACTTGTGAGAGGGTTAGAATGGTAATTGTGAGTGACTAATGATAGTTGGAGGTGCATTTTCATGTTCATGCACAAATTGCTATATACTTATACATGGTTGTTGCACATGAAGAAAATTGTTCATGCATTCATGAATAATTCCGGGTATAATTGAATTGATATGTGAAATTTTGAGAATTTTGAATGTTTTTACCTCGGAAGTTTTATAGGTTAGTGGAATTGTGATATTTTTGAATTGTGGTAAAATTAGGAATAAATTTTGGAAATTTTAGAAAATATGAAAAAAAAAATTAAAAGAAGCTTTAGAGATAGTTGGATTGTAAAGATGAAAGTTAAGAGAGTTAGTTTCAAAGGAAACTAAGTTAGAGCTTAGGTATTGGGAAAGTGACAAGTGTTACCTAGGCTTTTGTACTCTTGCTAGAAGTAGGTTACTATTTTTTTAGAGTTGACAGGTTAAGTCATGTCTAAGTCATTTCTTCATTATCATTTTCTTCAAACTTTCTTTTGAAACACGGAGTTTTCCATCAAATACCTTCTAAAAGATTTCTATGTTTTTCCCTTTCTTCACCAAACCCACTTTGCCACTTGTTTCCTCTACCCTAAGAAAAACCAGAACTTGGTCATTGTACTCTGTGAAATGCGTAAATTGTGTGGAGTTTAGGGCTTGAAGAGTTCGGAGTTTTCAGCAGGTAAGTTACTGTCATCTGTATGAGAAATGACATTTACATGTTTGTTCTTAAATACTGTGCTGTCGGGGAATGAGAAATTTGGTTATATGAAGATTTAGTGTTTGAAAGATTATGAGTGTTTGGGGTGTCGCAAAATATTGAAAGGTTGAAAATTTGGGAAATGTTCACTGAGTATGCTTAGGTCTATTAGCTATAACTTTTTCTCTAGTGATCCAAACGAGATGATTCTTAATTTGGAGTAAACTAGGAACGTATGACTACATTTCTTATGAAGACATCGAATTTCAGTTCTGTCTCTAAGAGTCTCAAAATTTCATGAAGTTAAGAGTTTGGTGCAGTACGTTGGTGTATGAATGAGAAGTTTATCGTCAGAATTTAGGGGCCAATTGGGATTTATATAAAGAGATTTTGGCCAAGGTTCCTTCTGGAAAATTGTAGATCTTTCGTTTATCTTTCCAACGGTATATAGTATGAAAAATTTGGACATCGGAGTCAAAAGTTATGATTCTTACAAGTGGATACATTCAGGGAAGAAATGAGACTATAGAAATGAGACGGAAGAAAAGTAGACGATAGAAATGAGACAGAAGAAAAGTAGACTATAGAAATGAGACGATAGAAATGAGACGGAAGAAATGAGATGATAGAAATAAGATGAAAGAAAAGTAGACGATAGAAATGAGACGGAAGAAATGAGTCGAAAGAAATGAGATGACAGAAATGAGACGGAAGAAAAGTAGACGATAGAAATGAGACGGAAGAAATGAGACGATAGAAATGAGACAGAAGACAAGTAGACCATAGAAATGAGACGAAAGAAATGAGACGATAGAAATGGGATGCAAGAAAAGTAGACGATAGAAATGAGACGGAAGAAATGAGACGATAGAAATGAGACGGAAGAAAATGAGACAGAAGAAAGTGAGACGATGCAAAAGTGAGAGGATAAAGAAGGTAGCCGATAGAATTTTCCTTTTAGGTCTTCATAAAAGTTGTAGATCTTGAAGTCCTCTTTCCACTAGTCCAAAAATGAAGTTAATCCGACATCTGTAGTGAGAGTTATGGCAATTGTACCAAGGTATGTACAAAAGAGATGAACATGTTAGATTCTTTTGGCCATAACTTCTTCTCTAGACATCCAAATGACTTGATTCTTGAACCATTGGATTCATAAGACATTGATCTACATATCCACCAAGAATCATAACTATATGAAATTAATGGAGAAAGATTAAGTGAAAATAGTGGGATGGGTACCGTGAGTGTACCCTTAAAGGTTATGTATTGGTGTTATTCCACTGAACATACTTTAGTATTTGGTGATTTCTGGACTTCTACTGATCCAAATGAGATGATTTTTGTTATGTGGTAAGCTAGAGACATGGGGCTACAGATGGTACGAAGAAATTCGAATCCAATTCAGTCTCTAAAATGTTTAAATTTTAGATGGAAATTTCCCAGGATTATCATGAACATGCATTGTACATAATTCATGCCATACATATGCATTATTGAATGCTTCTCATTGTGAAAATTGTGATATTGTGTATATTAATTGTCCTAGAGGAGCAACTAGAACGTTAACCTCCAGACGTTGCCGGATCTTCCAGGCATTAGCTTCGGGAGCAATCAGTGAGTAACCTAGACGGTCTCACTCAATTAATTGTTTGCTTTAGAATATATGTTGAATGAGGATATTGATGTGGTCCGATTGTGTTGATTCTGGACAACGAAGGTTTGGTGATTCTGATCATTGTATGTGAACATGACGAAATAAGTGCTTCAAAATGTGAAGGTTGTGAATATGCATATGAATGCAAAAATGTGCTCAACAGTTCCGTTGAATGTCGGACTAAGGTTTGACTATGAATATGATCTAATTGTGAATGTGCATCCATGTGATTGATTGAGGTTACGTTATGTGAAACATTCATTACATGAATGCATGGAAGATAAAGGAAGTTATGATCGGATTCACTAGGATAAGAACTTAGAATGTGATTAGAGCCTCGGGCTCGATTGTGAATATGCCTGGTATCAATTAAGGGATATGGGATAGATTATGCGACAGCTCGGTATTCACTAAGGGATATGAGCGAATAAAAAGGAATTCGGTCATAACGAGAATAATAAATGGAAGTGAGTCTCACCTGCATTGTAATTCTAAGTGATATGTGCATTTTGTATGAATGATATGATCGATATGATTGTTCTTAAGGTAAGATGTAATACATTATGATTATGCAATGATGTGATTAATATGTTATGTGTAATGACGTGATGCATGAATTGAGTGAACCATTGTGATGGATACCTCATTGAGTTCGCAAAACTCACCAAAATTGTAACGTTGTCTTTTTAGGACCGAGAGATGACTCTAGCTACTGAAGAGCCTCTACCAGCTATGTAAATTGTGTTTGGCAAGAGAAGTCGTGGCTCAAAGGTCGGTCAGCTAGGATTTTTTGACAGAATAGTTAGGCTATATTTATTTTTCCTCACTCATGTAGTACCTTTGTGCTAGGTTTTGATGATGTACCTATGGAAAGTGTTGATAGACACATTGTAGATTTCGATTTTTGTGAAATGAAATGGGGAAAAAAGTTGGTTTTAAAATACTATGGTCTTCTTATGATGCTTTTTAAGTAAAGTGTGACACCATGCCATATGAAGTGAACGTAGTGATTGAACGTAGCTCACCCTTATGGATATGCATCGGAATGACCTTCGGGCATCCCGGTGTGTACCTGCGGTTAGGGGGCGCTACATTGTTACCGACCTGTTCTGGGACTTAACCGTTCTTTTGACCCCGCCTCCCTTTTCTGATATGTCCGTCTTAAACAACCTCGCCTCCAACCTCATCCATATCCTCCCCCATCTCCCCCTCATTCATCCCACCACCCACTCCATCCCCTCCCACTGTTGCTATTCACTCCGAGGCTTTGCCTCGCGAGGACGTCCCTCCCGCCTCGACCTCTCCTGCACCCCTCACCTTGTAGGCCCTCGCCCAGCAGGTGGACGCTCTACAGGAGGTTGTTCTGCGCATTAAAGCCCTCCTGGATCAAGATCGCCAGTATCCCAGGCAGATGGATGCCTTGATTGCCACCCACCTGCACTTCCCCCTTCCTCCTGCGACCGGCAATTCTTCGGACGGCGTTGGCACCTCTGCACCTGTTCCTCCTGATACTGCGGCCGATGATCCTTTAGAGTAGTTAGGGAATTTTGTTATGTTTTTATTTTTTCTCTTTCTTTTCTTTTTGTTGTAGTTCTTTATGTTTTCGTTAGTTAGTTGGATCCTTAGCACCTTTTGTACTGACGTACTTTTGCCATCAATGGTATACACCAAGTATTTCTCTTATCTACTTTATGCCTTCTTGCTTTGTTCCTTTCATGCCTTCTATAGTTTGCTTCATTTTCATTGAAGACAATGTGTTGTTTAAGTGTGGGGGAGCTGTTCCCATTTTGTTACTCTTGTTGCACTCCTAATTGACACTTTATATGTTTGTGTTAGTCAATTTTGCATCAGGATGCTCATTTTCAAACTTGGTAAAATTTTGGCTGATTCTGTTGCTCTTCGTCGCAGCGCTGGTAAATCAAGAAGCTCACCGTGGCTCACACTGCTCTCGCTGCGGCGTCACATATTTTTACAAAAATGAATTTTGTTGACAAATTTTTTATTTCTCAATTCAAACTTCTCTCACACTCGACTCTTGTAACTTTTGTTTTCCAAAGCATTTATAAGTTTCAAAGTGGTACTTGAGTTTATGAAAATACCCCCCATTCTTTTTATGATAGTCAGTATTGGCTAATTTTTACTTTCAATGTTTTCAACACAAAGTAAACGAAGGCATGCTAATAAGGTAGCACTTCAAGTTTTTGAGACTTGAGATTGTTCATTGAGATATTACCCTTGTTGGAAGGATATTTGAGCCTGATTTTTCTTCAATTTTTATGTGTATCTGCTTATTTCATATCTCTCTTGAACTTGTTTAAATTCTTGATCAAAGCTTTATGAATTAGAGTTTTGTTGATATGATAGAGACGTTCTTTCTTCACCCTTTTTTTTCCAAACACAGTCCCACAAACACTTATCCTTTGCTAGCCCCTTGAGCCATTATTTATAAGCACTTGCACGCATCCTTATATGATGTCAATAGTTTAATTTGCATTTTCTTCATGTGAAAAAAAGTGTGTGTGTTCCAAAAAGGGACAGAAAAATATATGTAGAGAGAGAAAGAAAAAGAAAAAAAGAGAAAAATAATACAAGCAATTTCAAACTATATACATATGTAGGTGTTAAAAAAAGTGTGTGCCATTATTAGCTCAACTGTTGACATCCATTTCATAATTTTAGTGCATGTGTTCATCCTATTTCTTTCTTTCATTCCATCCATTCATCTAGCCCTCTGTACATTACAACCTTGAAAAATCCTCTTGATCTTCAAAATTATAGTTCTTGTAGTGGAGAAATAAAACTGTTACAAGCTTATGGTAGAGAATGGATTAGGCAGATTTAGAGTGAAAATATCCCTAAACACAAGTGAGATGAGAGCAAACACTTTACCTTAAGTGACATCTCTTTTGTCCAATCTCTTGGATTAAAATTCTTCTAGTGTTTATTTTCTTTAATTGGCTACACTTTCATAGCTTTTAATATACTTTTTGACTCTTAATTCTTGATTTTGTGCTTAAATTAGTCCTTTACTGTGAGTTTACATTTTATGCAATTTGTTAGTAAAAATTGTTACAAATTGACATTAATTGCATTATAATTTTTTCTAAGGACAATTGATACTGCAAATTGTTATTTTATATTGTAGGGGACAAAGGAGTCAAAAAGGGATCGAATGAGTCAACAGGACGTGAGTTCCATGACACACGCCGCGGCGCATTAAGAAGAAAGCACGTAATGGCGTAAACTCATCATCTCGTCGTGGCGCACCATCACGCAACATCTCGCTGCGGCATAGATTAATTACTTCGCCACGGCGAGCGATCCAGAAAGAGAAGAAAAACTTAATTTGGAAAACTCTCTCACTATTTCAGCCTGACCCGGATCCATCCTATGAAAAACCTTTACCAAATTAGGTTTGAAAGAGAAGAAGAACATTTGGCAGGCAGAGTGACGTAACATTCAACCGACCCTAGACAACCATTATCACTTGGCATCTGCGACCATCATCCACCACCACCGATCACTTCATTGTCAACTCCACTACCAATCTCTATTGCTAGCATGGGTGACACCGGAGCTTCAGCAGTCGTGAAAGGGTCTGGAGTCATGCGCGGCTAGTCCAACATTCCCTCTTGAAAATGTAGCATCGACTTGAGTTCACTGGGTTTTAAAGGAGAGTTCATCTTACATTGTCAAGTTTAACTGCATAGTTGTAAATTTCTGAGTTAGGGTTTACAACAGTGTAGTTAAATTAGCTTGATTAGAGTTTAATCAAGTGTTGAGCAATGTCTTGTGTTATGGATTTGGTTATATGTAGAACTTTGATTCTTAATATATGAAGTTTCATATATGTCTTTTGGTGATTGTGTTAGTCCTTTTTATCTGTCTAGTTGTGTTTGATATTGAGATTGTGCTTGATCCAACTGACCACTTGTATTAACTTGTCCATTTCGCACACTATGATGCATTTAACAACATTTTAAGAAACGAAGTTCATTGATTAAAACCTTGGACTTAAAGAGTTCTTTAAGGTTTGTTAATTGAAAACTTAGTGAATTTCACTCCCTGAAAATTTGTTTTGAACCATGAGTTTTCAAGGGATTGATCTTAAGATTGAATGACGGAGCTGATCACTCCACCGATACGTCAACCCCATGCGCATCGTTATTAATCACCAACGCTGGTTCGTTTCTTGGTGGAGCAGGCAAAGAGACACAGAGCCATTGACATGGGGTTGATCCCGATCGAATCTCACTAGCCTTTGAAAATGATTACAGGAATCAAAATTAGAATTTGCTAGGTAACCTGATTATGGACGAGTGCATTTGCTATGTGAGGACGTGACCTTAACAGTTAAAAAAAGAAAAAGGGGGAAGTTGTGAAATGAGAGCAGTGACCCCAGGGTAGATGGAAGCCTATTACTCTCAGTAGAAACGGACAACATCTATCGCACCTATTTTTCACTGATGATCTCATCCTATTCACTAAGGCATCAATTGAACAAGTAGCTGCCATTATGGATATCCTAAATACGTTCTGCGACTCTTTCGGACAACGTATTAGCTAGGACAAATCTATATGCTATTTTTTTAGAAATGTCCCTATTTTGATGACTCACTGTTTCACTAGGGCCTTTGGATTTCAGCAGACGACTGATCTTGGCAGATATCTGGGCGTTCCCCTGTTACATGACAGAGTCAGCAAATGAACCTACCAATTCATTATTGATACGGTTCAAAAGTACTTATCTGGCTGGACCAGCCACCTGCTATCTATGGCGGGACGCATCACTCTGACTCAATCGGTCATTGTAACCCTCCCTAGCGATACGATGCAGACGGTCCGTTTTCCCAGCAGCCTTTGCGATGAATTGGAGAAACTTACGCACCAGTTTCTATGGGGATCGTCAAACGACACTAATAAGATTCCCTTAGTCAAATGGGAGAACGTTTGCAAACCTAAGGAGATGGGAGGTCTGGGCATCTGTAACATTCGCGCAACCAACGATGCTTTTTTAGCAAAATTAGGTTGGTCGCTGATTATCAAGCCGCAGGTTTTATGGGTGAAGGTCCTCTCAGCGAAGTATCAGTTTGACGTAACTCATATCCCTACGTCGCTGGATGCTAAAGGTGGGTCTATGATTTGGAGAAGCATAAAGGCTACATGGCATCTCGTTTTACAAGGAATGCATTGGATGATAGAAGATGATACACGGACCCGCTTCTGGGTTAACCCTTAGATTACGGGCACAGGACCCCTTCTTTCCCATGCTACAAACCCACTTCCCGATTCCAGTTTATCTCTTAGTGTCCAACAATTTGTGGATTCAGACAGCCATTGGTAGTGGGATACCATTCAAGAGTACCTCCCGGCATCAATTTGTAGGATCATCAAAGGTATGTTTTGTCCGAAGGAATATTTAGGTCATGACAAATTGAGCTGAGGAATGACCAGTACAGGTCAGTTCACCGTAGCTTCCACTTATTCTATGATCATGGACGACACTGACACCTCACCTCGTGGGGTATGGACAATGATCTGAGACTGGCATGGTCCACCTCTAATTCTCACTTTTCTATGGCTTATTGCTCGCAAACGGTTACTCACCAACCAACTTCGAGTCCGTAAACAACTCACCAAGGATGGAGCGTGTATCCATTGTCGCCTTGAGGAATCCTCGATCCACGCAGTGCGCGACTGCTTCAGAGCTCGACAAGTGTTGAGCAACTTCCCTCCCCATCTTGTTTCTCATGATTTTTACAGTATGCCGACCCGGGAGTGGATCATTCGCAATCTCCTTCAGTACGGCCTGGTGTTTGGCCAGGACTGGCCGTGCGTTTTTGGCCTCAATTGCTAGTTCCTGTGGCAATGGAGGAATATGACCCTTTTTGATGATCAATTTCACTGGCCTTCCTCACCTATTTCTCTTATTGTTTCGTATGCAGGTCTCCTTCACCAGTCAGCCATTGGACACAGACTGGTTCTTTCTAGACATTTCCCTCGTCAGGATCAGGGAACCGGATGGAGCACTGCTGGACCCCGTTTCCGGAGCCCAACTATACACAACAGAATCACAAACGGAGACCATTGGGCCCGAGTCCCGAC
>JAOQMR010000008.1:10768455-10786230 GCA_027563865.1 Erythroxylum pelleterianum | reverse complement strand
AATAAAAAGTGTTAAAGCTATTAGATTTCAAGCTCCTCAAATAAGACTGGCTTTGATGGAATTATCTAGATCTTGTGATGATGCCAAGTCAAAGAGTGAAGCAGAAAGTTTGGTTAGTGTACTTGAGAGTTTTGAGTTTTTACTTGGTATGGTTATTTTGTATGATATTTTATTCGCTATTAACATGGTGAGTAAAAAGTTGCAATCCAAATCTATGTGTATTAATGCTACCATAAAGAAATTAGAAGGTGTGATGGTATTTTTTGAGAAATATAGAGATGAAGGGTTTAGCTTTAGTATGAATATTGCTAAAAGTCTTGCATTTGAGATGAATATAGAGCTTACATTTCCAACTAGACATTGTATTATTAGGAAAAGACAATTTGGTGAAATTGACCATAATGGAGAAATACAATCAGCTGAAGATTCTTTTAGAGTTATTACTTTTTGGTTGTTGTAGATATGGCAATTGCTTCGTTGAAGAATAGAATTGAAAAATTAATGACATTTGATAATATTTTTGGATTCTTATTTGATTCAAATAAGTTGAGGTCATTGGATGATAACGAATTAAGAGAATGTTGCAATAATTTTACAACAACTTTTTCTCATGATAATGTGTTAGATGTGGATTTAGATGATCTTTTTCTGAATTAAAAGTGTTGTAAATAACTTTGTCAAATGAGTTAATGTCATCAGTTGAAATTTTAGAATTTGTTAAAGTTGCAGATTTTTATCCAAATGTTTCAATTGCTTATCGAATTCTATTGACCATACCTGTGACTGTAGCATCAGCTGAGAGAACTTTTTCAAATTTAAAATTATTAAAAACCTACTTGAAGTCATCAATGTCACAAGAAAGGCTTAATGGTTTAGCTATGTTATATATTGAGAAGGGTATGCTGGATAATATTGATCTTGATAATATTATTAATGATTTTGCACTAGAAATGCATGAAGAAACTATTTTTCATAAATTATGATCATCTGTGTATTTGTTAGTGAAACTCTTTTAGTGTTTTGCAGTCTAATATTGTTGTTTGACTGTTGTTATTGCTATTTTGTTATTATTATTACTATTTCTAGTGATTTTATTGTTATTGATATTTGTAAGATATTATTAGCTGATGTTATGATCATTTAATATTTGGTTGAATTTGTAAACTTATAAATTGATTCATTTATGTATCATACAAACAATTGATTTATTGGGGCCTTTTTTTATTTCACCCAGGGCCTATAAAATTATAGGAACGGCCCTGCTTTTCGGATACCTTGACTCCATACAAAATGTAATCCATAAAGAATACCTAACAACTTTGTGGTAAGAATGAGTCCTCTACCAACATTGCTGGCAAATCCGATGATCCAAGTGCCTTGGTAATCTTGCACTAATCCCCCTACATTGGATAATCCAGTTGATGGGTGAACTGCTCCATTGACATTTAATTTCAAGAAGCCACCATGGCATGCTCTGGTCCAGTTGCAAGCTATATCGGCTATTGGAATTGATCTGTTATTTAAAACGAATTTTAGATAGTCAAGTAAGGATAGCCTAGAATTTTACTGCTTTGAGTGCCTCTTGATGCTGAAATAGATGTAGGTTTTTACCTTTCCATATGCTCCATATCGTCACCTCGAAACCAATGGCCATCATCAAACCCCGAAAATTTCCATAAGCTACATAGATTTGCCTAAAGCCAGGCATTAAACGACAATGAGAAAAATTTAGACCAGTACGCCATGGGCACCAATTGATTCCATATCAATCTAGCCCATTGACAATTCTTGAAAACAAGAAGTAGTGTCTCCTCCCCCTCGTCACATCATGTGCAATGAGTGTCCTGGATTACATGCTAGCGAGCTAACTCTCTCTTCATTAGGGGGCGTTGTTTCGCTACCAACCAAAGAAAAACTTGCATCCTCGCATGGCCTCCCCCCTCCCAGATCCGTGACCACGTTCTATGTTATGAGTGCTCATTTTCTGTGTTTAATCGGTCATACGCTGTTCTAACAGAAAACTTACCATTGGCTTAATTGCGCCAATAGAATTTATCCATCTCAACCCCAAAGGTAGACCCCGGACCAGCAATAATATTCATAAGAATAACCAGAGGTAACCACATTGCAAAATGTTGCCATTGCTAGCTACCATCTGATTGGATAAAATCACTTACTAGTTTATCCAAGATATGCTCCTGGATTGACCACCAGCTTGTCTAGAAGCGAACTAGATGACCATTGCCTATAGTCCAAGCTAAACCATCAGTAAGTTTGTTCCACACATCGCTTATAGCTTTACAAAAGAGGGAACCCCTCTTCTTTATCATGCACGGAACTACCTTTTGAAGGTCATACTTTGCCCTTAGAGCTTGAACCCAAAGCTTATGAGTGGAATTGATTACTTGCCATCCAGCCTTCATCAGGAAAGCTTCATTCATCTCATGAAGCTTCCGGACTCTCAAGCCACCTATTACTTTACTTCTACACACCTCATCCTACGCTACTGAACTCATTCTTTAGGTCGTAGAACAGAAGCCCCAAATAAATTGAAGGGTTTTCTTTTCGATTTTATCACATATATAATAAGGCAATTTGGTCGTTTGTATGGCCTATACAGGAAAAGCTTGTAATACAATCGTTGCTATTGTAACCCCCCAGCCAACGAAAGATTGGATGCAGTCTTCCCCGAAAGCATTTTTTGAACTTTTTCCAATAGACCCACATATGTTCTCCTCATAATTCGGTCATGCAATATTGGCAAGCCCAAGTATTGTCCAAGATCGTTTGTGGTCTCAAATCCTAGGTTTGCGATAGTTATGTTTTTATAACCGTAGACACATTCCACGAATAAGAGATGACCATTTTAGCAGTATTTATTCGTTGACCTGAGTTGGCACAAAAATCCTCCATCAGCTGCCTTAGTACCCTTACTTGTGCTTTTGAGGCCTTAGCAAATCATAATAGGTCGTTTGTGAAAAATAGATATGAAATAGGAGGGCTCCGATTATTGAAACGAAATGCACACCATGATCCCCTTCTACAGCTTGAACAATATCTTGTGTCAGTCTCTCAATACATAATACAAAGAGGTATGGCGAGAGAGGGTCACCTTGTCGAAGGCCCCACTTGGCATAAAAGCATTCGAAGCTTCACCGTTTATTAAAAAATGCATTTGGGAGGACGTCACACATTTTATAATTAGGCGGACTAATTTTGGTGGAAGTCTCGCTTGACGTAAGGTGTCTTGTAAAAAATCCCAAGAGAGCATATCATATGCATTTTCTAGATCAACTTTAATTGCCATAAATCCTTTACGCCTATTGGTCTTCCGCATAGAGTGAATTACTTCTTGAGCAAGGATGATGTTATCTATAATGTTTTGTCCCAGTATAAAGCTAGTTTACGCTGGTCTGATGAGCGAGGGGAGCACTCCTTTCAACCGGTGGTAATATTACATAAACTGATGGGCTAGAATAGTTGATTGGAGTCAGCCAGCTCCTTTGGGATGAGCACAATAAGTGATTCATTTAATTCTATCGATATTTTTTGAGCTCGAAATATCCCCCTGATGAAATGGTAGAGTGAGGAACCAACCACATACCAACATTTTTGGAAGAATAGTGGACTGAATCCGTCTAGTCTAATGCATTTTGGTATAATTGTTGCAGAGTGAGGAACCAACCCGAACTTTTTGTTTACAATACATTTCTTCTTGAGCTAACACCCGTTCCAAATTTCGCTTCAACTTTGCTTCTGCCTGAATGAGGTTGGCTACCTGAATGAGCTAACACTCGTTCCAAATCCCATTTCCGGAGCCCAAACATTCGGAGACAAAACAGAGCCCGTCATCCAATAGTGGTGGCGTGCCCACAATAGTTGAATATCAAACCATTAAAATTTAGAGAAATCACAAGCAAAATCCAATAATATTTCATTAATGGATTCAAACAGGGTTTATACAAGCCCATTTTAAACTACAGATAAAAAATACAATTGAATGTTTATGCTTGATATGATTCTAACATACAAAAATCCTGAGCTAACTTAATTACAAAAGTCTTTAACTATCTTGGAGTTCCAATGCCTTGCAAGGATTGCTAATCTTCTCTTTCTGCACTTGAGGAGGGAAATGTGGGGTGAGCTACACAGCTCAGTGGCTAATATATTCATAGCCATTGGCAATTGAACAAAGTCAAGCATATGTATGTATATATACATATATATATATATCTAGCAATTTCACCATTCACACTTTATTCAAGAAATTTAAACATTAATCAAATTTAGCTCAAATCACATACATAACATAACTTCAGCCATTAAACACAATTACTTTATCATGCACCGTATTTGAACATCTAAAGATGCAATGTACAATAAACGGCTCGAGGGTTCCATGAAATAGAATGAGGAAACCGAAGTTTACCCCATGAACATAATGAGTCCATTTTGGAGCTCATATGCCACAAGCGGGTAGCTGGGAGAAGGCTCTTGTCAACGTGCACGTGACGAACGTAATGGTTACACTCTCTCACAAACAAAAGCACATAATCATGCTCAAAACATTTTATGAAATGCTTTCATACTTTTCATGTTCTTTCCTTTCTATTTATACAAAATGCCATGACATATCTCAAGGCATAACATTGATCAAAATCATAGTTTAATTATATCAAAATATCATGCATCTTTCACAGTATAATAAAAGCAAAATCATCATGTATTTGAAGCAAATCAATTTCAACCATTTTAACACATATTCTATACACACACAAAGGCAAGAATTTTCCCAATAACACAAAAACTATAAACATATTACCCACCTAATTTCCTTGCTCATGAACTTGCTCCAAAATGCCTCTTCTCTTTGCAAACAACCTGAGCTATCAAGGTTCTTCCCTGTTGTATCCTTAATGTGTACACCGTGAGCTGATCTAACAGAAGTAGGTCTCTATGACCCCTTGGTCCTTCACCAAATGAAGAGATACACTAGTCATTTGGATAGTTGGCCCTTACCACTTGTAAATCCTTTAACATTTTCATGTTTAGTCAATATGAGATACTCTAATACTCCCCCTCAAGTTTAATTAGGATTGAACATCCAGTTTTCACTTGAAATAAATGCAGTGGTAACCAAATCGGGCCGCTTAGACTGGACATCCAGACGGACAACTGAGAAATTAATAATTCAAACCAAACTTGCTTTGATACCATATTAGATTTTTTAATATGGACAGAATGTAGAGTCCACTAACAATAATTGGGCTTGAGTCAACCATTGTCAAAATGACTAAAACTAGTCATTTGAATAATTGACCCTTTTCACTTATAAATTATTTAACATTTTCATGTTTAGTCAATATAAGATACTTTAATAACATAATTTGTAAATTTAGTTAGTTATTGTCAATTTCTGATTATGTTTTTTTTCATCAAGTAGCTCTATTTATTTGACCATTAATGTGGTAATGTAAATGCTTACTTTAGGGGTGCATCTTATAAGCTCTGAGGCATAAACCAAAATTTGGTCTAATTCATATGAATATGTAACGTCCCATTCCCATATTAAGAGTTAGAATCCAAAAATACGGTACGTGTAAGATCAATAAGAGATTAAGAAAAATGTCTTTTCATGCTCATGCATATTGTTAGCATACACGCACATGAATCTGAATTTTTTCTCACATTAAAATGATTGTACATGCATTTATTGACAATTGACGGGTATAATTGATTTATATATGTGACATGTGATTCTTTTTTAGAATTGTGGTTTTCTTTATATGTTACAAATTGAATTGGTGAGTTAATATTTTGATTTAGAATTTTTGGTGAATTTTTAGAAAATTTTCTAAAATTTTGGGTAATTTTTGAACTATGAAAAATGTCAAGTGGCAAGACAATAGTTAAATGGTAGTAGAAATTATTGTCTAATGCCAATGGAAATTTTGATAAATGACTTTAGGATTTATCAACAAGTGTTATTGAAAATTGGGAGAGAATTGGAGTAGAAATTGAAGTTGATTAGACTAGTTAAATGGAAGAATCTAGTCTAATTCTTTAGAAATTGGACAGGTGGCAAGTGACAAGTGTCACTTGCCAAACCATGTCTTAAGTTATTAATTTTAATTGAAACCCCCCGCCCCCCGTTTGTTCTTGCACGATGCTTCTCACTTAAAAGGCTATTGGTGTTTTATTTTGGTTTCCTCCTTCATTTTTGTTGCTTCTTTCCTCTTCTTCATGAGTTGTAATCCTTTAAATCTCCATTCACGTTGAACCCAGCCCTTTCATCTTCCAAGAGCTACTCTTTCACCTTGCCCTCTCTTTCATTCTCACTAAAAGCCGAAACTTCCCAACCCTCAAGATGATGATGATTGTGGGTTGTATGTGAAGTTTGGGATTTTTTATATTCTTGAAAAGTGTCAAGAATTGGAAGCTAAATCAAGTAAGTAGTTTGTTAAATATCATGGGTTTAGTTAAATGAAGCATTTATGATGATAGTTAGAGGTTAATGACATGAAATGGTGTTTTGTGTATGTATGTGTCGTGAATGATGAAGAGTATGTAAATTTCTTGCTTTTATTGATGAGTAATGAGTTATAGAGATGTTTTAGAGGTTGAATGATCATGAAAAGGAGTTTTGTATATGCTATAACGTTGGTGAAGAAATGAACATATATATATATATATATATATATAATGGTTAGGAGTTATTTTATGGATGATTGATGATGTATATGATGAGTAAGAAACTATGAGTTATGCTACACATGTTTTTAAGAGGGATTGGTTGTGAAAAGGATGTTTTATTGAGAATTGGAAGTTAATGAGTATAGAAATGCATTTATGACCTGCTTGTGTTAATGGATGAATTGAAATGGATTTGAGAATGGAAGTAAGGGAATCTATTGGAATAGTATGAACTTGTAAAAATTTCACTGAACATGCTTGGGTATTTCGATTATTTCTTGATCTGTAGATTTCAAAATGAGATGATTTTTAATTTGAAGTAAATTAGAGACATAGGATACTAGTTATCTGTAGAAGTCAAATTGTAATTCAGTCTCTAAGACTTTCAATTGCGGGATGAAAGTTGAGTATAGTGTACTATTTCAGTATAAGAACAGTCCAAAAATGTTTGAGGATAACGTTCAGATTTCTAAACCAAATTAAATGATTTTGGTGTCATTAGAAAATTGAGACAATGAGAAACATTTTTCTAGAAGAAAGGGTTGCCAAATTACTTTGTTTATATTGTCTAATTGATCATGGAAAATAGACCCGAAGGTCTAGAAATTTGGAGAAAATTTATAAGAAGAAAGTAGAGTTTGGATGATGTGTGATCTTGTAATGTTGGAATAACATTAGTGAATGAAGTGTTGATATCAAAGTACCAAAGGTATGAGTTTGTTTGGGAATAAAGATATTCACATGATTGAGGTTGTGATTCAAATAAGAGGAGCAAAATGTATCAAATTATGGTGAATGAGAATTTGATAATAAGAGCAAAGAATGCTAACAATGAAATGACAAGTAATTGAGTTATAAAATGAGAATTGGGATAAGATCAGAATTTTGACAATATACAAGGGATTTTCATTGAGCATGCATTATACATTTTCCATACACACATTTGTGCATAAATAAATACTTATAATTGTGCAAAGTTATTAATGTATGTGTGAAATATGTATATTGCATAATTTGGATGTGCAGGATAAACGTCCGCATTCAGACGTTTCCAGAACTTGGAAGCAAATGCTAATCTGAAGCGTACTGTGAGTCGACATAGATGGTCTCATTCACTGTTTGTTATGTTTTAAAATTCTGCTTTGAATTGCTATTGAAATGAAATATGATTGTTTTGATTCCGGACATTAAATGTCCGAGGAGTTGATAAATGCATGAATAATAATAGAAGTGCTCCTTGTACGTTAATTTTGCGAAATAAGTGAAAAACAAGTTGATTGTTACATGTTAGACTGAGTTTTGAAGAGAAATGTGATATGCATATAAATGAAAAAGTGATTCTCAACTTTAATGTTGAATGCCGGACTAAAGCCGAGGATATATGTAAAGTGAAAATAAGTAACTGATTAAAAAGGTGTGAATATGATACATTTCATTTCATGAATGCATGAAAGATAAAGGTTGTTGTGACCGGAGTAGCCACCAAAAAAGAGCTTAAAGCTTAGAATGTGAAAAAGAGCTTCAAGCTCAGATCTTAAAAAAGAGCTTAAAGCTTAGAAAGTGTAGAAGAGTCAAAGGCTCACTATGTAAAATGTGCTCGGTATCTCCAACTGATACGTGACAATTATTAATGAGCCTAGTATCCACAATGATATGGGACAATTATAGGCGCTCGGTCACAATAATAACAAATTGAAAGTGAGTCTGATAAGCATTACATATGCATTTGATGTGTATGATTTGAGCAGTTTGACTGATTTTCTGAATGTGAGATATGTTTCAAGTGAATGTGAAATATATGCGCCTCAATATGATTATTAATGAAATGACATGAATTATGTAAATTGTATGTGTTATGTGATGAGTGAGCCATCGAGAATGGTCACTCGCTGAGTTCGCAAAACTCACCCCAAATTTGCAATATTTTTTCAGGCTTAGAAGAGTTACCTTTTGGCCATACGGGAGTATAGCCACTGCATTTAAGTAAGAGATAGAGGTCGGGATCAGTTTGCGTCTACATTTGTATTTTCTTGTTTTTACATCAAATTGAGTCTTCTGTAATTATTGTAACGTGTATATTTAAAGATATCTGTTTTGTAATAACTTTCCTAAGTGGAAAGATTTGTAAATGAGAATGATCTTGAGTGTAGTAATAATAAATGTGATTTTGATGTTATGAAAGAAAATAATGGGCCCGAATTTGATTACTGATTTCTGCATATGCATATATTATTTTCTAAAAAAAATTGTACTGAGAGTTTGAGAGTTTGACGGTTCTAGCATACCACCCTTGCGGCGTACACACTCGCACATCGCTCAAGATGTTGGGTACGTGTCTTGAGAGGGTGGGGTGCTACAAAATATTTATATGCTTGACATGCAAGGGAGTAGAAACTAGAAAGCAATTTTGATAAAATTAATGCATATTTCGCACTTCACCAAAACAGAGTCATTGTTCTTTTTGTAGGGAATAGAATTGTCAACTTCAATTGTGAAGTTTCATTTATTCTATATTGATTATTTGAAGGACACATTGGCTTTCTTAGTGATGCCAAGTTGTTAAAAACTCCAAGAGCGTTCTCACTAAGATAGTGAAACATAATTGCTATTTTGATAATTATAAGGATGTCAATGTTTTCAGTTATTACTGATTTTATTATGGTGAGTACTGAGCAGTTGGAATGTACCCTGCCAAAAATCCTTTGCAATGGTTAGTTAAAACTCATATTAAAAAGATTTAATTGTTTATTAATTGCCATTGCTCTCATCGAAGTTCTTGGACAAATGTATATGTTTGTTCAGGTTCTATGCCTCAGAAGTCCTTAATGCCCTTGAGTATTTACACATGATGGGCAGAGACTTGAAGCGAGAAAATGTTTTGGTGAGGGAGGATGGCCACATAATGCTCTCAGACTTTGATTTGTCATTAAGATGCTGCGTGAGTCCCACACTTTCTCAATCAAGCACAGAACAAACATGCAGGATCTCTTCTTATTGCATTGAGCCATCGTGTATTGATCCAGCCTGCAAATTACCTATTTACGTAAAACCTTCTTGCTTGCAACCATCTTGCTTTAAACCATCAGTTTTCAACTTAAAAAATGCAGAGGTGAAAAGTGACAGGCCAAACTTGAATTCGTATTGTAGGGATTTTAATCCCTTTAAAACACAGGATCTATTCATTTCAAATCATCAAGAATAAAATAAAGCAGAAGCATACCTGAATCCATTATTAAAATCTACACTGGAATTTTGTGGTTTGTCTTCCAAATTAAAACGTAGCCCTTTTTCTAAAGTTTTCTGTAACTCTCTGTTTTCTCTCTGATGATGGGATGTCAGAAAAGAATTAAGCGTACGTTTAATTTGGGAACCATAACCATTTATATTAGGGTAAAACCTAATTTAATTTCTAGTTTGGCCCATCATAAAACTAGAAATTATAAACTCGGTTTCTGCACATATAAAGCCCATACTTAAAATAGATGCATAAAGCCCAAAATACCATAAACATATTAGACCACTTTAATTAATTGGGCTCAACTTTATATGATAGCCTGTATATACAATTATACACATATAAGGCCACATGTTTGATTAAAAATCCTTACAATCTCCCACTTGGGCTATATGCGTTACCTTAAAATTATATATTAACCTTATGAGTACTCAGAATTTTGCTATCATTACTATATGCATCCTCAGACAATCTGGTCCATCAATCATACCAACATAGGATCAAAGTGTCTTTCGCTACAATGAACGTAACTAGAACGATCAATGGTCACGTATGCTGATAGAACCAAATGACATGGATTAAGCATGGATGTGTAGCATGGAAATTATAAGCAGCGTGATCTTAGCATGCTTATTTCCAACTGGTCCAACCTTATGCTTTAGTGAGATCAATTTTAAATAAGTTCAGAGACAAAATAAACCAAATATCTTAAAGCTGAAAATAACCTCAAACAACTTAACCAAAAATTGTATTTAAAATGACAGTGAAAAATGTCTAATCCGAAAAGCATCTACAATACAAACTCCCACTGAAACTATATATCCTGAAAAGATGCAATAACCATATGAGCAGTTTGCTCATGAAAGATATTGGGTGGCACTCCTTTAGTAAGTGGATCCGCAACCATGGAGATTGATCCAATATATTGTATAAACAACTATCCACTCTAAATTCTCTCTTTAACAATTAGGAACTTGATGTCGATGTGCTTTGACTTTGTCAAGCTCCTATTGTTATTGGAATATAGCACTGCAAAGTTATTATCACAAAATAAATTAAGTGTTCTTTCAATAGAGTCCACAAAGCGCACCCCAGTGACAAAGTTTCGGAGCCATATCCCGTGGTTGGATGGCTCATAATACGCTATAAACTCCACTGCCATGGTGGAAGAAGCTATAAGTGTCTACTTAGCACTCTTCCAGGAAATAGGTCCTCCAGTAAGCAGGTAGATATAGCCCGAAGTGGATCTCCTACTATCTTGGCATCTAGCAAAATCGAAATCAGAATAACCAGTGATCTCTAGCTTATTCGATTTCCTATATGTGAGCATATAATCTTTCGTTCTCTGCAAGTATCGCATTACCCACTTGGCTGCTTTCTAATGATCCAATCCCAGGTTACTTAAATATCTCCTTAACATTCCAACAATGTACGCAATATTCGAACGCGTACAAACCTAAGCATACATTAGACTTCCTACAGCTGAAGCATAAGGAATCTTCCACATTTCCTTAGCTTCAAAGTCATTCTTAGGGCATTGACTTAAGCTAAACTTATCTCCCTTAGACACAGGGGTATCACCTGGTTTACAATCCTGTATGCCAAACCTTTTAAGTACCTTTTCGATATAATTCTTTTGTGACAATCCAAGAATACCTCGAAAGCATTCCCGATGTATCTGAATCCGTAAAACAAAAGAGGCGTCACCAAGATCTTTCATTTCAAATTTCTTTGATAGAAATATTTTGGTTTCGTGCAATAAGCCCATATCATTAGTGGCAAGCAATATGTCATCGACATATAAAACCAGAAATATGTACTTACTCCTACTGAACTTCTGTTATATACAATCATCAGCCAAGTTCATCTCAAACCCGAACGAGATGACAACTTGGTGAATTTTGTAATACTATTGACGAGATGCCTGCTTAAGTCCATAGATGGATTTCCTTAGTTTGCAAACCGTTTGCTTTGCATCTCTTGACACAAAGTTTTCTAGCTGCACCATATAAATCATCTCATCAATGTTGCCATTGAGAAACGCTATCTTAGCATCCATCTGATGTAACTCAAGATCAAAATGTGTCACTAATGACATTATTATCCTGAAAGAGTCTTTCTAAGAAACCGGAGAGAAAGTCTCTTTATAATCAATGCCTTCTTTCTGTGTAAAGCCCTTTGTCATAAGACAAGCTTTGTACCTTTCTACATTGCCCTTCGAATCCTTCTTGGTCTTAAATATCCATTTGCAACCAATAGGTTTTGCACCTTTAGGCAATGGTACAAGGTCCGAAACATCATTGTCCTTTATGGACTTTATCTCTTCATACATGGCATTAATCTACTTTTGAGAGCTAGAACTTTCCATGGCTTGATGGAAGTTGATTGGATCATCTTCCACCATACTAATGTCAACTTCATGTTTTTGAAGAAATATAACATAATCATCTGGAATTGCGCTTCTCTTCTCTCTAATAGATCTCCTTAATGGCATAGGTTCTTGAGGTTGTAGAATTTGTTCTTCTGGAACAAGTTGTTGAACTCGGGGAGGAGTTTCTATGACATTATCTTGATCTGGAATTGCTTCTTAAACAATGTCAAGAATGGAAACCTGACCCTGATCATTGTCAACAACAATTAGAGGAATTTTAACGTGTTCCTCTTCAAAAACAAAGTCTTAATCCTTTCTCCCCCCACAAACTCAACATCCTCAAAAAACCGAGCATTTCCCGTCTCAAAAATTGCCTCAGTAGTGGGATCATAAAATTTGTAACCCCTGGATCTTTCAGAATATCCAATAAAGTAACAACTGATAGTCCTTAAGTCTAGTTTCTTTTCATTTGGCCTATAAGACTTTGCCTCAGCTGGACATCCCTAAATGTGCAAGTGCTTTAAACTAGGCTCCATGCCCGTCCAAAGTTCATAAGGGGTCTTATTAGTTTCTTTAGTTGGAACTCTATTGAGTATTTATGTTGCGGTCTTTAGTACTTCTCCCTAGAGTGATTCTGGCAAGATATAATAACTAATCATACTCCTCACCATATCCTTAAGCGTTTTGTTTCGTCTTTCAGCAACACCATTCATGCTAGGCGAACCTGGCATAGTGTACTGTGGGACGATACCGCATTCCTCTAGGAATTTAGAAAACGGTCCTAGATGTTGTTCACCTGATCCATCATATCTACCATAGTACTCGCCACCATAGTCAGATCTGACTCTTTTAATCCTTTTGTTGAGTTGGTTCTTAACTTCAGCCTTAAAGTTTTTGAATATGTCCAAACACTGTGATTTGTCATTAATGAGATAAGAGTAGCCATATCGCGAGAAGTTGTCTATGAACGTTATAAAATATGGTTGACCATTCTAAGACGCCGTAGGGAATGGCCCATAAATATCCATATGGATAAGTTCTAAGACGTCTAAAGCCCTATTGGCACCAAATCTCCTGATATTTTTTTGTTTCCCCTTAATGCAATTAACACAAGTAGCAAAATCTGTAAAATCAAGGGGATCGAGAATTCTTTTGGACACAAGTCTCTCAATTCTCCTTTCGGAGATGTGACCTAATCTCTTGTACCACAATGACGTAGAATTCTATCCAGTTAATTTGCACTTTAAACTTCGTGTACCCACATGCAAGGCTTCATTAAATGAAGTATTAATGTCAAGCACATATAGATATCGTAACCTGATAAAGAACTGGTACCAACCAAATTTGAATTTTGAAAGAGACTAAATATTCCATTTCCAAATGAACAACAATAACCAGATTTGTCCAAAGCAGAAATAGAAATCAAATTCCATCTAAAAGACGGTAAGACAAAAGTTTCAACTAAATCCAAATAAAATCCTGTTCTTAACAATAATCTAAAAGTCCCTATTGCTTCGACTTCTACCAACTTGCCGTCTCCTACATAGATGTATCTTTCACCATCACTTAGTTTTCGGCAACTCATGCAACCATGCATAGACACACTGATTTGAGTTGTACCAGAATCTAACCACCATGTATGTCTAGGTACCGAAGTCAAATTAACCTCAGAACAAACCAAAGTAAGAGGCATAACTTTCTTTTCACGTCATGCATGATAATTTGTATACTGCTTCTTTACATGACCTTCAGCATCACAAAAGAAATAACCTCTTAGTTTTTCTTCCTTATGTTGTTTCTTTTGTGTTGTTGGAACCGCAACTTCCTTAGTTTTCTTTCTTTTGTTCCTTTTGTCCTTAGATATTGTGGCAAAGTGAGCACTTTATGCCTTATCATGCTTCAACCTTTCCTCTTTTTGGACACAGTGTGAGATAAGCTCATTAAGAGACCATGTCTCCTTTTGACAGTTATAACTCACTTTAAGTTGACTGTACTATGTCATAAGAGATACCAAAACCAGATGCACTAACAACTCTTCAGATAATTCCAACTTAAGTGCTTCCAATTTTGAAGCAATGTGAGACATTTCCATAATGTACTCCCTTATGTTTCCTTTTTCCTATATACCTCATTGGGATAAGCTTCGCCAAAAGTGTACTTGTTTCAGCCTTTTCATTTTTCGCAAATCTTTTCTCAAGATCCTCAAGGAAACCCTTAGTTGTAGCAATCTGATCGAACATAGTGCCCTGAAAAGCTTCTGGAATGGCACGTTTCATGATCATCAAGCTCATACAATTCGATCTTTCCCACTTTTCCATCTCCCTCTTTTGATCAAAGGTACTCTCATTAGTAAGTGGATCAGGTTGATCGACTCGTAAAGCAAGATCCAAGTCCATGACTCCGAGAACAATCAAAACATTCTCCTTCCATGACTTAAAATTGATGCCATTAAGCATAGAAATTGAATTAACACTAGTAGAGATATTTGTAACAGAACCAGGAATTGAACAGAAAACAAAAAACAAACAAAATCCAATTACTCACATAACAACACTATAATATGCTAAATTAATTATATACAGATAATGGTAGGGCCCCATCATAAGATACCTTGCACAACATTAATATTTAGTCTTTGCACAGAAATACAAACTTGTAAGTAATACTTTGGTGTAGTGATCAAATACTGGCAATAAAGCATGTCAAACAATAAACATTTTTTTGGACTAATTTAATGTTCACATATTATACTGAATAATTGCTACGCATTTACCACCACAAGTGTATAGGCAATTCGGGCCAAATATAAACTTTCCTTTGGGCCAGTCCATATTCGCATGAATAACATACACACAAAACTTTTTAACATTCTAAGTTAAATTAATTTCACAAGAGAGGTTGGTTTGGCAACATGTTGCTTCAATTAATTTAATTTCAAATGCTATGCATTTCTTTAAAATAATAAAATCTGAAATTAATACCAAATTTGATATAAGTTGTATGAAAGCATCATAGTTCTAATTTCTCGATACTATGACATTGACAATCTTGTCATCTCAAATAAAAAATTGGGTCAAAATTTTACAAATCAAACCAGAAATTATAAATTTGGACCCAAAACTCATTCCTTAAAATATTAATCGGTAACATGCATACTACCATATAAATCCAGAACTTTCCGATGGTTAACATATATGACCAAATAAATCCAATTGCATGGTTACTTTATTACAAATCTAAAAGCACTGTGACATATTTGGTTATGGGATAAAGAAGAAGCTTTCAATGCATTCTGCAAAACATCCTAGATAAAACTTAGTCTTTATCTGATGGGCAACAAAAAAACTCCTTCCTTATCCAATGGTTAACGATAAGTAACAAAACAGAAACAACGTTATTGGCCATTGAATAAAGACAAGAGGCTTTTGAAAACAACCCTCAGCAAATATAATCATGATCTAAGTCTTTATCTATGGAAAAACTCCAATCTTTATCTATGACATTAACACACCGTAAACGTTTCTTTAAAAGCTTTCCTCTGGAGTTATCACCGAAAATCCAAAGTTCACCGAATACATATACGTAAACCAAGACCACCACCGAAATGTAATCATATATGCAGTAACCAAATCGACAGAAAAGAATCGAAAAAACTCCAATACGGAAGACTATTTTTCAGTTTATAATCCAAACCTACGTCCAATCCTCAAGTATCCAACTTGAGTATTTCACTATTAAAATTAAGTAGTAATTTGACGAGCCTCTTCAAGCTCACGAGTACATATTTTTCAAAGTTTCCCAACCTTCTACACTCGAAGTATATAACAAGCTTCTAAAAGCTCACAAAAGAATAAAATGTAAAATCAAAAGTAAGTTTTCAAATAACAATTTATCTCTTCATAGAGTGATTTCACTTTCTAAGGAGCAATAAGAATGATATGACTCTGAAAAAGATAGATGTTGCTCAAGTGTTTGAAAGTCTGTGTATGCTTGTTACGTCACAAGTGTTGTTGTTGTTCTTTAAATAGTCAATTTCTTAAACTAGCCGTTGCTTCATCTTAATTCTGATTTAACTTTGGATTTTCAATATCATCTCTTCTGGAACAAAAATTTTTGGAGCTAATTTTTCAAAAAGGTAAGATCCTTCGGGGTGCTAATAAGGAAAATTTACTAAGAAAGTTTATGTAAGGAAGTAATTTTCCTATGATTTTATTTCCTTTTAGAAAGAAATATCATTATCTATATAAAGAAATAAATTCAATTAAATTTGAGTTATTATATAGTTATCATCAAAATTGTTAAATATAAGTCTTGAGCTAACAAGATCTTTTAGATAGGTTCATAATTAGGGAGCCATTCTCCTTCAGAGATCATGTGAAATTTAGTTTTTAATTGAAGAGTCATACATCAAATAATGACTTCATACTTTTAATTATTGTTCTTACTTTACAATATAAAGCACTGCTATCAACTAAAGTAGTTACAAAATTTCTTTAAAGATTGAAAATTTTCTTATTTAAATTCTAATAATTATTTTTCAAGTGACCTTTCTTACTAGGATTGTAGCATTTTAAATTCTTCTTACTTCTTGATTTTGATTTATCATGATTTTGGCTCCAACTTCTGTTAAATTTCATTGATCGCTCTTTGGTTAAGTTTCGTTGATCGCTCTTTTGTCACTATCAAGGTTTTAACTTGTTGTGAACTAGAATGTCTATCTTATTTATTCTTGCATTGAACTTCTTCCTCCAAAATTTAACATAACTATAATATTGTAAAAAATTAGGTAATTTATAAGACGATTATTAGTTAAGTTGATGATAAGTTAAAATCGTGTATAATTTGAAATAGAAGTTCAAATGTCCATATGACTTTATTATATAATTGAACAACATAACTTTAGAGAATAGTTGTCAAATTATTAATGTACTTGGTCACCGAAGTGGATTCCAATGTTCGAAGAGTGCAAAGTTTTCTTTGAGGAAAAATTTTATTATAGAGTAACTTGACCTTGTAAAATTTTATGAGATGATCTTATATTTCTTTTTTCACTTTCTTTTTCATCTATGCTTCACAAAATTTCATAAGCTAAAAATAGATACAGATTTTTATCAACATTCACATCTATTTCATTCATTTGGTGTCGCTTATGAAGGCTATCGACATTCGGCTAATCGTTATAAGTCAATTATCCTTTGTGAGAATAATTTTCATCTTTAATTTCTATAACAAGAAATTATTTCGTTTGAACTTCTCAATCTCTAAGTATTAATTTATAAATTAAAACCTATAAGATTCGTATCCTTACAAATTCTGGTCTTAGAAACGTGAATTTGATTCTTTATATACATAAAAATGAGGTTGCATACGTATTTATAAGTAAATCAAACTAATTATAAACACATATTTCAAAATATTATTACACATTTTTATCTTTATTTAAATATTTTATAAATAATATTTAAAATCTTAATAA
>JAOQMR010000008.1:10733616-10750220 GCA_027563865.1 Erythroxylum pelleterianum | reverse complement strand
TTCTTAAAACTTAAGCATTTCGTGGGCTTCCTCTTGATTCACGACAATACACCATTTAATTCCTTCCTTCCTTCATTTAAATGCTATTTCAAAGGGCTAAAAGCCCTTTTGATTTTCCTTAAGCCTTATAACCATATACCCACTTCCTAATTGGCTCTTTCAATTTAACTTATTGTTTTAAAGTCTAACACCTTATTAAAATACACTCTAATTTAACTAAATTAATTAACACGTCGCGACGTGTTCTTGAGTTCGTCGCGACGATCGAACATCCGAACCTAGATTTCTGCAGATTTCAGACCAGAATCGTCCTAACTCAAACAAAACTTACCTTACCCTTAGATCATCACTCCTACACCATTTCTAAACTAATTTCAACCCAAACCCATGCACAAACACAACAAAACCTGCAACCCTAACAATTTCAACATTTCCGACACCCTACCCATTTTCAACCATTTCATACACATCCAAAGCTTTAAATCACTCAAAACCAAGAGATTAGAGCATTACTTACTTGATTAAAGCTTCAAATCTTCAAGAAATTGCAAAACCCTATTTTTCCCTCTTCCTCTTCTCCTCTTCGATGATGCTTCTCTTACTCTTCTCTTCATTTTCCTTTTTCTTCTCATTTTCTATTTCTTTCTTCTCTTTTACACTCTTTCTTAAATATGCAATGTTCATTTTGCCCTTAGCCTCATGCCTTATAACTTAAAATCTTAAATGTCATGCCCAAAATGCCCTTAAGCATTCTTACCACTTTTAATTCAATCAAACTATAATAATAAAATTCCACTAACCTTTATAGGGATAATTAACTCCCAAAAATTATTCCATCAAACCTTATAATTTATTTTCAATCATGCTTAACCAAAATCCAATCAAAAAAATTCATCATCCAAAACCTAATTTGACATCATGCTAAATTCATCAAGAAAGTTTCGGGGTCCAACAGTAAGGGCAAAAAGGGACTTTATGCAATCATTAATGGTGTTAAAGAGAAGAAAATGAGGTGTCTTGCATTTGGAAGAGAGAGAAAATGAAATTGAAGAAAGAAGGGAGAGAGTTTTGTGAGTTTAGGGAAAGAAATAAGAGCAAGCTAGGTTTTTATTTTTCTTAACCTACAAGAGGGATTTTGAGAGTGATCAAGAAGGGAAAAAGGAAGAGAAAGATTAGAGCTTGCATTAGAGCCAAGAAAATCATTGTTTGGTGAGAATCTAGTTGATTTAAATCTTTTGGAGTTTTGAAAGGTTTTTAGTTCAAAGAGCTTAAGAAAGGTATGGGTATAAGTATTCCAGGATCAATTTTATGCATTTAGTTCTTTGGGTTTTCCAATTTGAATTCTTTTGATTTGGGATTTTTGTCAATGTTGAAGAAAATCAAGAAGGACAAGAGGAGCAAGAGGAGAGGCATTTCTGGGCAAGCCATAATCAAGAAATTCAAGTGGGTTACATTTTTATGATTTAGTAATAAGCCATTAATGTCTCTTTCAAGAAGTGGAAATAAATGAGTTTCAACTACTTTTAAATGTGCATGTATTGTTCTTTGAGTGTTTTGAAAATGTGTTACATATTTGTGTATTATGAAAATGATTTTTTAAAAAGGTATCAAGACTAAGAAAACAAGTTTCCGAAATATGCCTCTATGGGCATTTTATTTTACAAATCATGAAATACATGTTATGTGAGTTTGTGGTAGTCCCCTAAATTAAGTTAAGTGCACTTTGACAAAAAGACTTCTCCCGCCTGCCCGCTAGTGGCATGGAGTTCCTTCATAGACTCCCATAAGTTAACGACTATGCAAGAATATTATGTGAAAATGTGTAGTACGTTCTATTTTGGATCCACTCGAACCAATTTGATGTGCCTATGTATTTGTGATATGTTAAAAATAGTGATGTACACATGTTATGCATGCATCTGAGTTTTACATTGAAAATGATTATTGCAATGATTTTGCTTGTTACCAAGTGTAAAATTGTTACCCATGAGCTTTAAGCTCACCCCAACTTTCCTCCCCATAAGCAAGAGATTGAGTAGTCAAGGGCCAAGGCATCACTCCACTTTTGAAATGTTGTTGTATTTTAAGCTAATCTTGTAAACCAAGGCTTTAGTTACATTTTGAGCAATTTATTGTTCATATATCTTTTGTATTTTGGGATTTCTTTTGAAACATTGATGTATTAGGGGCTTGAAATGCCCACTAAAGCTTTGTAAAACTACGATCTTTTGATGCTAATGGTTTATGTTTTTGTTTTCACCCATGATTCTCAAGGTTACATAAGGGAAAAATTCGTGTACTGACTTCAGGGAAATATCTAGGTTGATCTGGGCTGATTTAGGAAAATTTATCTTCTAGAAAGTTGTAGGTCTTTCTTTTATCTTTCCAACGGTATATAGCATTAAATTTTTGGATATCTAAGTCGAAAGTTATGGTCCTTATGAGGGGAGATGCTTTGGAGAGTGTAGACAGTGATTTAGATCTTTTAGGGATGTAAGGAAGACCCAGTTGGAGTATTCGTTGGGTGATCTTCTGCATCCATCTTAGTTTTGTATTGTCTTAGTTTTGTTTCGTCTTAGTTTTACATCGTCTTAGTTTGCTTCGTCTTAGTTTGTATTTTCTTAGTTTTGTATCGTCTTAATATATTCTATTCCATTTTTTATCCTTTTAGAGGCCGAATCTTGCTTCGAGTTCTTCATAAAAGTTATAGATCTATAGGCCTCTTTCGAACCATCTAAGCATAAAATCAATCCGACTGCTGTAGCAAAAGTTATGGCATTTGCTCCAAGACATATACAATATGAATCAAGACATAAACATGTTGTAGTCGTTTGACCTTAACTTTTTTGCCTGACCTTCGTTTGAGGCGATTCTTGAAGCATTGGATTCTTAACACGTTTTTCTACCCTTCCACAAAAATTGATAGCCTTTGGTGTTGAATTTCAAAAGATTAATAAAAAGAAAGTGAGGGTTCATAGGAATGACCGTACAAGGAGACCCGCTTACGCTTTTTGGCTCCGGATAGTTGAGCTCGGGGAACGAGGTCTAACATCTTGGGCTTCAGGAATGGGGACCAACAAGAGTCAATTGGGAGGACTATAGATTAGTTAGAAGGGAAGAAGGGTGAGGTTTAAGATCCAAAGAAGGATAAAGGAGGAGAGGACCACCATAGTAGATTTAGAAACACATCAAGAAGCAACATTGAGAAAGGTTTAAGATTCCATCAAAATTCAATCAAGAAATATCAACATTCAATATCCACAAGAAATTATTCTTTTGTCTTGTTTTCTTTATTATTTATTGCTAATTTTCATTACTTTAATATAAACTAAATTAGGACAAAGATCTTTGTGGGATGAACCCTAAAATCTATTTGGTTCTATTTATTGATTTAATACAAGATTTTAGTTCTTTTTTAGAATTATTTATGTTCATGTATTATTATGAATTGAAGTAGAGAAAATATAAGATTCAATATGACATTTAATATATAAGGATTGAGAAATCATATGTATGATTAGATTAAACAATGAATAATGGGAGAGTTATGGAATCCTAAAGATAGTAACATATAAATCTCCTAGGTTATAGTCAAATATATCAAGGGAATTTATAGAACGAGTTAATTTATTCTTTGGGATTTTAATCAGCTAGGTATTTCAATCAATCAACTTAACAATATGGATTGTATGTCTTGATAGAATAGAATTGTAACTCAAGAATTCCTACCGATCCAAAAAAATAAGGCTAATAATTGAATCAAGATAAATTCAATTATAGGAGAGGTTATAGGGGGATTTCTCCATCTAGATCTTGCTTATCTACTAGTTATTTTATTCTTGTTTACCACCTTGATTAATTTTTTCTTTTTAATTTTAGGTTCATTAATTTTCCTTTCTAAAATCAATTATCCATTTTATTAAATTAGATAACAGAAAGGTGGTCAATACTAGTAGTTATAATCCTCATGGGATCGACACTCAAACTCACTAAAACTATACGATAGAAATTGACAGGAGCACTTTTCTTAGTGATTTTTTACTCTTGTTTTATAATTTGAGGAATATAAAATCCCAATAAGTGGAATTCCATCAAGTTTAGATAACTGATAATCTGGTAGAGATATTGTTTAATGACTTAGATAAAATAAAATTTATTAGTACAAGTAGTTATAATCATTACAGGATCAACACTCAACGTCACTCAAACTACACTATAGAAATTGAAAGGTGCACTTTCTTTAGTTATTTCTTTTAGTATTGTTTTATATTTTAGGAAATACAAAATCACAATTAATGGAATTCCATTAAGTTTAATTATGTGAGATCAAGTAGAGATATTTCTTAATGACTTCAGTGTACATTATGGGTTTTATACACATAAATATATATAGTCAGAGGAGTATAGGCTGATAATTTTAGCAATCATATACCTCAAGAATGTTTTTAGCTCAATATTAAGAGAAATGAGCATATATGATCATATAAAAGAAAAAGGATTCGTATCATATCATTGACTCCTACATATTTGTATAGAGTCATTTCCTATGCTATTGCTAAGAGAAGGGAGAGTAACGGTGTCATGAATCTCACCAATATATTCTACTTATGGTGTTTAGTCAGTAGCAATCCTACAATTTGAGCTATGTTTTTCCAAAAACTTAAAGTAGAAGAAAATTAGGAAGGAAGCACTTTTTCTAGTAATTATTTGACTAAATTAACAAACCTAGGTAGTTTTGGTACTCTTCTAAGGCTTACTATAGGTTATTGCATGGCTTCCATTAACTTAGAGATGTTGAGATACATAAGGATAGTCAAGAAGGTCATAGAGCCTATATTTTGGTCAGGAGAGAAAGTGAGCTACAGTCAAGTTATAGTCAAGTAATAAGAGGACGTAGAGCTTTACTAAACAATAGAGAAACCACCAATAGAGGCAACGATGGAAGAGGATAGAAAGGTCTAGCCTACAATATAATTACTTTGAAAATGGATTGATAGAACTGTACTTGATCTTAAGAATGAGAAATAAGGATAGACCTCTATGCTCCAGAGGATGTATAGGAAATTGAAGAAATAAGGATAGTTATTTTAATTGATGGAGCAACTACTATCTAATTATTTTCAATATATAGGTTAATTTTAGCAACATAACCAGTCATTGATGATGTTAGAGGAGATTGATAATGAAGATGAACTTATGACAAATTAAGCTTTTATCTTCTGTCATTTTGTTTTCCTTAATGGCATGTACATACAAGTGTGTTTTTCCTTTATACACCCCAACTGTTTGTTTTGTTTTTTATTCAGTTTTATTATTTACTTTGGTTTAGTATTTTATTTTGGTTTAATTTAATTCTAAGTTCCTTTTCTATTTTATTATGCTTTATATTTACTTTATTTGTATTTTACTGCAACGTAGAAATAATGTTTAAATGATAATCATAACTTCCTTGGATAGTGGACAACAAATAAGAGAGAGAAGTTTCTTCATACCCTTTTATTTTCTCCCTTTTTACTTATTGTCTTCAATGTTTATTTTTTCTTTATATTTCATACATTAAGAACAATGTACCACTCATTATAGAGAGCGAATTAATTGATCTAGGCCCTATCACACTTATCAATTTATCATAATTACCTTTAAATGGAAATTTTTCTAAAAAATTGTCAATAGAAGAAGATTAATCATGATGATACATCATAATTTTGGTTTTTTATGACTTAATGAGTTTAAATCAATAATTATGATCATTAATAACAAATTTATTTGTATTTTGATCTAATAATCGTGAGAATGGATAACTAATTTATATTATGATTTTTTGTAAAATTTAGGCATATCATTTAGTTATAAGTGAATTCTTTTAAACATTTTACTAGTCCATGGACAATAAATAACAATAGGCAAATAAGTGAGCATAAATAACATTAACTATGCTAGCTTAAAAAGATTGAAGTTAAAGAATGATGTTAACAACCATTGGAAATAGCGTTGGAGTTATGTAAATATAGTGCCCTGGAAAGCAAGTGTATTTACATGTAACTTAATTTTCTTCCAGTTACAGTTTTGTAATGAAAATATTTATTATTAATGAAACAAAAGAGTTTGGTTTTATTTCTACGAGCATTATATATATCTAGTCAAAAGGTACTAAGATTCTTTTATAAGTAATATACATATACATAGAGATGTATGGAAAACATGTATATTATAAGAATCTAAATAAATGGATTCACAGTTAAATAATCAAGTTGGTCACTTGATTATAGTTAGACTGTAGTGTTGCAATTTATCTCCATATAAGTAAAGGATTTTACTTCAAGATAATGACGAGTTTCATATCATGATAGTAGTTGAGTATCGATAATAGCACTATTAAATGAATCTGGAATCAAACGTGTTTTCAAGAATAAAGTGGGTCGTTACTTTAATCTTAAAACATACAACTTAAGCATTCACTTATTATGAACCATAATCTTAATGAGTGGTGAACTCGTATGTGTTTCATTATAATTCTTGATATGATCGGAATGGATTTTTACATAGTATTAATCCAGTATCTGCATGTTAGAATTATTAATTGAAACATGTATCAGGGAACATTTACTCAAATAAAGAGATTATAGTGATATCATCACTTCTAGATGTTTTAAGGAGATTTGGTGATTAAACTGGCGCCAGTAGTTTGATGGACTAGCTACCGATCAAGTCTTAACACCAATATGAGATCTTGTGTGTTAATTATCATATAAAGTAAAATGGGAGATTTAAAAGAAAAAAACCAACGTAAGGGCAAAATGGTAATTTTACCCTTTGTTGTGCGGATGGCTATAATAAGATTATAAATAGGGTTTGCAATTGAACATAAAATATGTGTTCTCATAATATGTAATAATTCAAGAGTTCAACTAATTGTCTTTAGTGGAATGATATTTAGTTAATAAGCTAGAAATAATTCTAATGAGTTTAAGTTAATTATAGGTGTTATGGAATAATTTCATAATTAATTTAAGCACCTATCATTCATCTTACAAACTTAAGTGTAGAGAGTTCTTTTCAGGAGCACCTATAACCTATTAGTATTAGTTTTTGTAGACCTATTAATATAAGAACAATGCATAAACCTATTATAAATTTAATTTGCATCAGAGCACTTCATAAATATTTCTAATTCATCTAATTTTTTTAAAAACTTACCTTAATAAAAGATTTATACATATATTGATGATGTGATCTTGAAAGTAATGCCTTAATTTTCTTGTTCTGGTGAGTAATATGTATGCATCTTTTATAGACCTATAATTTTCTTGTTCTGGTGAGTAATATGTATGCATCTTTTATAGCCCTAGATTTACCTCTAGTTTTTAATATCTTGATCATATAATATATCGGGATTTAGATGTTCTCTTCTCTAATCAAAATAGAGCTAAGGGCTACATTTAAAATTGACAAAATAGAGTTGAGTGCTGCATTTAAATTAGTTAGGTAGAAATATAGTAACTCTTTTAATTTTGGGTTTGATAATAATAGTTGATTATTATACTAATTCTTTAATTGTTTGAAGGCTTTTAGGTAATCTTAGGCCTGCTTGAAGAATGAAAAGTTTCAATTGACAAATCTTTAGAGTAACCTTAATAAGCTTTCTATCCTACCTTTCAACTTACTTCTTTCAAGTTTTTAGGTGCTTCTATGTGCATGATAACCTAAACTTTTTATGGATCAACTTATAACCCTTCATAAGTGATCATAAATTTAAAGAATTTGCATGCTCCACAATATGCATTTTTTAGGGTTTAGTTTCATATTGCATTTTTGTAGGGTTATAAAGTATTCTTCCAAGTTGATAATATGGTTTCCTTTGACGTTTGCTTTTACAACCATGTAAAGATTTACACTTCCATGTTTCTTCCTAGTTGTTTGTGAAAAACCAAATTTTCTAAACTTTGATAAGGTTCCAATACATTCTTCAAACTAAAGGCATGACTTTATAACACTAGATACCCTTGTGTGTGATAAAGAACATTTTTCCTCTTCTACCTCATTTATCTTCATATTATTGTATCCTAAGTAGGCATCCATAAAACTAAGGTCTAGTGGTTTAAAGTAGTAACCACCAGCTAATCTATTTTTAACTACTGATAGTTATCTTTTGGGCATACCTTGTTTATATCTATGAAGTTCGTGTACATCTTCCAGTTTTCATTTGATTTCTTAAACATTACCACATCAACAAGCCATTTAGGGTAGTCGAATTTTTTAATGAAGCCTATGACCGATAGTTTTATCTCTTTATGATCACCTCTAATGATCATATGAAATTACCCTTAAGAAAGGAGTGGTTCTTTATTGGGTTCCTTAGTTTTCAATCTTCATGGAGGGGTTCTTTCTTCATTCATCCCTAACTAGGTCATCCTTTTCATTCTCCTTTAAAAAATAACTTAAAACTTCCTTGTTTTACTAATTCGTTGGCTACCCTTTTGAGATTTTTGTAGTCCTTAGTGTCGTGTCTAATATCTCTATGAAAGCGAAAATATGTATTTTTATTCTCTTTAACAAGGTTAGTGGCTATTATTTTTTGTTTCTTGGTTAGATCATTATTTAGGACGTAGTCAAGAACTCTATTAAGGGATATCTTCCTTAATCCTACCTTATTTTCAAGTTGTAATCATTCTATCTATAATTTCTTTTTCTTAGCTTCATTAATCGAGGTCACATCCTTCATTTTATTTTCGTTATATTTCTTAGGTTATGTTTAGGAACGTAAGGTTTTTAGTAGAATGGAATGAAATTATTTATAATAAAATAGAATATAAATATATATAATATTAGAAAATTGTTGTTTGGAAATGATGGAAGGATTTATAATGTAATATAGTGAAATGTTGTTCGGATGGAGGGTTTATAATGTAATATAGTGTAAAATTGTATATCATTTTACATTCCATCATAAAACCTCCAAATTGGAGATTTTTCATTTGTATTGTTTAAGATGGAATGAGATGTAATATGAAACCCTCCTCTTCCATCTCATTTCATTCCATTCTATTATAAACCTTCCTCGTAAATGTTGAAATAATATTTCACTTTATTCCATGTCATTAACAAACCCCTAACTAAACTTAGTCTTAGTCAACTTCTCACATTATGTTCAACATCTTCCAATATACCCTTCTTTACACCTTCTCAAAATTTGAGATAACTTTTTTATAACGAGTTTTATAACGATTAGCAACACCTGATTACATTTGTGAGGGTTGTTGCTATCACCCTACATCAAGGCTGGGGATTTAGGTTACTTTAAAACTGAAGTGTTGTAAGTAAACCTTTAAGCTTTCTTCTAACCTTTTGGTTATTGATATTAAGTAGACAAAATCTTTAAGTCTTTGCTTCTTGTTGACAAAGTGTGAAATGAATCTAGGGGTTAGGTTTTAAAAGGTAGTTATCGCGGCTAGAGGCAAGGTACAAAACCATTATAATGTCACACTTGTCAGGGTAAGAAGGATTCGCATTTTATGTTATCGGATGTGTCATATAGGTCTATATCTTTCATATATTGATGGATATCATTAATAAGGTCGTGTACATTGTCATAAGTGTCCAGGTTTGGCATCTTGAACCTCAGTGATATTGATTACAACAAAGTAGATAAGGCTCTTTCTAGGGATGTTCACGTGGTATGAGTTTGTTATCTGTAATGCTTTATTCTCTCTTGCAACAATTGTTTTCTAGGGGTTTTCTAGGGGTGTTCACGTGGTATAAGCAACCCTTCAAGAAATTTCTACCGAGAAACTTAGTTGGTCTTTGATTAGTATTCTATAGTTGGTCTTTGATTAGTATTCTATCTCCTCACGTGGATGTTTCTTATTTGTTATTAAACTTACCATCTTTGGATCATTAGGCCTTTAACATAGGCCCGCATCTCAGATATATCAAAAAAGATGACGGAACAGGCGTAGAAATAGACTGAAGAATGGGGCATTTGAACAAAAGATAGAGATCATGATGTTTATAAAAAAATTTAATAAAACGGATTGTTTTATAATTAGTGTTCTCAAAACAACCCGATTCTCATTAAATCTTAATAGAATTAATACTTTAATATGAATAAAGTTTAATAAATTTCAAACAAAATGAATTCGCGAATTTCTATGATTTTAGCCATGTCAAACAGATGCAAGAGATGATGACAAATTGTACCCCTAGATGATTAAGGGGTATATCACCGCGTTTGCAATACTTAATTTTGTTCTACTTTTGGTTCTTGCAAGTTATATCCTAGGATAGACTGAAAGCACGAGTGAGGAAATCCAAGCCAACGCCATTCATTCGCCCATCTTGTTCAATTTTCAGTTTTGTTCTGTATCATATTGTGCTTTTACACCATCTGCAGTTATTATGTGCAGTTAATTCTTCTTAAAATCTTTTTATTTCAGACAGATTCAGAACATCAAACAGTGGAAATATCAAATGGCAAGGTAAAGAATGTAAGCAGAAAAGGCTGGAAACAAATTAGTAACATAGGAAAAGATAACAAGGGACACACATAACCTGATAATTGGAACCGGTTCGAGAGCCAGATTGTAACATCAACAGAAAACTAGCGGAATAGAACTTCGAAGACCCACAGAATTCCACAAAGATCCTTGAGTTTAGAATTGGAAGTGATTAGAGAACTTCAGTGCATTTTCAAAACAGACAAGTGGGTGGAGACATGTGGGGGAAAAAATGTTCAAACCTTCAAACAGATCAAAATGATTAAGCCCAAACAATAGATACGAGTCATTTAGAATTTACAAACCATCATTTGCCAGCATCCACGCAAATATGCAAGGCTACGAACAGACAGCACATCTTGGACCTTCTCAATAAGTGCTATTATGCTAAGCTTATTCTACATAAAAGACAACGCAACAAATTGATATCTTGAAAGTCATGAAGCTGAGTTGAAGAAATGGCTTATTTTTTATCATACATGATTATATTACAAATGGGTAATGAAGCTAAAGAGAGTGATCACACGATTTATAGCCAAAGTCTTCGATAGCTCACCATATGACTCCAAAGGCAAAAACCATATCATTTTGCAAGTTTCTCTCGTACTAGCCGACAGCTACAGTTGTTCAGTTTCTTGCTTCGCAAAAATCAACGGAAATTCATCATCTTGCTCTGAAAAGCCAGATCCAAGCTCATTGGCAGCAATCTTCAAGGATTCATAAACTTGGTACACAGAGCATCTGTCCTTGGGCCGAGGAACTACGCACTTGCAAGCAATTCTTAGGAACTGCAAAATTTCCTCATCTTGTCCCTTACCCCAAATAGCCTTATCAATTACCTCCTTGCTTCTACCAGAATTTGTGAGTTGATTTACCCAATCCACCAAGTTACCTTTGAATCCTTCTTCAGCAATATTGACCTCAAGAGGCTTTTTGCCTGTCACCAGCTCAAGTAGCACTACCCCAAATGCATAAACGTCCCCTTTCAGAGAAGCAACCATAGTGCTTGAGTACTCTGGTGCCACATAACCCAATTCTCCTAGATCCCCAGTAACATAGTTGCCCTCGTTAGAGTCTGAGGAACTCATAAGCCCAGCTAGACCAAAATCCATAACTCTGGCATCAAAATCCTCGTCAACAAGAATCACATTGGAACATATATTCTGGTGCAGGAATGGGGGTTGGCATCCATGATGGAGCCAAGCTAGACCCCTAGCAGCACCCAAACCAATCCTGAACCTTGTTGACCAATCCAATGCAGCACCAGCTTCATGCAGCAAAGAATACAAAGTTCCATAAGACATATGTTTATAAACCAAAAGCTTTTCATCTTCCACAACACAAAACCCCAGAAGGGGTGCCAAATTCGGATGCCTGAGTTGGCCTAATCTATTCATCTCAAACCGAAACTGCTTCTCACCAAGCTTACAAGTACTGAGACGCTTGACAGCAAGTGCAGATCCATCAGGAAGAACTGCCTTAAAAGTAGTACCAGTCCTAGTTGAAATTATTATATTTTCAGGACGAAAATTGTTTGTAGCGGCCATCAAATCAGCCAATCTAACCTTAACAAGGGGTTTTTGAAATAATGAAACTTGAACAAGTTTATAAGCTCTCAGCTTTTCGGCCCAACTGGTCTCATCCCCTCTTCCAAAGCCATACCCTCTCTTTCTCCTTCTAGAGTACTTCAAATGATACCACCACCACACCCCAAATCCCAAAAACAGAGATGCTGCAGCGCCAAAAATCCCAGCAGCAATTATAATAGCAAGATTCTTTTTGGTTAACCCACCACACTTGGATCCTAAAGGCCCTCCACAAAGGTCATTCCCAGCGAAATCCGACGCATCATAATTACGGAAGAATAATGGAATTGTACCCGTCAAATCGTTATTAGCTACAGAAAACTTCTTAAGTCTACCCAAACTAGAAAACTCGTAAGGTATAGACCCAGAAAGGCGGTTGTTCGACAGTATTAAGTTATTTAAGTAAGAGCAGTTCACAAGATCAGGTGGGATAGGCCCTGTAAGTTCATTATTGGACAGATCAAGAGTAACTAAATAAGGCAACCATGTGCAAATTTGGGCAGGAATAGTACCAGAAAGAGAATTATCTGAAAGATCCAACGTTTGAAGGTTTTGACAGTACTGTAAGGAATCCGGAACTTGTCCTGAAAGCTTCATCTCTCTCAATTCGAGCTTGATAATCCTGTTTTCCCGATCATTCCAACAAGAGACACCCACGAAATTGCATATGAAGCCAACTGAAGAGTTCCCAAAGCTCCATGAGGTCAGCTTCCCTTGTGGATCAGTAAGTGTTGTCTTCACACCTCGCAAGCACTTCACATCATCTTCAACAATAGCAGAAGAAACCAAGCTTGCATGTGTTAGAACAATAATAACCAAAGCTGCAATCTTTCGACTGTAAACTAAGCCCTTCATATTTAACCAAGATCGAATCTTTTAACAAACCCTCATACTAGAAACCTATGAAGAGTATGAAGATTAGCACATAACGCTCTTTGCTTGAAGGGTTCAGCTCGAAGAATCAAAGACCGGGAGGGAAACGTGTCCGATGGGTTATGGTTATGGGAAAGACCGAAAGACAGGCTCATAAAGGGAATATTGACTTTTATGTGTGTATATTTGTAAGAAATTATAAGAGAATTGTCAAGAGATAATATTTGGTTGTTAATTTTTTCCTCCGTGTGTGATACTGTCGTTGATTTGAAAGGTAGAAATGGGTGGTTTCTAATAAAATAGATTATAAATAAATATAATATTAAAATATTGCTGTTTGAAAAAAAATTATGATCTAATATAATGATATGTTATTGAAAAAATAGTTTATAATATAATATACTACATTGTTATTTATTATTTTATATTTTATTCTAAATTTTTAAATTCAAATTTTTTATTTATATTATTTATTAAAAAAATGGATGTTCATTTCATTCTATTTTATTTTATTATATTATAAATTCTTTTTTATAGAATAATATTATATTTTATTAATAAATCCCTAAATAAACATAAGCTGATAGTTTTTCAAATACATTAATGTGATTGACGATTACACCTTCTTTGACTATAGATGGTGATGCTTTAAGTTGTTTAAGGGGTTTTTGACCGAAGAATGCTCTAGGAAAGTCCACTAAGACCACTCAAGTTGGATCCCGCGCTAATGATCGTTTTTTTTTAATCATTTCTTTTCCTTTTAAAAAACTCCATTAAATTTAGTATACGTACTATTTTACCAACTGGGGAAATTCCTTTCGGGGCCAAGCCAACGAACAAGTTATTTTTGGGGATTTGTTACTATATATTTATGGTTGGCACTAGAAAGTGTAGGTCTTGTCCACTGAGATGAACTGCCACCAGATGGTCACTTTAGCCAATAAGACTCTGCCATGTCAACCACCCCGTATAGTTCATCGGTCTAATTGCTCGATCAATTGATGTAAATTTCTCACCCGTCGAAGGGAATAATCCTTGCTAAGTGAACTAGTGCATGTTATGAAGTTTTTAAGTCTTCAAGTTATCCCTTTAAGACACAGAGAAAGCCCACTTATTCATTCAGAATTAATGAAGCTTCAGAGGTTTAAACCGGTCTTAACGGACCACCTACTTAATTTAATTAGAAGAAATGTCAGCAACTTAATGCAGGAGAGCTAGCTGTCTCTACGACAATGGAGCACCAACCAAAAGAAGAACATAAGACCTGGAAGGTGCCATGTCGCAAATTAGTGCTTCTTACTATTTGAGATCAATTTTGTAGCCTAACCCAACATCAGAATCTTGTGTTTTGTTTGTCTTTTTTTTTTTAATTTGCTGCTTGTTGATTTATGGCCAACCTGAGTTGCACCATGCGATGTCCATTTGACCAAAGAAAATAGTTATGCCCATGGAAATCTAACTTTGTGTCATAAGAACACATAATTGGTCTTGAATCGAATGACTAGACAAGATTTTGCAAACACAGTCTAACATTAAATGATATGGTTCCAGTAGGCAAAAGTGAAAGGAATAATCGTTAACAATATGGAGTTATTCGATAATTTCAATGTAAGACGTGGAAAGGAAAAGTCAAGGAGAGAAAACTACAAATTCTTCCCGGACGGCACAATAATTGAAGAGTTCAAAGTCACCCTTTTTTTTTTTTTGGGGGTGAGATCAAAGTCACCCTTTGATCTCATAAATCGGTCTAAAGTGGTGGGCTTTCCAATTCTGCAAGTCTTCGGGCTATTGCCGCTTTTCTCGGGTTTAAATTTCGGCTGTCAGTATCAGGGAATACCGAACACTTTCCTACAGTCACTGACTTATCATGTTAGTTTAACTTGGGCTTCTTTGGCGTCCGAAAAGCATAAATGTACTTCATTGAATTGGGCTTTCTTATGCAGTGATGCTCTAAACTGGGTTGGATCCAACAAAATTTATTAAATTTAACTTATTAAGTGGAAGACCCTCACCTTAGCCCCTGTTTAGTTCCTTTTTTTAAGGTTTTTTGTTTTTTTTCATAAAATTAGAAATAGATGGCTGAAAATATGTTTGGTTAAAAAAAATTCATTTTTCGTTTAAAAAAAAAAAGAAAACGGCAACAATTATATGGAAACGTAAAAATAAGATTTTTGTGTATTTCAAAAACATGTTTTTTTGTTTCACGAAAACAAGTTTTGCTCTGTGCTGTCTTCTGCGTTTTTGTAGTTTGCGATTTTTCCAAGTTTGTTTTCGTATTTTTTGCTATCTGTGTTTTCTAATTTGTTGCTTGATTTTTGTTTCATGAAAACAAGTTTCGCTTTGTGTTGTCTTCTGCGTCTTTTGTAGTCTACGATTTCTTCATGTTTGTTTTCGTATTTATTGCTTATTTGTGTTTTCTAATCTGTTGCTTGATTTGTTGTTATTGTTATTTGCTTTGAAAGCTACACATCCATTGCTTTCTCTTCCAATCATTTTCGTCTTCACATAAGAGAAGTGAAAGAATGCAAGAAGGTTATGCTACAATAGCATGTACATGTTACTGTAACATAATTAAAATTAATTTGTTAATTCATCAACTACTGTTTTCTTTAACCAAAGAGTCTTTTCTTGTCTTTTTCATCCTGTTGATAGTAAGCAGATAAAATTTAGATAGAGAAAGTATTGGGAGAAAGATTGGAAGAGGAGATGCTTTGCTTCTATGCTTTAGAGAGAAAACTAAACCAGAAGGAACAAAAAGAAAAGAAAGAGTGATTAAGGATATCTTTGGAACTACAAAGGTGCCAGGGTCTTCATTGTTGACCCACCCATACTTGGCCATGAATGAGTTAGCCAAAGAGTCCGGTGGTTACTCATTAATGCAGTCGTTCCTGATATAATTTTTATCATAATTGTGGACTAGCATAACAAACTTAATTTTGGTACAAACCCCGATTAATTAGATGTCAATGGTAATTCTCTCTTTAACGTGTCATTGGGCCTGTGTTCATGGGCCTGCTATGATGGGTAGGCTTGGCCCATGTATTATAAAGCACAGGAGGCCCTACTGCTAGCCAACCTTTAAATACAGTCGCCCCATTGAAAACTGTACGCGTTCTTTTGCTGATTAAGGTTCGGAATAGCAGTAGTAAATCCTCTGCGTCTTGATCACTTCGTTTCACGGAAAACTACAATGGATTCGATGTTTCCCCAATTTTCAGGTATTTATTTATCAAATTATTGAATGTAGTATGTTGCAATTCTAGGGTTAATTATTTGTGTTGATTAATTATGCAATTAATCTGGCAATTTCGTGTTAAAAACTTCTTTCAATTGGTATCAGAGCCAATTAACCCTAATTGTGACTGGTAATTTTGTGAAATTTTCGAGATTAGGTATTTTTTCGATTTTTCGTTAATTTGTTAATTTTCGTTTTCGGTTTTGTTAAAATTTTCTGTGAAATCATTTGGAATGCTGATGTCGATCTGTTTCGGTTTGGGTTGACCTTTATGTTTGTTCCTTCAAACCCCATAACTCGAAATCAAGCCATGGAAACCGTTTTCTTTTTCTCGAAAAATAAAACCGTATATGTTGATTTTTTCCGAACACGTTAAGTAGCCCTTTTCGTAAAATTTATTGAGGGGTTTGATAGATC
>JAOQMR010000008.1:10679168-10694012 GCA_027563865.1 Erythroxylum pelleterianum | reverse complement strand
GAGTTCGTTTTTATGTTATTTCGTACTGTAGAATTACTTTTTTGTGGGATCGTTTTCTCATTTTCTCACGGGAGGTACAATTCATGTTGAGATAGACTCTATTTGTTCCACCATGCCTTGTCTATGTCAAATCACTTTTTCTCGAAATCAGTAAAACTAATTTTCTTTGATATATTACGCTCGCTTCTATTTAAAATTAAATTCGTTTTAGGCAGGTTTTAATTATTTAAAATAAACGTCATTCGTGATTTTTTTATGTATGTTTATAATTTTACTTCCAAAATTAACTTTTAATTTTTCTAATGATTATACATATTATATTTTCAAGATAATTTAATATACAATTAATAAGAGTATATCAAATACTTCGTTAACTTTCTTAATAAGTATGTATCCCTCTAAAACGATATTTATTTTAAATAGGAGGGAATATTTAGCTTCACAAAAAGGGGAACCGGTAAGAATTTATCACATAATATCATAATTTACAAGGAAAATGATAACCCTTAAATATGTAAATAAAATGTCAAATTTAGATATGGTTTGGTTAAATTAGACCAAGCATGAGAAGAACAAGTTCAGTGTGAAGGAGGGAGGAAGGTAAGGGATAATGTTATGTCATAATGAGTGAAGGTGATGGATATCCAAAAAGGCAACTGTCTCATTTAACTATCGTTGGAATGTCGCAACCTACGAAAGCTACGGTCATAATTATTGGTGTCCCAATCCCATTTAGTAAAGTCCATTTATCAGCTTATTAGTTCTCTGAACTTAAAGGATACGGTCAATTACACATGCAATCAAAGGGTACTTGGGCAACGTCTACTGCCATTTAAGCCCCATATCTCCTGGGAATTTAAGTCATTATTGTTTTCAAAATAATAATGACATTGATTTCTTTATTTTTTTAAATAGTTCTATCATTTTAAGATATTAAAAATACTTTATAATATTATAAATTAAAATTATTAAACATCTCATATTTAAATATAAGTTTCAGAACTATTAATTATATGAGTATTTTAATTTATCATAAATATATTTCACAGTTGGCTTCGTTATTAAATTTAGTAATACGAAAAACTATATAAACAAAGGTCTAAAGTGTATTTTAAACATTTTTTTTATCAAAAGACAAGTTAAACTTTAATCTTTCATAATGTTCAATTTGAAATTTAACGTTTTAAAAACATTACAAATAAATTTTAATTGAATCCATTAAATTTTAGTCAGTTAAGTATTATGTTATTATTGATATAACACAAATTTATCTTTTTCAATCACTAAGTAGATTTCATTGTCACGAGGTGTTAATCCCAAATGTCTTATTTTATTAGTTTTTAATATGAACTTTTAAATAGGCATTGAGTTACAAAGATAATTTAAAAAATTGAAAGGTCCTCGGTGAAGAACACAACCAGGGAATAATGAAGGCTTCTGCCAAATTACCATTTTTTTGAGCACCCTCTCTTTCTTTCTCTTCCACTTTATTTTGTTATTGCCTCACAATTATTACAATTTAAGGTCTCCTTGAACTTCACCTTCTACCTACCTTGGTAACATGCATTGCGTGTTAGTTTATGCCCTTACAGCCAATCAATTAAATGCAAATTAATGTATGACATTATTTTGAATTAATGAAAAGACTTTATTTATCATTTTGTATTAATTTTATTAATAATTTATGTTTTAATATTAAAGATAAAATCCTTGGAATAATTACTGTGTAATTGAAATTATAATGATATCATAATTATGATATTCAATTTACACTTATGTGTTATTCCTAAATGTTCTTAGTTGTAGTCTCATCAAGAATGAATATTGTTGAAATAGTAAAATCAGCACACATTATGTTTCTTTCTTATGAAGAAAGTAATCGATCTTATATATTAAAGTACAGAGATACTTAAACTAATGTGTAGGTGATTATTAGAGAATAAGTCACTGAACTGACCCGATAATGAGAATTTCGGATGGAATATTACTTATGTGTCTATGGATTGTCTCATAATCACTACAAGAAAATAGTAGTTTACCGACGGACATTTCCATTGGAAAATAATGATATTCCTTCGGTATTGGTAATTAGCGACGGAAAAAACAGACGTCCAAAATTGTCGATGAAAGCATCGTAGTTAAATATACTGACGGTATATTTTCGTTGGTAATTTAACAACGGCCAAAAACATGTTATCAACGGTATAAATAACGTCGGTAATATTACGGAAAAAGGTTAACAAGTTACCATCATTAACGTTTAACAATGACTTAAATCCATCAGTAAGTCATTGCTGAATGTAAAAGAACGACTTGCAACACATCGAAAGAAATAGGAATTCCGTCAGTAATAAAAATTTAATTTCCGACGGTATACTGTTTTCCGTTGGTATTAGGAGGTAAGGAATTTTTTAAAGCATTTTCTGATTTTATAATATTGTGAAAAATGCATAATGTTAAGAGTTACCAATAATGTGTGCATTATAAATTAATTTGTATATATATAAAAATTTGATTAATCAAAAAATTAATTGATAATATAACGTGAAAATTGTTTGAATTGATAATAAAAGCAGTGCAATGTGCAAAACATATGTTTGTAATTGAAAACAAATGACAAAGACAAGCTAATGTCGTGGTGATCGTGGGTGATCTGAACTGCCAAGCCTCCCCTTCAACTGTTCCATCTCCTGTCTAAGCTGAGTCATCTGCTCCATCTGCGCTCTCATCTTGGCCATTTGCTCCATCTATGCTCTCATCTTAGCCATTTGCTTCATCTCCGCTCTCATCTTAGCCATCTGCTCTATCTCCTCTCTTATCTTTGCCACCTGCTCCATCTTCTCTCTTATCCTTTTGACCTGCGCCATCTCCTCTCTTATCCTTGTCATCTGCTCCATCTCCTCTCTTAGCTTTGTCGCCTGCTCAATGTTCTTAGCCTTCATGTCTCATCTCATGTTAGCTATCTGCTCCATGTGCTGCATCCGCTCATTAACATTAACTTCTATGATGTGAGCTATCTGCTCCTTCAATGTGTCCACTGTGGCTTGAAGCTTGGTTACTTCATTGTTGTTCGCTGGAAAGGGAAGAGCGCGAATACCATGTGTTCGCATATGAACCTAACCCGAATATCCTCCCATGACGGTCCCTACCACCCACAACGTCCAGATACGTCTGAGTTTCATCTACAAGTTGTTCCTCCTGAGTCTGCCGCTTATTCTTCATATGCTATATCATTTAAAGATCACTGACATTAATACTCAAACATATGGCATTCTTACCTTTCAAGTTTTACAAAAATATCATATTGCTAGTTATAGTCATGATGAATAAGATTAGCATAAAAAAAGAGTATAATCCTTCATGGAAATTTGAAAACCATTCTCCAATTTTTGACAAATGATGAAAATGTTATATTTTTGTAGTGAAAAAATTTAACTAGGAGAGACAAACTTATATTATGAGCACATGCTTTCTTTCTAGTAAAATGTGTGCATTTGACTTTAATCTTCATCATTGTATTATCACTAAAGAGTATGGTATTTATCACTTTGATATCTAATTCTATAAATTTTTCTTTATAACCTGTCATGTGATTACTAGTTGTATTATCAAGTTATATTATGATCTTTTTATCTTTTAACTAATAGTTTACTATAAGTACTAAAGTTTCACCCATTTAATCTCAATTAGCTTCTTCTAATTTTGTATTATATTCATTAAAAATGCATTCCTAAGAATAATAACTATGTTTTCCATATAAATACTATTCAATTTGTGATTTCCCCTTCCTCCTTTTGTTATTTTGCCAAATTCATTAATGGATATTACCTTGCACTGGTACTTATTTTCAACCATTCGTATAATCCCTTACAAAGAATTGGATGTCTAATGATTAGGCAAAATACTAAATGCAAGAAACTATTTCTGCAAGGATTAATTATAGATATGTATAAAATTGATGTTATTCAAAATGAATTAGATGCATTGCCAAGGTTAATCATTTTTCTACATGTTATAGAAAATGGTATGGGCTTAATATAAGAAGAGCAAGGCTTAGAGAATGTCTAAGAAATTGTTCTACTTGTTTTGACTTAAATAGAGCCTAATTCACATTATTAAAGTGTATTTAAGGGCTTTAGTTCATTTAGTGTTATTGGTCAGCATGTTTTATTGTTTTTGGGTATAAGCCCAAATATGTTTGTTTTCTAGTTCCTATTTGGGTCAAGACTTGTTGTGCGGTTAATTCTAATATAATTAGGATTACTTAAATTGTTATTTGATTAGGATTCCTTATGACATTAAGGATATGAACTAAATTAGGATTCTTTTAGTCCTAGTTAAAGTAGTATTAGTAGTTAATGTTTTGAATCCTTGTCACACTTGCTAAGGAATGTTCCTTTAGGACTTTATTTTTCTATTATTTTTAAGATTCTAGTCATTAAGTATTTAATGCTTATAAAAAGTTATCTTATTGAAGTAATTCCTAAATGATCAATATAGAAAATAAATTAAGGGTTTTCTTCACTTTTTGTGAGAATTCCCTCTTAGTTATTTGACAAGAAGTTAATATGATCTTATCAATGTAACTTTTTGTGATTAAAATTCTTTTATCTTTGGTTCGAATCAATAGGTGTGGTTAAAATCTACTTTCCATACTAGATTTGAAGACAAACTTAGGGTTTTTTTAATTTCTTATTATCCAAGTTTTAGGTTAATTTCATACTAAAGTTCACATTATTTGGTCATAGCTTTGGCTCTTGAAATCAAATGCTACTTTTGCTTTTTTTGTTTAATTATTTTCTTATCATTTCTGATTTTTTTCGTTCAAAGTAAAAGAGGGAATATATTTCTAACATTTTAGAAGAAATGTGAATGATTTGAGTCTATTAGATTTAAGAATGATTTGATATGTTAAATGAGTTAGGATATTCTTACCAATGTAAATCAAACCCTAAATCTACATACACAAAATATTCAAGATCTCAAAACTATATGATATTCAGAAGTTAGTCATTTACAAGAGAAAAATATACATGAACCCATTAGAGAATGTTAAAGATAAACATGTAAGCATTCCATCGAACACCTTCAGGGAAAAAGCTTTTCAACTCTATCTGCACACAAATGGTATAAATCTTCCCATTATTTACATGCAAAACACTAACACAAGAACAATCAAACCCAAATAAACAAACAAATGCAATTAAATCAGTCCAAACAAACATGAAAAAATTATTCAACCCACGGCTTACCTTCGGAAGTGGCAGAGGAGAGACGACAGACAGTTGTCGCCGGAGAAGATCAGATGGAAGGGTTGCCGGAGACGCACCACGTGGTCAGAGCACGGATGACAACGGAGGAGGAAGCCGGAGGAGAGGAGAGGACGATGCCGTTATCGGAGGCCGAAGGAAGGAGAGGCGAGCGCGAGGAGAGGAGAGGGGAGGGACGAGCTGGTTAAATTAAAAATGCTTCTGAACATAATTTCACGACGACTTTTTGAGCAATACCGACCAAATTTTTCCGTCGCCAAACAATTCTTTCTCCACTACAACTTTACTGACTGAATATCAATTTCGTCCCAATTTACCGACAGAATTCCATTCATCGGTATAGTTCCGTCGCTACTGTTTTTCGAGAATATTTCCCTCCAAATATGGCAAACGAAATCTTTTCCGTCACAATATTTGTGTAACATTCCGACGATATTGAAATTTTCGTTGCTATTTCCATACGAATACAATTCCGTATGTATATCTCCGTCGCTATTAGACAATTTTCTTATAGTGAATGATGGTTGTATAATTGATCATCAGACTTGAGATTACCAAGGTATCTAGTGTGAGAATTACTGTATTTTGATGCTATTTATGAATCATCCTAGGATAATTCAGTCGGTAGTAATTAGATACAGTATGAACCATATGTAGATAGTTGAGTAAGTTAATGTAGGATACGTCACTCAAATAATTAGAGAGAATATTATACTGTTCTTGATTAGTAATGATTTATGAAATTCTTTAGCCAAAGTGAATTGACATTTAAAAAGTTGTTTTCAAATTTTAATTATAAATCAATTACTAATTAGCAAGAACGAACATGATTGGATGATAAGAGTAGACCAATTAGAATATTGAATGACGAAAGGATTAAATTATACTTCATAGCCATGCATGGATAGGTTAAGTCAATCACTTTGACATTCTTGATATTTGGGCAATCATGATATAATGCTAGACATCAATCATGATTTATTATTATGAATTATTTAATTGGAGAATTAAAGATAAATTAAAAGAAGTTTTGATTTATCCAATTCTAATTGTGAATTAGAATTAGAATTTATAATCATTGCCAATTTATTAGAAACCTAATGAGTTACACATCAAAAAGCAATTTATGAAAGAAAAATCAATTTGATTAAGTTGAACTTAATTATAAAGTTTGAAAAACTTTGATGATCAAATATGAGATATTTGATTTTATTAAAATTAAATTAATTATAATTATAATTTGATTTTAATTATAATTAAAGAGATTTAATTTTAATAAAAGACTCTTATGATTTTTTTATTTAAAGGGAAGAGCTTTTTAGAAGCTAGCACTTTTTGTCTTCTTCCTCTCAAATCAGTTGAGAATTGCTTTGTAGATACCATCAGAAACTAGACACTTAACTCGTGATTAATCAATCAGAAAATTTTTTCAAACATTTTTCAACAGGAAGGCGAACAAGGTACGATTTTTAAATCGTTTTATTTTTCACTACGCCCGTGATTTAATCACGGTTGGATTCTAACAATGGTATTAGAGCCTCCTTTGATTTATTTGGATTTTTTACTTGATTATTGTTGATTTGATAAAAATAATATGTTATGCTTCTGGTTTTGTTTTATCCGAAACCATTCTTTAGACTGCTCTTAGTTTTGATTTCTAAAACTGTTTATGTTCTGCATTTTGAAAATTTGATTTTCACTTTGCTCATGCGTTCTGAAGAATAAAATCCTTCTTTTGGAAATTGTTTCCACGACTGCTCTTTGTTGTGATTTCTGAAAATTTTATTTTTAGTTTGCTTCTTTGTATGTTCTACCCATCTCTGCGTTACAATTGTTGTACTTCATACGGGAAAATTTATTTCTTAAAAATTAAAACCCTTGAGAGCACATACGATGCCTTTGCGATGGTTCTAAAAATCGTTTTAGTATGCCTTGCATTTTGAGTTCTAGATATGCCCATGTTTTCTGGAAATTGTTTGGTTTATGCAATAAGGATCTGACTTTGCTCTTTGGAAAATCGAATAAAAAAACAACTCTTCATATGCTTGTTTCTGCCTGCTATTTTTTTTTAATTTCTGGTGTTGAAAGCGAGATGACGCCACCGATTGACGTCACCACTAGAGACGCGTTAATCGCCCATCGTACACAGGTGACGCCATGGATGTCATTTCTTGGATAGCCCAAGGAAGCCATGATGGAGTCGCAGTCAATGGCGACGATTCATCAGTGTGAATGGTTGGAAAAACCGTCAGTGGGACTACCGACGGTTGTAAACTTGGAAGTTGGAGCAACATGGGTTGGTGGGTTGCGATGTGGGTGTCAGTTGAGGTAGAAGTGGGAGGGAGCGGTTGTAGAAGACGATGGACGCTTATGGAGAAGACGATGGGCACATGTGGGACATGCTCCCACTGTTCTTGAGAAGCGTCCATTGTAGACGTTGACTGGCGCGTGTACCTATCATTCACTAATCATTTGCCTTATCTTTTAAAGAGAACAGAAAGGCCCTGAGATTAATTTGTTCTTCTGTCACCCTGGCATCATTGTAGAGCAAACAACATGAAATTCTTTCAGGTGTTTATGTGGATCTTCTCCTGCAAGATCACAAAAAGTAGGCATTAAGTGAATCAAACTAGATTTTAATTCGAAATCTATCTCAATATCTAGAAATTCATTGCATAAAGGTTGTTGATTCAAATTTGGTGTTGTTAATTCCCTTAACGTTATGGGGTTGAGATTTGCCATCTTTTTGTCCTCTTCTTGAAAATTAGAGTCTTCACCAATTGTTAGATCTACTTCAATTTTCACGTCTGGAGGTGAATGACTACTTCCTTCTTTAGTCTCTTTCCTCAAACGGCGCATTGTCTTCTTAATTTTTAGATTGTATTGCAATTTACCTGTCTGAGAAGCACGAGTCATACAAGATAAGAAGTCAGCAGTAACTGTAAAAAAAATGCAAAGAAACTAAGAAACTTGAAATAGTTTCCCGACAATGGCGCCAAATTTTGGTCGGGTTGTCAAAGCCCCCAAAATAATTATGATTCTCCAAACTTTTGTAGTAGTCGTGGAACCAGGTCGAAGCCCTAAAGAATTGAACACTAATTTCTTAATTTCAAGCAATAAAATTAAACTGGGGGGGGGGGAGGGTTGATTAAGAAACTGATTGACTAAAATTAACACGAAAATAAATTAAATCAATTGAATTTAAAAATAAGAAAGTCAAGATTACCAAACTCCGATTCAAGGGAAAGATCTCATTTAATTGTAACATTGACCATTGATTCAAAAAGTATATTTTCATTATTCAAGCAGTTAGTCCGAAACATATTAGGATAGCCGTAATAAGTATCAAAATTTTCTAAATTAATTGGTTCAAACCCAGCATCCAAACCAAAACTTACCATCTATTGACTGGGCGTGATAGCATTCCATATCAAATAAATGATAGCAATAATCTTCGTGAAAAAGAATAAACCCTAAATTAAGTAATCGAGATAGTTGTAGCTATTCAATTTAGTTTTCTTGTTTATCATAAGTTAACTATAGAAATTCATAATTAACCTATTTGCTACTTGTACCATTCCTTTATGATAATTACGGATCACTAAATTCTTAGATAGCGATAGAATAATTAATATTAAATTAAATTGTCAGATTAATCGAATATAAATCATTTATGAAATATGAGAACTCAAAACAAGAAATACTTGAATTAAATCATGAATAAAAATTTTAGAACATAAAACCTCGCAAAGTTACAATTAGATTATTGAATTCTCTTGAATCAGAACAATGAGTTTAGCCATACATGTCTTTTGCTCGAATAACAAAAATAGAAGAAAGACTAAGAATTGCGAAAAATGTAAAAAGAGAGAACCTTTTTTGTTGCAAGGAAAGTCCCTTATATAGGGTTTTCTAATCTAATCCAAATCTAACTCTAACTTGTAAATATGTCTATCTAAAAAAATTTAAATTCAAACTCCTACAAGATAGGGATAAGAGGAAGTTTCTTAGTTAAACTCCAACTCTTCAAGTGATCAGCCTTATTCACTGCAACAATCTCTTCACTTTATCCAAAATTTGTCATTATTATCAATAGAGTCCCAATTTGCAGAAATCTCTACTTTTTATTTCTTAAAACAAACCAAACGCTAATTTTAACATTTAAACACAAAATAAATTAAAAAAGGAGATAATATCAAACAATATGTCAAGATAAGATCTTATTAGTATGTATGCTAGGTAGAAGACATATTATGTAAGGCTAAGATGGTAAGAAAGTTTAGAATGAAAGTGATTAAGAGCTAAACATATTGAAAATGGTGAGTGAGAAAGCTAGGGATGTTACTAGGATGACTTATGATATACTAATTAATATTAATGGCTTGACTAGGAAAATTAATATAATGATCATTCTGTTGGATGATTTCAATGTCATTTTTAGTATATATTTCCTCTTACAATATCAAGTAGTGATATATTCCCACTTGGTAAAAAGTTATGTTTATGGAAGAACAAGCCTAGTGTTTTTTTCAGTGTTATCAACTTTTTGATAAAGGAATTCTAGCAAATTCGATTCTCCAGTCATTTTGGCAATGGTTGTAAAGAAGGGTCTCTTAAAATGTGAATCCACTTAATACCATTAGTAAAATGAATGAATTTATGGTCAAAGATATGCTTGATAAGATTATACCATTACTAGACGCTTACAAAGATGTGATGCCATCAGAATTTCTTAAAACACTACCACAATAAGCAAGTAACCATCGAATCGGTTAGAATCAAGTTTTACTCCCCATGTCTGTTCCCTATTTGAAATTGAAATAATTGCATAAATAATTGGGTGAACTATTAGAGGCTCTTTATAATGCACAAGTACTATTTCGAATGAAGGTTGATGGTACATTACAAATGTGTGTCAATTACTTAAAATTAAATAAAATTACTATAAAAATAAATACCTCATTTTATTAGTACATGATTTAATGGACAGATTGAGTTAATCAACAATCTTTACGAAGTTTTCTCGCAGATCATATTATATGCATGTTAGGATAGTGGAAAGTGACAAGCCAAAAACCACATGTGTAACTTGATATGATGTATAAAAGTTTTTAGTCACTGTCATTTAGGTTAACCAACCCCATTTCTATGCTTTTTACAATTTGTTAAAAGATGTCATGTATATCTTTTTGGATGATTTTGTGGTTATCTATTTTGATAAGACCGTTGTTTACGATAATTTGATGGATGAATATGTAGACATGGCCATGGGTTGGACTCAATCCAACCTGACAACTGAGGGCATAACCTAAGCTTAAACCCCAAGCCTAAATAAGTTCGCTAAAATGACATTTTTTTAGGCAAGGGTCAAGGCAGACCTTTAATTAATCCCTCAAGCTCGAACATAACCCAAAGTACAATTGGGACTTAGGAACGAGTTGGGTTTAGACTGTAAAGTTTATGAACATATGGTCTACTTGTAATAATTGTTGGTGTGTTAATGAAATAATTAACTATAAATCAAGATGGGGATGTGTGATTTTTCTAAATTGGAATTGAAATTTCTAGGTTATGCACTTAGCAAAGATGAAGTTTGGATGAACCTTAAGAAGGTATATGTTATTATGGAATGGGCAACCCCTAACATATTTTTTGGAACTAGTAAATTAATATCAATATCCAATAATTCATTTAAACCTACTCAAAAAAGTAGCTCACCTCACTAATTTATTAAAAAAAGGAGAAAACATGATTTTGAAAAAACCATTCCATGGATTCTTTTGAAAAGCCGAAGTAGTTTATAAAGTCAGAGTCGATATTAAAGTTATCAAATTTTGAACTATGATTTAAAGTTCATACCTACTTATCAAAGAAGACCATTGGTGATATACTGGTTCAAAAGGGACATCCACTGGGGTTTAAAAGCTAAAATTTCAATGATATAGATTAATGATATTCTTCCTATAAGAAAGAAATGGTGGTAGTATTATATTGCCTAAGAGTTTGACATATATATTTGTTAGGTCCAAAGTTTTTGCTTTGACCAAACAATATTAAGTTGTCAACTAAGCAAGCTATATGGCAATAATTCCCATTTGACTATGATATAATTTGGGAGCACAAAATTAAAAAGTGAAACCACGTTATGAACATTTTAAGTTAAAGAGAAGTGTTGCCCCCATATTACAACTTATCTAGAATAAAATCATGATACACATAATTTGTTAATGTGTTAAGCTTAATGCTAATTACTTTTATTTGGTACAATAAGTAAAATATGGAATCTCAAAACCATGTTCGATCGAAGATAATCTCCTTATCAACAAAAAAGGCAAGCTAGACATTCTTGGAGTCAAAGAAATTAATTAAAAAACTAATGAAAGGATATCATGATCTATAGTGAGCTACATATTTGGGACAAAAGCTCATGAACATATGTGTGGTTCCTTGTGGAGAAAGATGTCAAAGCATACTATCAAACTCACCTTATAAAATAGCAAAACCAAATTGAGAGGGGGAAAAAAAGGATTGGCTATTTTAGTATTTGCATATTCTGAAGAGACTTACATGTTGGTGTCTTTGGGTTTTATCAATCGATTTTCTAAGATAGATGGGAAAGCTTTGATGGTTTTTATGGTGGATTGATTCCTAAAGGATCTTGCATTTATTATTACTCCTTCAGCATGATAACATAATCCTTTGTTGAACTATTTTATTGGAATGTAGTGAAAAACTTTGGCATTCCAATGGACATTGTGAGTGATAAGGATGCACATTTAACTTGTTCAATATGATGGGGGCTTACTTGAAATTCTCTACAATAAATTCTCTACAAATGAATAGACAAATAAAGAGAATAAATACCTTGTTAGAGAATTACCTAAGGCATTAAGTGAGTACAAGCCAACAAAATTGGTTAAAAAATGCATAATTTTTGTACAATCTTTAACTGAAAAGAGTCTCTTATTTCATTAGAAGTGGCAAAGAAACAAATGAGATAAAAATATCTAATTGTATACAATTTTGATATAGACAAGTAGAAAATGCTAGAGGAGGCAAAAGTTAACCTATAAAAAGTACTTTATCGAATGAAAAAGTATATTAATCAACATTAATGACTGCTCCAACTCAATATAGGAGGTAAAGTTTCTATAAATTTGGAAAAAAATCAATGAGAAAATAGCTCCTAGGCATTTAATCCTTAACTATGGTGGTCCCTTAGAACTTATAAAAAAGTTAGTCACGTGACATATCATTTAAAAATACCAAAAAGGTTAAAAATTTACAGTTTCCACATTAAAATTTTTGTTCAAATTCCATGAAGATATCATAAAACCAGAAAGGAGTAACTCCAAAAATGCTTGTTTGATGGTGCAAAAATAGTTTAACAAACAAATAGAAAAGATATTTAATCATCATTTATTGGGACAACAGAAAAAGAATATACAAACAAAATTTCTCATGCAGTAGAAAGGGAAGGGTGTCAAAGAAGCAACATAGGAGAAAGATACCTTACTATGGTAATTCAAACACATAATTAAGATGTATCTTTAAAAATTGTTGATGTGAATATTGGCTACTTTTAATGGGGAGGTTTATGAGCCCATAAGTGTTTCAAATAAAATTGGTCGTAAGTTTTGAACCATTTTACTTATTGGCTAAAAATGTTAAGGCATGACAGTGGCATGCCCAATAAGAGAAATTAATAACTTAACAGAAATGTCACTTAACAAATCCAATAAACATTTTGGCTTTGACAAATTCTACAAAGCTTCAGCAACATATTAACGATGTAACATAGTAATTTTAGACTACCCAGAATTCCTTTAGCTCGGTGGAGGACTAAGGCAATCTTAGTTATATAATAGTTAGAAGCAATTATTTATGTTAATATATTTATTTATCCTTCCAATAATTAAATTCTTTTAGATAAATACAAATTGATGCATTGTTTGTGTATTATTTCATAAATATCCTATGACAATTGGAATATAATCACTTAAGATAGGACAACCTAACTAACATATGATGTTAGGTGTAAGATAGATTATATAGACCCTCATCAAATGTTGTATTCTCTTTTGAATATTAATAAAGAAAACCTCTTTATTGTTACATCTATCATGTTCATATATATTATATTCTAAAACAAAAAAAAGTTGTGCTCAAAAGATGTTGAATAAAAATATACTAAGAACTTAGTTGATGAACTAACTTGAGAAGATAGTTAAATTACGTGTCTTAATTAGAATTATATGGCAACTGATGTAAAAATGAGTATATCACCATTGTAATGGCAAGAGATTTTAGGTAATGTGTTTTTCAATTTGTGAATGAAAACGATATAACATAATATTTTCAAAAACTAGTAAATGGGCATCTAAAGATGGCGATAAGTTGTGTCAGATTAGGTTTACCATTAGTCTACCTCAAATTTCAGTTGAGTTTAGGCCATCCAAAATGACATTATTTTCGTGCAAGTTTCTTAAATTTAAAGACTAAAATGATTTCATTTTGTACAATTAACATAACATCATTTTAAGGAAAGGAATTCGGGTTATTGAGTCTTTTAGATCGGCCTTCAGACTGGCAACTAAACTGGTTCTCAATCAACTAGAACTTGACTCATTGATTTCAAATAAGATCAAGCCATTTCTACTAACCTTATTAGCAACTCAATCTTTAGTGTTCTTACTTAACAGGTTGGAAATATAAAAAAAAACAAAAGAAAAACGACAAGATTTAGAATTAAGAAGGGAAGTCTAAAGCCCGAACGGGTAGCTTGGTTGGCAATCTAGCAGGGTAACTTGGGACAAGGACAAATATTTGATTCCCGGTAACGGAAGTGCATGGGCCGCTCTGCTAGATGGTCAACCAAAATCAAACCATGGTTTAACCCCTCACAATCTAGTCTAGCCTGAGTGTGGGGGCAGCTGAAGTGGCTGATTCCACCTTTTAGGACAAGAAGGGAAGTCTAAAATAACCTGATCAACCTTTAACTAAAGAAAACAGAACTTCATAAATACACAAGTATAAAGAATATGAATGTAACATTGATAAAATAAAATAGAAAACATCCTTGTCCTCAAAAGTGACGAGCAACATTGTAGACTGCGATTTATAGTGGAAAACTCTACCTTTGTTGTTACAGATGCCATAACTGAGGGGCCATCTAATTAGTTCTTGCTTTTGGAGTGATAGGGAGAGATTATGATTGTTGGGCCCCGAAAATTTTTTCTTTTAGTTTCATTATTTTTATTTATTTATTTATTATTATTCTTGATTTATCAATTTATTTATTTGTCTACTTAAATTATTTTTATGTTGCCATAATTGTTTTAATTATGTGTATATATATATATATATGTATATTTTTGAGTCTTGGATTGGTAAACATGCTTGGGCTTTTAAAGAATGGGCTTTAGGATTAGGAGGAATAAGAAGAAGGCTTGAAATAAGTGGTTTAGGTTTCAAATGGGCTTGGAGAGGGGGGAGAGCCCATAACCAAAACTATGTAGTTTTGGAGCTTAAGTGAGGAGGCCAAAACTACATAGTTTTGGTGTAAAATGAACTA
>JAOQMR010000008.1:10609468-10621079 GCA_027563865.1 Erythroxylum pelleterianum | reverse complement strand
GCCGCAACTGAATTGAAGGGTGCATATTTGGCATACACATTGATCTTGTGATGGAAAAGAATATCTATAAACGTGTAAAACTCTCATGATATATATCAGCAAAGGATTAAAGTTGCTGGCCACCATCTATGATTAGTGGTCCTATTGCAGAAACCAAGTGAACTTACAGAAGTCATTTTAACTCGCTAGGAGATGAATGGAATTCAATATAATTCAGTTAAAGTGCCCATCTGGCTCCCAGCTTCATGTTACGGAAGACGGGGACAAGACAAGACTTGGCCATTTAGGATCATCTTAAATCTCTACCGTATAGGTTTTTGTCGCATTCCCCTGACGACTAACATCTCTCGGCCTTAAGTCGAATCATTTCCTTGTCGTTTATTCTTTTCCTTTCTATTCAAAAGTTCGTCGAGATGGTTCATCACTCCACAGCCACCTTAACCCCACCACTCTAAGCAATTAAAATTTTTTTAATATCCCTTTAATCCAATTTCGTAGTAAAATCCATATTTTTCTCATACATCAGAAACTTAAATTTTTCATAAATATACTACCAAGAGCTCCAACTTTACAATTTTCACATATAAAGTGGATTGATGGCACACGGGATCCATCATAGAATACTTGAAGAAACCAATCGATAAGAGGGTCCTTAAAAATATTGTGTTTCTCTTATTTGATGTTTTATTAATCCCTTCTGGTCATTTTTATGAGGAGAAATTCTCTAATTATGACAGACACAGGATTCAATTTCAGGTATAATTTGTAGTTTTCACAGGTAACTATCACTATATAAAAGTATACATTGTAATTTAGAATATTAACGCTACAATTATTGAACTTAAAGAGAATAACTGACAAGTGACAACCACCTCCACCAACAGTTGCCAGTACAGCGAAATTAAGCCAAGCCTAAGCTTTACTAGCAGTCCCTTCACACATGCTTCCATGATTCTGATAGAATTGGAACTCACCGTGTTTCTATGAAAGAACATGTCACCCGCACACTGTAATGGGTTTCCTGTTACATCCAATAATGACATGTGTGAAAAAGATAGCAAGCATAAAACAACGGAGACCCCACTGGCAAGAAAGTAAGGTGAATTTACTCTTGGCATTTATACTTTTTCACAGCTGATCTTCTCGAAATTCAAGTAGCTGGTTACCGAAGGGATCGATCCTGGGACCAATAGATGACATGTAAAAATGGTAACTCTATGGTCATGTTCAATTATGAGCCAGTTATGAGCCATGGTTATTGTCACTTTGAAACATTTCTCTTGTTTGGGAATGATTGCGTTAGTTGTTAACTGATTTTATTAGTGGTTAACTAATAGCAGATTATGATCTTGTTCAGTAAATAACTTATTAACCATTTTTTAGCGGATTGAAGGGTTTTAGATGTTTTACCATATGAAATTGCTAATAATTATGTTTGGTAATCAACTTATTGGGTTGACGGATTGAACTCAATTTGCTGATTTTGAAAATGCTTATATAAGCAGCATTTTTCCTCTAGCGGTTGAGAAATTAAGTGACTAAAATATTACTATATCTAAAAGTTATTACAAATTACTCAAAGAGATAGAGATAGATAGAGATAGAGATATATTATTTAAACTTAATATTTTTATTTTTAATTTTTGAAGTTGAATTAATATCAAATTTGGGTCAAAGTATACAAAGAGTTATCATCCCATTATATAGTATTCCTTTAACTTTGAAATAATGGTGTTAACTTCCTTTGCTCTATCTAAATTTTTATAAAAATATTGAAAGAAATAATAAGATATAATACTCATATTCTTATAAATTCTTTTTTAAATCATGTCATTGTCAATTTGCTCAAGAATGTGGCCGATATCAATTGTAGTCCAAGTAGAAGGCCATAGGCTATAAATAGAAATGGGGTCTTGAACAAGGCTCGATGGTACATTGAAAGCTATAGACTTACGATATGTAGGGCAAGGAACTTCACCAGCTCGAAAGTTGATAACCTTAGAGGGAGTCACCGATGTCCAATGGTCAAATGATGGAGTAAGAATTGGTGCGAGAAGAGCAGTATTTCGAAAATATGGACCAAGAGAATTACAGATGTTGGATGGAGACAGGCTCGAGGATTAATTGAATTGGTTTAAGAAAGAATGTAAATTTGTCATTGACTGTGTGCATTTTGTAGGCTAATCAAGGGTGGTTCGCCAATGTTGAAGATGATTTAATGTACACAAATGTCTAGAAGTACTCATATAGTAAGGACGGTGTATGATATAAATGGCATAAACTTTGTGATCAGTTAAAGCAATGTCCCATAAATGATAATGAGTTAATAGTTCAGACACGTCCACACGCCATTTGGATAATGGTTGAAACCATTCTAAAAAAATCCATAAAAGAGAGTTGAATTTTGTAGGATCAGATAAATGACAATAAACATGGAGTGGTGACAAAGAGATAGAGCAAGCATATAAGGCAGACAAAGCCTAAAGATGCCACAAGCTAGTATCGTGGAGAGTATCATAAAGATTATACATTAGTTTGTAGGGAGCAAGAGCATCAAAATAACCAGGAGTGGGTAAAATATCAAATTAGAGAAGTGTGAGATGAAGATAATAAAACAGACTTTAATGAAGAAGGGGGAAGAGGTCTACAACAGTGGTTAGAGGAGTAGAAAACAAAAGGGAAAAATCTTTTTTAAATTTTGCAAACTTAGGAAACTACATAAGCCAAAAAAGAGGAATAGAATGTCTTAGAGAAGAGGAAAGAAATAAGATAGGTTTGGTAAGTCTAGAGAGAAAATCAGCAAGTGCGTTTTGGTGACCTTTAATATGAAAAATGGAGAATTTATAACGAGAAAAACATTCCTGTCAATGAAGCAATTGACTATTGTGAAGATATTTCTTGGGTTGATCAAGAATCTTGGGAACTGAAGTGTTATACATTTCAATGACAAAGTGATAAGGAGCATGGTGCAAAACAAACTTTTCAATACCTCTTTTAAAAACTAAGATCTCTTTGTAACTGATGTGGTAGTGACATTCAGAGGTATAAAATTGGCCACTTGCATGACCACAATAATGGCGCTTGTTATTGATTTCTTCGATAAGCACAATACCTTAATAATGGTCACCAACATATGTCTGTATTATGCGTTGATCCATGTTAGGAATTTTTAAAGGTGGAGGATCTTAATAGATGTGCTTTAAATGCTGGACAACCATTATTTGTTCTAAATGCCAAAGTGGTGGATTTTTTTGAGCAACTTGGATAAACATGAAGTGTAAGCAGCCACGTGTTATGAACTCACGAATGTAATTAACAATCCCAATGAATTGTTGTATTTGCTTCACTGTGAGATTTTCATCAAGAAAGTGTAACAACTCTTTTGTAATATATGTACCAAGTTGGTAGAATCCATCTTTGAAATGCATACCCAGAAATTCAATTTCCTTTGTACCAATGATGCTTTTAGAGGCTGAAAGCATGATGCCATACTGTTTAGTAAGACCTAATAATTGCTTAAGTAAGGATTGATATTCCTCATGGATCTTTAAAAATAGAAGAATGTCATCAATGTAAATGATTGCACTGTTGAGGATAGGCTCATAAATCTTATTCATGGTTCTTTGAAACATGACGGGGCAACATTAAGCCCAAATGGCATAATAGTCCATTGGTATTATATATTAGGAATGCAGAATCCAGTTTTGTACCGCTCAATCAGGTTAACACCCAATTGCCAAAATCTTGCCTTAAGATCAAACTTGGAAAAGGCAACAACTTCTTTTAAAAATAGTACCTGAATGCTGATCTTAGGAAGAGGAAACTTGTCATCTTGCAGGAATGTATTCAGATAATCAATCACCAATCTCTTTTTACCGTGCTTTAGCCTTGAACGTTTGTTCACATAGATTGCCTGGCAAGCCCAATCTGACTTTGTGGGCTCAATGGGTCCTTGCTTCAGAAGGATAGCACACTTGGCTTATGCGAGTTTGAGGTCATCAATGTTCATCCCTGGACATGTAGCTTTCGTAGAATTGATATCCTCATTCTTTTGGAAAGGTAGACTTATGAACAAGTCAGCATTTTTTCAAAAAGGACATGGATGAGAATAATGTGCATATGATTTAGGACAGTAGTCTAACTGTTTATCTCGCAATGAGGTATATGGTGTAGGAACTTGAGAAAGTTCAAACACATTTTTCACTTTAGCGTAGGGACTATAAAATGATCGATACTTGAGACTTGTGGGTAGGATCTTTAAAGGTGAGGCTTTGTTGTATACATCCATACCCATGAGAATATCTAGGCTATGTAGATTGCTACCAAGCACTTTAGTCCGAACTATACACTGTGGAAAGAATCGTATCCCGATCTTTTTCTTTGTAATTGACCCAATCTTGAATGAATTGCCATTTGTAGTAGTAAAGTACTCATCATGTGAGGTGCATGCCTCAGAAGATAAAATGTTAGGCTTCATAATTGTACGGCTAGATCTAGTATCCATAAATCTAATAGCTTTGATGGGGTGATCATATTTATCTTGTATGAAGAGTTGGATCTAGACATATGATCATTGAACTGAGTACGATCTAATTTCATGCAGGTCTACTTTAGCATGTATAGAGAATCATCCCCTAGAGAGATAGAGGAATCAGAGGATTCATCTTCAGAGGTCGTAACAAAAACAACAAACTTAGTGTCTTCATCTTCAGTGGATTGCTCCTCAATAAGATCTTCAAAGTTATTAGAAGAATGAATAGGCAAATTTGATTGTATTTGCTTCAATAACTTGACATCTCTCTTGCTTTTATGAGGACAGGTTCATGCAAAGTATCCTAGTTGTCCACAGAGAAAACATCGATCAATTTTCTAAGAATGATGGGATTTTTCTTGAAGAATTGAACAAACTTTCGTTTTGTTCCATCTTATCTCATATAAGTTTTCCTTAAGGGCTTGTAACCTTCCATTTATCTGAGGAACTTTCGTCGATGATAGACATGATTGCAATGACATTTCTTCTTAATGCTACAATCATAGTTCTTTTTGTCTTTGCACTTAATTTGAAGATAAGGCTTCTTACAAGCTTGTTCAGAAGTGAACCACTTTTAACAATGTTCTTAAATAAGGTGTGTTGATCATAAAGCTTATCAAGAGAGCCTAAAACAAGCTGGCAGATTTCTCCAAGAGATATATTAGCAATATCTCTTTGTAAAGAAACAATGGTCCATTGTAGCTCTGGTTGCAGTTGATCTAGAAGGGATGAGATAAAAGTATATCAAAGATTAACATCACTCCATCCATTTAAAAGATAATAATTTTGTCATACTTAAAAATGCTTCTGTAAATCACGTTTGTCAAGTGAACAACATTTCATTACAAAATACTCTTGAGGATCTACTTATCTATAAGCTGAAAATTACCAATGAATTCCTTATGAATTATTCCAAGAAGAGCTCCGACTGTAGTGACTTGGATATACTGAAGTCTTCGATAGTCGTCAATACTTTGCCATCATTCTCGCAAGTACAAGTGAAATGAGAAGTAAACTCAAACAAAATATCATGTAAAGGATTATTCAGTCGAGTCATTTGAAGATTTATCCATGCACCAAATTCATGTAAGCGATCTCTCCATTTCATTGGGTGAAAATCGTCAAAAGTAAACCAAGGTCCTAAAGGAGGCATGGTCTGTGTAGCTGGTTGAGCTGGTATTGCTTGTGATGCTGGTGTAGGTCTGAAAGGTTCAATACCTACGGATTATGCTTCACTTATTTATGGTTCAGCTTCAATAGGTTCATGTATAGTCATCAGAACGTGTGCTAAGTCTGATAGATCAGCTAGCTGTACTGAGAAATCAGAAGATGGTTCAAAGATCTGTTTAGATGATAACCCAAAAATTGTTGCAGAGATTTCAGATATTGGGACAGAGGCTTCTGATTGAACAAAGGAATCTTTTACAGCAGGTGTAGGTGTAAGAGTTGCTATGAACTCTGTCAGAGGCGCTTTATCCTTCCCAGTAGAGGTGGAAGGTTGACACTTTGGTGGAGAAGTGGGAGGTGTTTGGATCTGTAAACCCTTTACCCCACTAGTTAACTGATTCAGGTTTAATATATAAAGATGATGACTCAAGAACTTGTTCAGGCTTTGTTTTTGACTTTGTCTTTGGCTTTCTAGGTTTTGTTTGAGATGCCTGAGGATGTATATGTTGTCTAATCAAAGGATAGTTGAACTTGAAGACCTTTAAATATTCAACTTCTTTCGGGTACGTATGATACAGAGGAGGAGTGTATACTGATTGTATATTTGGAAATACTAAAGAGGATGAGCCATATATAGTCTTAGACTATGCAGATTGTATATCAGCTTCCATACATTGCACAATTCCTTGTATCTTCCTGAGTTCTCTAGTTTTGACGTTGAAGTCAAGTCTAAAATATTGGTAGCAATGTAATGTCGAAGATTAGCGTCGAGTTGCTAGATCTGAGCTTTGTATGAATGGTACAGTTGTTGGATTTGTTTAGAGACAACATCAACTTTTTGTTAAGTAGCATGAGTCTGTTGACTGATTTCATCGAGCTTGGAATCAATTCTTCAAAGTACTTTGTTCTGTGCTATTGCATTTGATGTCTGCCAATTAAGAACTTCATCTGAAGGATTTGAGGCCAGTGTTCCTTGTGAAGTGATCCTGTGACTCGAATATAAGGGCTAAAGATAACCCTAGTTGTTTCATCTGTACTCCTGTGTAGAGAAGAAACTCTTTTTCGTATGGCTTAACCATCATACAAGGTATAAGAGTAGGAGTAATGATAGGAATTGTTGGTTTAGGCTAACAGGTAGAAGATTTCAGCATCTCACGAAGAGATCTAGGCCTGGATCTTTCTGTGGGTAAACCACTAGATTTGTTGGAATCATTTAGATCTGAATCATCCTTTTGTGGATGATATTGTTGAGAAAGCATATAACGAGTTTTAGACTTTTTCTTCCTCCTTCGTCGTCTGGCATACCGCTCATCATCATCATCATTGTCTGACTCAGGGTTGAGATAGACTTCACAGTCAGGTTCACACATAAATTGGTCAACATCCCATACAAAGTGTCCACGATGATGGCTTACATAGATTGGATCCCCATTAGATTTAAAATAATGGATAGGAGGGCTAGATTTACCTTCCGTATGAGAAAATATGGGCTAAATTAGAAATATAGTACTGGATGTAGAAGGTCTAGATGGATGTTCGTTGGGCCTTGCATAGTTAGACTTCACCGCTCTATCTTTTAATGTCTTTAGAATCAAATGAGTGGTTGTATGAAAAGAGTGTCAATAAGGCCCGTGGAACACCTTCTGGTAATTAGTGATCGATTTAGTAAGCATCAACTTTTCAAGCTCCATTACTAGTAATTGCTTTATGATCTAGATGATAGTAGTCTAATCATTAGAACGATCAGCAACCATATAAAGAGCATCCGAAGTAGAATTTGGAAAGTTGAGGTCCAAAGATGATTCTGCAGACGATAGATCATCTGGTAGTGTAAGGTAGCCATGATGGCTGCGAGATCTTGATCTGCTCCAGTGACTTGAATCTGAACTTGCAGTCATTCAAACAAAGTGGAATCATCCAACCTGATGTTGAAATCAGGTGTTATTGTCATAATGACACTTCCAATGTTGAGTAGGCAATATCTAGAAGAGACGTCCTGGTTGTAGCAGGTATTCCCTTTCTTTTATGAAGTGTGAGAATAAGGCGTATAGCTCCTACATGTAAATGTGTATGGTTGTGTTCTCTCCATAAAGAGATCAGCTCCTTTGGGATCAGAGTCATCTTTCGTATCTCAGTAACATTGTCTCTTGATAAGAGTGAGTAAAGAGAGAGCCCAATAGTTATGGAAGCACTACTAAATGACCATGTTCATCTGTCTTCAACTTTATCTATATCTAGTCTACCTTATAATGTTAAGTGTGTTTTGTCTAATCGTATTGAAAATATAGTTGAAATTACCCATGTTCTTATAGAAAATCATGTTTGTGAGTCTTTTTTACTTTTGTTGAGTCCTTACAGTATCTATTCTCGAGATCGTTCTTGGACAAGAAGTATACGTACTATTTTATTTACATCAAAACCAAAAGTGAAAGAAAAAATCCAAAGTTCCATATTGAAATAGTGTAATATAAGATTAAAAAAACGCAGCACAATTACCATTGATGTCAGACATTAAAACGATGGCATAAAGATGAAACGTTCTGTATTGGTGCCAACAAACTAATCTAAAAAGAGCATTCCTTTTCGTAAGCATAGATACACCATATAATTAATTAATAAAAGCATATATATATAGCACAAACATTGAGCAGTATTCTCCTTTCTCGTTTCCCTTTAGAAGTTAGAACAGAAAAAGGAAAGCAATATTCTAAGCCCATTGTTTTTCATTCATTCGAGACTACAGTATCAACTAATGACATCTTTCTATTTCTCACGGCAAATCCTAGCTTTTGGTGCTATTTTGAATGTACTTTGAATTTAAGTTTTAGTTTCTAGCTTCTGCCCATTGTTTTTCATTCATCCGAGACTACAGGATCAACTAATGACATCTTTCTGTTTCTCACGGCAAATCCCAGCTTTTGCTGCTATTTTGAATGTACTTTGAATTTAAGTTTTAGTTTCTAGCTTCTGCTCGCTATCTTCACTAATCGACTAATGATACAAAATTTCCATCTCTAGTGCCGACTATAGTAGTCATAATGATTTTTAAGTCTCAACATTTTATATATACCCTAGATATTTAAAGTGATCAGAAAGATGAAGAAGGCTAAACTTTGACGATTGATATTAAAAATTGTAAGACTAGCTAGCTAGTTGATGCATTAACATTGCAGATTTTGATCCATGATCTCCATTATTCTACAAAATTAAAATAATTAAGATTTCTAATTATTCAGTTGTATCAGCATTAACTGCGATTATTTCAATAATCTATAACCATGATGATATTTTGTAATTCCTTATTTAAGAACGTATGTTGTTTATGAATGACCAAAGATGCATCATTATTCATTAGAAGAGATCCAATGTCACCTGTGAGAAAAGAAGAAAAAAAAACAAAGAGGATGTGGCTTGTCTAGTCATACTACGGAGACGAGTTAAATCCGGAGATAATGAGCATATAATGCACTATATATATAAGTCTGCAGCAGCATAAAGCCTCAAGGTCCACAAAATCGCCCACGAAGTTCCCCTTTCCTCATTTAGCTTCCTTTTCTCCACAACTTTCTAATTTAAACTGGTAGGAGACATACGTGACATCCGAAGTGCTATACAAAGGTGTTTCTAATCATTATCTACCCCTTTATAGTCAAATTAATATCTATAGATGCCAGGCTGCGTTATTCGTTTTGATATCCACACCTAATAATTAATATATACTTTCAAGTCAGCTTTTGCATATATCCATATAAATTGATACCAATTCTCCCTAATTCTTCGAACTTTAGAAGAATTATTTGTAATTTAAAAATTAAAAGTTAAATTGATAAGACAAGATATTTACGGTATAAAAAATTCATACGATATTAAATTATCATAAAATTAGCTAAAAATTTAATAAATTTAAAATTTTTGAAATATGATTAAGAAAGGTTGTCTTTATTCATCAAAAATTGAAGTTTAATTGAATAAAAGAATAATAAATTATAAAAATTGATCAATTAATTAATTAAACTAATTAGTTTTTAAGAATAAGAGTTATTAAAGTAAACTAAACCAAAAGGTTAAATGGTTCAAAATTTTTGCAGTTGAACCTGAATCGGATAGATTTTTCAATGCATTACTTAAAATTACATAGATTTCACAATCTCCAACTAAGTTTAAAGTTGAGAAAGTAAAATAGGGAAATAAATTTGTCAACCATTTGAGTCATTCTCTTCAACAGAGACATTACATACTCTACTTGTACTCAGCAACTTGAAATTTCAACAAAAAAGTAATAGGTAAAGTTTTTCAAAGATCCATACTGTTATTAATGATTTTGTTTTTGTATTTATATAAAGATTACACTTTAAAATGTGATAAGATTGGTAAGATCACAAATAACTGAAAATTTATACTAAAGACAATATTTGAGAAAGATAATTATAATATCCATATTTTTGTCATTCCTAACGAGTGTCTTGTCTCTTTTGTTTTGCAAATAGTCTTTAATGGGGTGGTTTTGTAAATATATCGGTAAGTTGATCATTACTAAAAATATATCTTATTTGAACCTTCTCAATGTTATTAACTCATTAACAAAATAATAATCCAATTAAATATGTTAGATCTTATTTGAACCTTTTCAATGTTATTTACTCATCAACAAAAATAATAATATGATTTAATGTGTTTATATTTGATCATTAAAAATTGGACTTGAAGTTAAATGTATAGTTCAACTGTTGTTACATCATAAAATAGTTGTAATAGTAAAAAGAAATCCAAATTCACGTAATAAAGAGTATAACCACATTATAAGGAGTATCATATTACTCCTTACATTCAAATATGCAACATTATGCTTCCTGGAGAGTTTTCTACCTAGCTAACATGGCACTACCACGTATCCATGTCCTTACCATATTCAACAAGACGTACAACATTCTCTTTCTTTAGTTGTTATCAATTCCTTACTATGTTTTACCCATATTTGCCAATACGAAGGAAACATGACCCTATGGTCAAACCTATATGATAGTCTTTTATTACATAAAAGAAGAAGATAAGGAGGTTAATTAACATAGGATGCCAATAAGGTCTCATATTTAGGCTATGTTAACTAGTTTCATGCTTAAGAGAGAGGACAAAGGAACATAAAAGGTGAGTGTAACAGATCAGGGATTAAGTGAGAAGAGAAAAGAATTGGTGATGAGAAAAAGAGCATAGAAGATTCGAAAAGAATATTTGGTAATGGTATTTTTGTCTATCTTCCTTACATGTAGGAATTGTGTATGTATGTATTCCTTTCCTAGCTCGTCATAACAGAATAACAACTTTGTGTCAATTAGTAAAATAGTACCTAACAATTAGAAAAATAACAAAATAGCCCCCTCAATTTCCTAATCGTTACATTACCCCACCCTCCAAAAGCACCTTGTCCTCAAGGTGAAGATAGGAATTCTGGAAACTGCTGAGCGATGACATCGCGGTCTTCCTATGTAGCTTCTTCAAGATCTTTGCATTTCTATTTAATCAGAACTTGGGGAATAGCAATACCTTTGACTTTAAGCACTCAACTATCAATGACCAATTCTGGGACTGTGGTGGTATCATCAGAAGTCGCAAGGTCTTGGAGGGGAGAGACTGGAAAAGTAACATCACCATGAGCAAGCTTTAGTTGAGGGACATGAAATACTGGATGGATCTTTGCGGTAACAGGAAGAGTAAGTTTGTATGCAACAGTTCCAACTCGTTGAATGATCTCGAAGGGTCTATAATAGCAGACAGGAAGCTTAAGAGAACATCGGGCTACCACTTTCAATTGCTTATAAGGTTGTAATTTTAAATAGGCCATGTCACCTACTAAGAACTCTCTTTTAGTGCGTCATTTGTCTGCTTGTTGCTTCATTCTATTTTGTGCCTTAAGCA
>JAOQMR010000008.1:10568895-10582438 GCA_027563865.1 Erythroxylum pelleterianum | reverse complement strand
CTTTCAATTGACATTTACTTCTCCAAGATATATCTCATTGGTTATGTTCATTCCATAATCAATTTTAGGTTTCGTCTGATACGAACTATATACTTAACAAGAAACAAGAAAGTGTAGGACGAAATCAAAATACAAGCAAGGTATACTATAACTGATGGGTTCTTTACGTGTACCTGTTATTTTAAAGAAGCATTTACCAAATAATGTTGTATGTTGACGAAAGAATCGTAATATCTCCAAAGGTTACTCTCCTATGAGCCTGTTCCCTTCTAATTTCAATCAGTAAGTTTTTAAAAAAGAATGTTAACCCTTTAAGGATGTTAAAAAAGAATTTTAGAAGGGGAAGGGTTTGGATAGAAACATCAAAACTAACATTTACTTATTTTCCGTGCATACAAAAATATAAACCTAGTTCTGACTTTTTCATCAAGTTACTTGATTTAACATTAAAATCTTCTTATGTTCAATTGCTAATTTATCTGTTTAAATTCAATACATTTTAATATAGACGCCTTCAAACTTCAAATTGAAATATAACTATTCTATTCTCGTGCACTACAACCCTTCCAAGCGCTTACTGAGATAACCTTCAAGACACGAGAAGATATGAACCCAAATCAGAGAACATTAGATTGTAGATTCCTAAATGATACGGCCAAAATTTGCCAATTGCATAAACAGAAACACCAGAAGCCACCTTCCCACTCCCACATCAATATTTTATTTATTTCACTTTTTATAGAAATCAGCAACCATGTACGTATTTATTAAAAAGGGAAAAGATTAAGAAAAGCATTTAATACCACACTCCTTTATTTATTTCACTTTTAATAGAAATCAGTAACCATGTACGTATTTATTAAAAAGGGAAAAGATTAAGAAAAGCATTTAATACTCCTCCTACTTGCAAGCACAGCACTACTCAAGTGGGTCCTACGTTCCCTATCGGCGTCATTAATGACGCTAAAAGGAAACATCAACAAAGTCAACCATGATGTTTCAACTCTTTAGCCCCAGTTAGCTTGAACTCTATTTAACTATCGTAGGCGTGTCCACATTCTATTCCCCGTCCCTTCATGTCCATTCCTCCTACCAACTTTTTCACTGAAGCCACTTTGCTATTATATATGTATATATATTTATTGAACTTCACATGGGATGGGAGTCCACCAATTGGTTATAAAAGATAGAGCCGTTTTAGAAACAAACAATAAGCACTGCATGTAGAATTATAGCCAGCTATAGTTCATATATACCTTACTGTTTCTTTCTTTCTGGTTCTTAACCCAAAAAAAAAAATAAGAGGAAGAAATGGGCACTGAGAAACAGAGCGGCGGAATGATCAGGAAGAACACTATGGGATCGATTATGTCCATTTTCATGCATGCAGACCATTTGGACTGGTTCTTGATGACTCTTGGCTTCATAGGGTCTCTTGCAGATGGATTTTCCACCCCACTTGTGTTGTTTGTGACTAGCCGATTGATGAACAATCTTGGAGGTACTTCTTCTACAGAAGATGCCTTCTCTAGGAACATTAACAAGGTTGGACTTTCTGTGTCTTTGTTGCCGCAATTTAAACATGCATGTATGTGTAGAAAGGGCTAACTGCATGCCTTTGGATTTTGTGGGTGACAGAATGCACTGGCGCTTTGTTACCTTGCTTGTGGACAATGGGTTCTTTGTTTCCTTGGTTGGTGTAGTTGTCGTTACATAAATATCCTTTTGTCTTTCTTTTTTCTTGCGGAGTTTTAAGAGTTTGAGTGGACCTTAACGTGTACATGCATCCTTTCCTTTTCTTCATTATCAGAGGGATACTGTTGGACAAGAACAGGAGAGAGACAAGCTACAAGAATGAGAGCAAAATACTTGAAAGCAGTTTTAAGACAAGATGTGGGTTACTTTGATTTGCATGTTACGAGCACAGCCGAGGTGATCACTAGCGTTTCAAACGACGGTATTGTAATTCAAGATGTTCTAAGTGAAAAGGTAGACCAGCAATCTCTTTAACTTCTTTAATTATGCATGTCCATTTTATATGCACAAACCTCCAGTTAAATGTTTTGCAGGTCCCAAACTTTTTGATGAATGCTTCCATGTTTTGCGGTTGTTACCTTGTGAGCTTCATACTACTATGGAGGCTAGCAATCGTTGGGTTTCCATTTGTGGTGCTTCTGGTTATTCCAGGTCTAATTTATGGAAGAACTTTAATGGGATTATCAAGAAAGCTCAGGGAAGAGTACAACAAGGCAGGAACAATAGCAGAGCAGGCAATATCTTCAATCAGGACGGTCTATTCTTTTGTGGGTGAGAGCAAAACCACAGAAGCATACTCAGCTGCGCTAGAATTTTCAGTGAAGTTGGGTTTAAGACAGGGTTTGGCTAAGGGTTTAGCCATTGGAAGCAATGGTGTTGTTTTTGCTATTTGGTCTTTCATGTCTTATTATGGTAGCAGAATGGTCATGTACCATGGTGCCAAAGGCGGCACTGTTTTCGCTGTTGGCGCCGCCATTGCAGTGGGCGGATTGTAAGTTTGATGCACCACCTTTCTAAACATTCCATTAATTTTGTTTCTTCCTTCTTTTTATCCTATACAATTAACGTCACCTTGGCCATGACTTCAAATTGATTTTTTACTTTGGTTCAGAGCACTTGGAGCTGGTCTATCTAACGTGAAGTACCTCTCTGAAGCGTGTTCAGCTGGAGAGCGTATCATGGAGGTAATAAAAAGAGTTCCAAAAATAGACTTAGAGAACATGGAAGGTGAAACTTTAGAGAACGTTAGAGGAGAAGTTGAGTTCAGGCATGTGGAGTTTGCATATCCTTCAAGGCCAGAAAGCATAATATTCAAAGATTTTTGCCTGAGAATTCCAGCAGGAAGGACTGTGGCTTTGGTGGGTGGCAGTGGATCAGGCAAGTCCACAGTAATAGCACTCTTGCAGAGATTTTATGACCCACTAGGTGGCGAGATTCGTCTTGATGGCCTCCCTGTTGATAAGTTGCAACTCAAGTGGCTAAGGTCGCAAATGGGATTGGTGAGCCAAGAGCCTGCACTGTTTGCCACCACTATTAAAGAGAACATATTATTTGGCAAAGAAGATGCTACCATGGAAGAGGTTGTTGAAGCAGCTAAAGCTTCCAATGCTCATAATTTCATCTCTCAGTTGCCTCAAGGTTACGATACGCAGGTTAGTGGCTGCTACCTGGTTGCTTAGCTACATAGTCACTTTGCTATATATATTATATTGAGAATATAACTTTTTTCCTCATTCCTTGCTCCGATTACAGTAAATTCTTTTACAATTATATTGGTTCATAAATCTTTTTAATGTGCTTTTTGTCGCCCCCACATAATGAAATACTTCCATATCTTTCTGACCAGCGATTACCTTCCCCAGTAGCCCATGAGAGCCTTCTTTTTTTTTCATTTTTTAGTAGAATAATATCTTCAAGCCCCATGGCTGTATTTTATTGCAAAAAAGATTGACAAGAGTAGTTATTTTAAATGTTAGGATTAAGAGTAACAGACACCATTTTGTCCTGAAAAGAACAGGTGGGTGAGAGGGGAGTCCAAATATCAGGAGGACAAAAACAAAGGATTGCCATCGCGAGGGCAATAATTAAAGCACCAAAAATTCTCCTGCTAGACGAGGCAACAAGTGCATTAGACTCAGAATCTGAACGTGTTGTCCAAGAAGCCTTGGACAAGGCCTCACTTGGGTGCACCACAATCGTCATTGCCCACCGTCTTTCCACCATCCGCAATGTTAATTTCATCGTGGTGGTCCAAAATGGTCAGGTCATGGAAATTGGGTCTCATGACGAATTAATTGAGAATGAGGATGGCCTCTACACATCATTAGTTCGTCTTCAACAAACAGAAAATGAAACTACCAATGAAGATGAGGACAATTCTAACTCACTCTCCTTGTCTTATATTGCCAACAAGGATGGTAACGATACTAGTAGTCGTAGATTGTCACTGTTGAGTAGGTCAAGCTCTGCCAATTCAATAGTACCCAATCGAGGATCTTTTCCATTAGAAAATGAAAATGCAACGATTGAGGAGCCAAAATTTCCTGTGCCATCATTCAAAAGACTATTGGCGTTGAATTTGCCAGAATGGAAGCAAGCAAGTCTTGGCTGCTTAGGTGCCATCTTATTTGGAGGAGTTCAACCAATTTATGCTTTTGTTATGGGGTCGATGATATCAATCTATTTCTTGAATGACCATAATGAGATCAAGGAGAAGACCAGAATCTATGCGCTATGTTTTGCAGGATTGGCAGTGTTTTCTTTGATCATAAATATAATTCAACATTACAATTTTGCACACATGGGTGAATACTTGACAAAGAGGATTAGAGAGAGGATGCTTTCCAAAATCCTAACTTTTGAAGTTGGTTGGTTTGATCAAGACGAGAATTCAAGTGGTTCTATCTGCTCTAGACTATCTAAAGACGCAAATGTGGTAAGTATTTACGCTTCTGTGGAATTCTTTAATTTATAGATGCCTCACCATGCCATCATATACAAATAAGTGGGACGCCATCTTATTCATTTCACAAACTGCAGACACCTAGTTAGCACTCAAATTGTCTTTTCTTGATCAACTAATCATGAACATTTGTATTACTATGCTATTAAACCACCTTCTTGTTCAATTACCAGAGGTTTTAGTATAAATCACATCTATCTACTTAGAGCTGAGCGAAATTTGATTCTATCACTGACAGTGCGGAGGGAGTAGAATTATTGAAATTGTAATTCAAATTTTGTGTGGTTGCATCAGGTGCGATCCCTAGTCGGCGACAGAATGACTCTTCTAGTACAAACTGTCTCAGCCGTGACTATAGCATGCACAATGGGCCTGGTCATTGCTTGGAGGTTAGCCATCGTCATGATAGCAGTCCAGCCTCTGATTATTGTCTGCTTCTATGTCAGAAGAGTTATTCTAAAAAGCATGTCCCAGAAGTCTATAAAAGCGCAGGACGAAAGCAGCAAGCTAGCAGCTGAGGCTGTTTCCAATCTCCGCACTGTCACTGCCTTTTGCTCCCAAGATCGAATCCTCAGAATGCTTGAAAAAGCCCAAGAAGGCCCATGCAGAGAGAGCGTTAGACAATCTTTTTTTGCTGGTATTGGGCTTGGCACCTCTCAAAGCCTAATGTCCTGCACTTGGGCCCTAGATTTCTGGTACGGTGGCAAGCTCATATCTCAAGGCTACATCACTGCAAAAGCCTTGTTTGAGACCTTCATGATCTTAGTTAGCACTGGCCGGGTCATAGCTGACGCTGGAAGCATGACCACTGACTTAGCTAAGGGCTCGGACTCTGTGGGGTCCGTCTTTGCCATACTAGACCGGTGCACAAAAATTGAACCCGATGATCCCGAAGCTTATCAACCAGACAAGATAACAGGCCATGTGGAGCTGCATGATGTGGATTTTGCATACCCGGCAAGGCCTAATGTTATGATCTTCCATGCTTTCTCACTTCATATTGAAGCAGGGAAATCCACAGCGCTGGTAGGGCAAAGTGGGTCAGGCAAATCTACCATCATAGGCTTGATCCAGCGATTTTATGATCCACTTAATGGAGTTGTGAAAATAGACGGTCGTGATATTAGATCATATCATTTAAGATCACTGAGAGAGCACATTGCTCTAGTTAGTCAAGAACCCACACTCTTCGTTGGTAGTATAAGGGAGAACATAATATACGGTGCATCGACTGATAAGATGAACGAATCAGAGATTATCGAGGCAGCTAAGGCAGCCAATGGTCATGATTTTATTGTGGGGTTAAAGGACGGGTATGATACACTGTGTGGGGACAGAGGAGTGCAATTATCAGGAGGTCAAAAACAGAGGATTGCAATAGCTCGAGCGATTTTGAAGAATCCAACAATATTGTTATTAGATGAGGCGACCAGCGCGCTTGATAGTCAATCAGAAAAGGTGGTACAAGACGCGCTTGAGCGTGTGATGGTTGGGAGAACAAGCATTGTGGTAGCTCATAGATTAAGTAGCATACAGAACTGTGACTTAATTGCTGTGTTGGACAAAGGAAAAGTGGTAGAAAAGGGGACTCACTCGGCCTTGTTGGCAAGGGGACCCAATGGAGCTTACTGCTCATTGGTTAATCTGCAAAGGATGCCACATAACAGTCATACCTGAAACTAAGCTAAAATTATGTCTATTTTCCATAAACGCGAGTCCTTACAATACAACCCAGGGTTGGGTTGTGTGTGACTTTCAGATGTCTCAGTTGGTCTTCGCGTGTAAATGTAGATGATATATTATAAAGAATGGCAGCAAATCTTCGTATTTGGGTTGAATTACTTGTTTGTTGTTTTCAGGGCATGTATCTATCTACTCTGCTCACCTTCTGTTTTATTTGTTGTAGACGAGAATGATAAGTTGATGGTCAAATCAGACAGATTTATCTAAAAGTGCCCTCCTCCAATCGGACAGAGTTATCTGAAAGTCTCCATCGCTCATTGCCATTGACCAAACCAACCTGAGCTTTTTCACTTTTTCGGATTTCTTACAAAGGATATCAAAATATGAAAGGGGCAAATTATAAAAAAATTTTAAATTCAACTCAAAACAGGATTGACTCGATTTTGACCGGACTGACCTTAGACTCTTTTGCCAAGCCTATTTAAAATTTGTTTGTTATCTTTTAATTTATTAACCAATATTTTTATGTTTATTAATTAAAGAACTATGAAAGTACATATAAAATTTTATTTTCATTTAATTGTATTATTATTATTATTAAAATATGTGAAAATAAATATTTATTAAACTATAAAATGTGAATCAAATGTAAGTTTACTCTTGTTTAATTAAATAAGTTTATTCAAAAAATTTTAAAATTAGATAGTCATATTTAAAAAACAAAAAATTAAAATTTAGAAACTTTAATATAAGAAATGTATTTAAGTTTTATATATTATTAACTTATACTTTTAGATATTATTACTATTATTATTAATGTTATTGTTGTTGTTGTTATTTTTAATGTATTACTTTCATAAGAAAGTACTATGTCATACCACGGGTTGTCCTAAATCTAAATTTTTAAAAAACAAAGTTTGGATCTAATTCAAAACTCAATCAATTTGGATTAAGTTCATTGAATTTGAATAAGGCCATTTTAAACTCTTTTGCCAAACCTATTTAATATACAACAAATATACAGGCCCAATTTTTTATTTTTACATTTTTACTTATATATATATAAATATATGTGGATAATTTCCTTATGATTTCTTTTATCTTATTGATCAATATTTTAATGTTTCTTAATTACAGAATAGTGAAACTCCTCGTACATTTTAACTTGCATTTAATTGGTATTATTATTATTATTATTATCATCATCATTGTTATAATCATTATTATCATCATTATAATCATTATCATCAAATATACGTGAAAATAAATAAGGTTAACTATACAAAACAATTTAAACTTTACTCAATTTTATAACACTTATCCAAAATTTAAAAAGTAGCACTAAAATGTTCCAACTTTCAATTTTTAATAAAAATAGTTCGATGTTAAGTTCTTCGATAATATGAATGAAGTAACGAGTTATGTTAGATTAGTTTTTTTGTAACGTGACTATCACATGTTGTCTTTGTATCACATATAAATTTTCCTATGTAGTAAATTAAAAATATTAAACATTCTAAAATAATTGTGAAGTAAAACATACGACAAAGTGTATAATTATTTTAAAGTTGTAGTAATTTTTATTTATTAAATAATAAAATTGATATGTGACATAAATATAACATGTGATAGTCACGTGACAAAAATACTAATCTGACATGGCTATATCTAGGGGGAATTTAACATCAAGCTAATTTTGCTAAAAATTAACATCATATTTTAAAGTTGGTGCTAGTATTGTAACATTGAGTAAGATTTTTGGTTTACAATTAATGAAAATAAATATTTTTCAAATGATAAAATATGAATCGGATATAATTTTGTTCTTATTGAATTAAATAAATCTTTTCAAATTTTTTCTTTTCTAAATTAGATAATCATATTTGAAAATAATCTTTAAATTTTAAAAGCTTTAATATAATAAAATATGTTTTTACATATTATTAATTTAGAAAAATATAAATTTATTTTTTTGTGTCAATTTGCCTGAATAAACAAAATATATTAATGACCAATATATATATATACATATATATAAAGTAATTTGATTTGATTTAGCGATTTAATTAAAAATAAAATCGAAATAAACAAAAAAAATTATCTTTTATTAATTACAAACTGAAATTTAAATTTTTTAAAATTTTAATTACAAATTAACAACTTAGTTGTAAAAAGGGAAAAATAATTTACTAAAGAAATGGGGCCAACTAAAATACATAAAAAAAATCATATAGATGGACAATATTAAGAAGAAGAAATTTGTTGAAGTTCTTTAATATAAGCCTACAATCTTTTACTCAATACTTAGTTGTTCTATAATGACAACAATTCAATATAATTATATTATTAAAAGATATAATAAATTTATATTAGAAGTTGATACATGTAACTTTAAGAGTTGAACATAATAGTTTTTTAAAATAATTTTTTAGCCTATTAACCAATTTTTATTTACTAACTGGTTCATACGTAATGTTATTCAATGTTAATATACTTGCAAAAGAGTTAATTTTGTATGGTGATAATAAAATTTATATATTAATAATTTATTTTAATTTATACTTTGAAGGTGGGATTCCACTTGTATAAAATAAAATAAATTTCACTAATTAAAATAATATTTTTAAAATTAAATTTCTATATTTAAAAAGAACCTAAGAATATATATTTTTTTTGGTCGAATTATTGAAATTTCTATTTATGTAAAATTTTTTGGAAAACATTGAAATATTATTATCTTTATATTTTAGTTTAACTTTTTATTTCTTATGGTTAATTTCACTCAAAATATTTTACGTTACTTTTAAAAAACTGAATTGTTTTTATTATTTTATTAATTAGATTTCATAAAAATAAGTTTAATATGTTGAATTTATCTATTTTGTTTGATCTTATTTTGCATATGATTCAATTTGGTTTAAAAATTAAAACGTACTCCACTAATAATTTAAAATTTTAGTCTAAATCATATCTCGCTACACATCTCTCCGTATCAATTAAGTATGTTCAATTTAAGTGGAAGTCTCGAAGGTATGTTTACGGGTTGTTTCTAATAGACTCACAAAAAATAAACAAATAAATAAATAATATATCAATAAAAATAAAAATAATCGAAGATACATGTTAAAAAATACAGTAATAATGATAAAAATAAAAATAGACATAATAGATAATAAAATAAAAAATAAAAAATACATACAAATATAAGTGAATAATTCAATAAATATAAAACAAGGTAAAAAATAAAATAAGCAAATAAATACACAAATAAGAAAGAAGATAAGTAAATAAATAAAACAAACAAGTCATTATAAGAAAATGTTTAGATTAAGTAAGAAAATGTTTACGCTAAATAGAAAATATTTAGGCTAAATAACTAAGAGGGAAATATTATATATTAAATGTGTAAACTAAATAAAATATATAAGACTTGAAGAAAAATGCTTAAAAGATTTATGAGAAAAAGAAGACCCTCTCTATGTGAGATCTTTTACTTGTATTTTAAAATGATAAAGTTTTCTATTAAAGGTCACATCCTCGATAAATTCCAGCGGAGACATATCATTGTTGATCACCTTCTTCCAATTCTTCTTAGGACTTTATTTTTTCCTCTTATAGTCTCTAAGTATAATCTTCTCGTATGTTCTCATTGTGACATCAATATACCTCTTGTTAACATGCTTAAATCACCTAATTTTTGTCTCTCTTAAATTTTCATTAATATTAACCACCTTTAGTTTATTTTTTACCATTACATTACTAACCTTATCTTTTATAATAAGGTTCACGTCCAACGGAGCATCCTTATTTTTGCCTCCATTAACTTATGAATATGCATTTGTTTAATGAGCTAATACTCTTCCCCATAGAGTATAACCTGTCTAATAGCAAAATGATATAATTTACCTTTGAACTTGAGTGGTATCTTCTTGTCACATAAAACTCCCAATGCACTTCTCTATTTAAGCCATCCTGATTTGATATGGTGAACTATATCTTCATCGATCTCTTTATTACTTTAGATGATAGAACCTAAATACTTAAAATACTCTTTATGTGATATAACTTCTGGACCAATCTTTACCTCCGTACCGAAAGCCACCATATGATCAGAAAAGTTATAGTCTAAGTACCCAATCTTAGTCCTGCTTAATTTAAAACCCTTCGAATCTAATGTATCCCTCCAAAGTTCGAGCTTAACATTGACACCATCTTTTGTTTCATCCCCTAAAATAATGTTATCAACAAATAACATACACTAAGGTACATCTCCTTGGATATCCTTAATGAGCTCATCCATCACTACTACAAGCAAAAAGGGGCTCAATGCGGAGCCTTGGTGTAACCCAATATTAATAGAAAAATACTTTATATCTCCTCATATCATCCTAAATTTAGTCTTTAAACCTTCGTACATATCCCTAATAAGTCGTGTATAAGTTATAGGAAACGCCCTCAACTTCTAAACACCTCCATATGCTTTCCTTAAGTATCCTATCGTAAGCATTCTCTAAGTTAATAAAAACCGTGTGTATGTTACATTATCTTTCCCTATAATATTCCACTAATATTAGCTGTAATGATTTTGTCGTGGATCTTCCTAGCATGAAACCAAAATGTTTCTTAAAAATAAATGTATCCTTTCTCATTCTCTTCTCAATCACCTTCTCTCATAATTTCATGGTGTGACTAAGTAGGTTGATGCCTAGTAGACACCAAACTTTTCTATTAAATGAAAAATTGTTGGCGATTATTTATGTGTAAAGAAAAGGAGAATTCTTGAATTTGAAATGAAACAAAAAAAGATGGTTTAGATACAAGATGCCAAGATGGGTTATATATGAAAGGTTGGTAGTTAAAAGCTGAAAAATGTAAATGAAACATGTTCATTAAGCATGCTTTGGTGTTTTAGCCATAACTTTTGCTCTAATTATTCGAATGAGATAATTCTTGATTTGGGTTAAATTAGAGAGTTAGGGCTACAAATTGTCTGATGAAATTGAGTTTTAATTCAGTCTAAGAATATCAATTTCTGGATGGAAGTTGAGCATAGAATATTGTTTTAGTATAAGAACAGTCCGAAATGTCTGGTGTATAACTTTCAAATTTCTGAACCAAATAGAACAATTTTGGTGTTATTAGAAAATTAAGACAATGAGAAACATTTTTCTAGAAGGAAATGCTATCAAATTCCTTCAATTACATTATTAGAAAAAAGTATTGATTTTTGGAAGGAGTTAAGCATGATTTAAATAATTTTGAGGTCTTGCTAGATTAATTATTTTATTTGGAGTTAATTATTATGTTGATGTTGGTAGGATTTTAAAATATGGTTTAGTTGAATTAAGTAGTAAGAGTACATATGTATGAGGGCTTTTTGGGAAGATCACTTAAGCATTTAAGTTACAAGGCATATAAGGAAGGGTATAAGTGTCTTTGTACACTCATTAATGGCAAAATTGAAATAAAAAGGTGTGGTCTTGCTTTTTAAGAAGTGAAAAACGTGGATTGAAAGGGAGAAGAAGAGAAGAAACGAAAATTTAGAGAGAAAGCAAATAGAGGGTTTGGTTTTGAGAGAAAGGAAGGAGGAAGCTAGGGTTCTTCATTTCTTGGTTTTCAAGAGAGATTTTGAAGTTGATTCAAGAAGGAAAAAGGAATAGGAGGATTAGAGCTTCCATTAGAGCCAAGAAAATTATTGTTTGGTGAAGATTCAAGGTAAGTTTGATCTTAAGATTTTGAATTTTTGAAAGTTTCTTGGTTCATATAGCTTAAGAAATATACGGGTTTAAGCTTTCTAAGATCAATTTTAGTGAATATGTCTTATGGGTTTCTCAATTAGAATGCCTATTGATTTGAGAATTTTTCCATTGACGAAGGAGATCAAGAGAGGCAAGAGGAATCAAGAAAAGGCAAGGGGAGGCAATTTGAGCAAAGTTTAAGCAAGGAATTCAAGGTGGGTACATGTTTATAATAGAGTAAATAAGCCACTTTTGTTTTCTTTAAATCAAGGAAATTTAATGATTTAAATTGCATCATAAGTGTTGCATTAATTGTGTCTTGAATGAATTGAGGAATTGCTACATGTTTGATATGTGAATTGTGTGATGATTTATGAAAATGATTTATTTTGAAAAGATCGCATGTTTATGAAATCATGTTTTCGGAAATAGTTTTCGAAATATATCAAGTATATGAAATCAAGTTTTCGAAAAAGTGCCATTTTGGGCAACAAGTTTTGAAATACATGTTATGTGGATTTTGGTAGTCCATTCAAGAATGTCACGTGCACGTTGACAAAGTTAAATGCTTATCCCGCCTGCCCGCTAGTAGCAAGGAACTCCTTCATGGACTCCCTCAAATTTACGACTACACAGGACCATTATGTGAAAATATCTAGTGCGTCATGTTTATGGATCTACCCAAACCATTTTGATGTGCTTATGTACTTATGATATGTGAGCAAGTTTGATGCATTCATGTTTTGTGGTTTGCAAATTTGACTACATGATGAGAATTTAAGAAACAAGTGCTTTATGGATTTTAACAAGAATTTTCTATGACAATGAACTTTTGAATGGTTTTGCTTATTTTTCCGTTATAAGCTGTTACCCGTGAGCTTTTAAGCTCACTCCCACTCTCTTTCCCCTATTCAGATGATGAACAAGAGATCGAGTGAAAGTGAATCAAGGCATAAATCCAAATTTGCATGTTTTGTTTTGTTTTGGAGTAATTTATGTAAAACAAGGTTGTTGTTGCATTTTGAGCAATTATCATTCAAGTATCTTGTGTAATTTGGGGATTTTGTGAAATGATGTAATGTGGCTTGGAATGCCATTAAAACTTTGTAAACACTTATCTTATGATGTTAATGACATATGAATTGTATATGGATGATATAAGTTGACTTGGAATTAGATATATTTAAAGAAGTTTTCCGCTTGAGTTGTTGAACTTTGAACATGAAGTTTTGTTATATATATATATATAAGTGAGATACTATGGAAAAAAAGATATGAATGTTAGGAATCATGAGATGTTGTTGAATATGAAGAGTCAAATGAATTGATATTGAGAGTTTGATGAATTCCAATTGGTAGTTAAATTGTTATGAATGATGTTGCAATAGAGGAAGTGAAGTTAGGATAAATTTCAAGTTTTTCATGAGGGTAAAATATGTGTTTTGACTTCTAGGTGAAAACTGTATTGATTTAGGTTGAATTAGAAAAGTTGTCTTCATAGAAGTTGTATCTTTTCATTCCAGCTTTCCAACGATATAAAGTATGTGATTTTTGGATATCGGAGATGAGAGATATGATTGTTTGAGTAGGTGATGTTGCATAGGACGTGTATCCCGAATAATTA
>JAOQMR010000008.1:10556886-10568795 GCA_027563865.1 Erythroxylum pelleterianum | reverse complement strand
TTGAGTCAAAGGAATGGACCGATCGGCCTACGGGTCGTCATGACCGAGCCCAGGCCCAGATGAGGCCGACCCAACCAAACTCTACGTACATAAAACTCATGTTTAACTATAGATAGTTAAATCCTAATTCGTAGGCATGAACCTTAAAAGAAATGATACATATATTCTCCATGGTTAAGTTAATTTGCCATCGCACTTTTATTTAAGGAATATAATCATTTTCTAATTAGTCCCTGTAAACTTTTGCCTCGTATGAAATTAGGCATTTCTAACTAGGATTGGCAAAGTAGTCTGGCACAAACCTGGGTCAATGGGCAAAAGTTCAATTTGTTTAGTTATCGAAATAATTTTGGGTTTGAAAGGAAAATGTTTGAAATCAATCTCTAAAAACGAAATTGTTCTAATAAGAAAAAAAACAAATGATTAAGTCTAAAATAAATAGTCTAAATTTATTCAAATCTCTAATTAACCCGATCCTAATGAAGAAGATATGGGTTAAGCTTAAGATATAAGAACATCTTTTAATCAAGTTCGAAAAACTCATTCCATTAATGAGTTTTATTTGGAGTAATTCATACGTATCGTAAAGGATAAAATTATACTCACCTTTCAAGTATGATTTAAATTATTAAATAAATAATAATTCGAAATTACCAACGACTAATGATATAAATTTATAATTCTTCTTAATGCTATGTTAATGTGTTCATGCTATATCTAATCCGATGTTAGCCATCGTTAATTTCTGAATCAGAACCCAAAAGTTTGCATGAATATATCCTTTTGACATGGGATCATTATTGCACACTCGCCATTATTTCAAAGTCACTGTTCCAAACAAGAAACAAAAGGACCGTTGATGTGAATAGATACTAACCTTCTTGTGCTTATAATCCAACACACAGCTTGTTTTCTCCACTAAAGCTTGAGGAAGGATCATTAATGAGAGCTTCTTAAGTAGGTTTAAATCAGACAGATTGAAGCACGCAAAGAGAGATTTTAGTTGTGTGTAGCTGCGATTGCATTCATTATTGATGCCGTTTTCACTATAAGAAAAATAAGAACTAGCGATGGAAAATTATTGATAGAAACGAAACTGTTGCAAATTACTGATAGAAAGCTAATTTTCATTGGTAATTGACGGGAAACTTTTTGTTTAGCTGTGATAGTAATATCCATCGGTAAATATGGAGGAAAATTATCTCGGCAAAATTTGTGACGGACTTTAGCAACAGTATAAAATGTCCGTTGGTAAAAAAGGTGGGAATTGTTGGGGGAATAAAAAAGTTTTGAATTTACCAATGGAAATTTGTCCGTCGGTAAATTCCATTGGTAAATTTTCAAGGTAAACGTCATCTAATTCGGTTTTAGCGTTTTAAAGTAAACGAAAACGACATTGTTTGGTTTAAAAGAAAACGACGAGGTGGGAATTGTTGGGGAAATAAAAAAGTTTTGAATTTACCAACGGAAATTTGTCCGTCGGTAAATTCCATTGGTAAATTTTCAAGGTAAACGTCATCTAATTGGGTTTTAGCGTTTTAAAATAAACGAAAACGACATCGTTTGGTTTAAAAGAAAACGACGAGGTGCGAATTGTTGGGGGAATAAAAAAGTTTTGAATTTACCAACGGAAATTTGTCCATTGGTAAATTTTCAAGGTAAACGTCATCTAATTCGATTTTAGCGTTTTAAAGTAAACGAAAACGACATCGTTTGGTTTAAAAGAAAACGACGTCATTTTCTTTTACATTAAACCTGCGTCTTCTTCGTCTGCTTCGTCTCTCATCTCGTGCGATTTTCTTCTCTCTGGTTTCTATATCTTGAACTCCTCTTCTGCTTGTTGACGTTTGTCTTCTCCGGCCACTGTCATCGTGTCCTTCGATGGAGGTATTTTTGCAGCCACTATCATGTGTTTTTTCGTATATTAGATGAAAGTTAATTTGGATATTTAATTACTTTCATTTATTTGTGTATTCTGTTATTGGAAAACAATTTTACGGTATAAATGTTAGTGATAGTAGGAACAAGACGTGATTTTGGTTGTGATGTTAGAATGAATTTCTGATGCATGTAAAGTATTTGATGAAATGTCTGTTTTTGAAAAAATAATTTCAATTCTTTATATTCAGTTCTTTTTTAGTATGAATTTCATAATTTTAGTTCTTTATTTTCCCCCTAATAAAGTATAGTGTTAAAGGGTATTGCTTTATATATATATATATATATATATATATATATATCTTTTGTTAATTTGAATAGTGGATAAAGGAGCGAAAAGAAGGAGAATGTGTTATATTCAACGTAAGAAAGTATTTTGTCGCATGCTTTTTTTTATTTTATTCAGTTTTATATTCAGAAGAACAAATATTAGAACCGATTCATAATCATCACAAGTATTCTTCTTATAATTAAAAGATGGTGATTCATAATCATATTTGCTTCAAATTGTGTGTTCATCCTATCACACGCAAAACAATTTGTGAAACCAATTTGCAACATATAAACAGCAGGAGGAGAAGACTGCAAGATCGAGAGCACTTAGCAGAGACAGTCATCTGTATTTACATGAACCCTAAGATATGCTCTAGAACTTGAAAAGAAGAATAAAATTGAGGGAAATTTACTTGAATTAGGTAAATCTAGGACGAACAATGCCTTTGACGAACACCAACAGCTATGGAATCGTAAATATCGCACAGATTGAAGAGCTCCAAAAAAGCTTCGTTTGTTAGAAGTTCACGATTAGTTCATCATGACCCGACCCGATTTTAAAAAATCACAATGATCAGGTCAAGTCAGGTTGGGTTGGATCTAATTGAGTCGGGCCATGTCAAGTAATTTTGGATCTCACTGGATTTGTGTATTGTTGGAGAGAACCAAGGGTCAATACGTATTAGATTGGGCCTTTCTCAAGCAATGGGCTACGTGAGTTTTGAATCTTGTCAAATAGGGCCAACAAGTTGGGTTGGTCAAATCAAATCGGTTCAAGTCGAGTCGAAGTTAACTCGGTCGTGTTAAGGGTTGTCACCGTCGCACATGTTAATTTCTTCTCTTCTGATAAGAAAACGAAGGAGACTGAAGACTCTGTTACCGATGGACTTCCATTTTGGCCTCTTCTTCCGACCAACCTCTGCTACTTTTAATTTCTTCTCTTCTGATAGGAAAAAGTAATTGATACAATCTCATTCAAATTGTGATTTCCCCAAGACTCTAGTACCCGCCTATCAGGTTCTTCATCTTCTCTGATTAGGGTTAGAAATTAGGGGGAAATTTGTTTGGATGGAGGTTCCTTCCTTTCCATTGTTTGGACAAGAATAAGAGAGAGAATTGAGAGAAATGGAAGGAAAATTTTGGCCATTTTTATTCTTATCTTACAATTTTTCTCCTTTTTTTACCAAATTAGTAAAAACAGGGAGAAAAATGCAAAATTTCTTTTTGCATTCTTTTTTCCAATGTAACTCAGCATCCAAACAAAGAGACTAGACAGGAGAGATTTGCCATGAGTTGTAATCTCTTGAGCATACCTTTGTAGTTAGACATCCTTTCAAGTTAACAACGTGAGTTGTAATCTCTTAAGCATACCTTTATGGTCAAACCATCGCTTCCAAGGGTAAGAAAAGGTTTAGCTACTGAAAAATTTGAAGTTGTTTCTTATTTAAGTTAAGAATGACTTTTTCTAATTTCTAATCCATTTCTTCCCAAAAACAAAAGTATTTATAGTTTAATATTTTAAAATTTTCAAATATTTTATTATGATAAACACACCTTTTTCTTATTTTTCATGAAACTAATACGTAGTAATATTTAAATTTTTGGTTAAAAAAATTTAATAAAAGACATGTACAAGACAATGTTAAGGACTATTTATTGTCTTTTTATTATTACGAATCGTCTTCTCCGCTCTTCTCGTTGACCTTTAAATAAGAAGTGGTGTTCAAGTTCTGATCAGAAAAAAGCAACCTTGCTCGGATATTGCCAGATTACCAGGTTCTTCTTAGCTTCATATTCTGCGATACTACCATGCTTTTGGGTTATTTCTTCTTTTTCTTTTCTGGGTTTATCTTGTTTATGGAATAATTGCCAGTAGTTTTCTCTGACAGTAAAAAGTCAAAGAGCATAATTTTTGAGGGGACAATAGTTGACATCCTTTTACGCCCTCTTTCTCCCTCCTTTTTGTTCCTCTCTAATGATTGAAGGGAATGTTTAAGAACAGTAAAACAGAATATATTCATTTTATGATATCAGTGTTTTTAGAGATACTGATTGACTTACTCTTGGTTATTTCATGATATCAGTGTCTTTGTTCTCCATCATTTGCAATTGTACAAGACCTTTACTTTCTCAACAACCAGATACCAAGCGAAAATGGCAGTCGAGGATGAAATCACGCCTGCCCCAGAAGGTAAGACATCATCTCTCCTCTTCTCTCTAGACTCCGAGTATTACAAGATCGTTAGATTTCATTGTCATTATTTAGAAGAATATACAGAAGTCATAGTGGCATGGTTGACGGATAATTAAGAAGTCGGGCATTTGGCTGGGACCTGTTGGAAAAGATTGTTGTTCTGCTCCGTAGAAGCTAAATCTTTGTTTGTGAAAAGCATGCTTTTACAAGTAAAAACGTGTTGCAGGATGCATTACCAAACGAGGATGCATTAGCCGATGCTAAATTTTTGTTTGCTTATTTAGCTACTGGAACTACTTGATAGAACTGCAAATGCTTCCTCCGATACACAAGTGGATATGCAGCCTGTTGACATTTTGGATTTCCATAGATCGATAGTTGGATATGGTTAAGTGACATTCAAAGGAACGAAGCTTTCTTGTATGAGTTGTTTATTTGCATTATAGTTAATTATTTGTGATGGCACCATAAAGGACTTGCAGAGGGTGCATTGTGGTGCAAGATGCTCCTTTGAAACCTTTTGCCATCTAAGCTTCTGAGGAATCTCAAAGGATTTGTGCGGTTTTCTCTTCTGTCCTACTTCTTCTTATGTTCAAAGTTGTTTGTATGGTTATTATGGGTAATCAATGTTCTTTGGAAAATCTTGAGGGTTTCACTTTAAATGTGGATTCTTTGATTTTGCGATCTAAAAACCATGTAAGGTATAAAGAATGAAGAACACTGTTGATCCTCAAAAGCTACAGCTTAGTAACAAAGACTTAATTAACACAGTAAATCCAACACTTAAAAAATGAACATGGAAACTGATGCAATCTCGAACTTATCATGTCCTTAAGTTCCTTAATATATCAAAATTACTCATGTAAAATGTCTACGATCATATGCAATATGACAAATTTGAAATAATAAAGAATAATAGTATATGCTGATTCAAGTTTGTCAAAAGCAGAAAAGTTTGGGTCATCATATATCTTTACAAACAATGTCTGGTAATGACAGGATCGAGTTGCTGCTCTTTAGAAATTTGTGTTTTCTCATTGCTGTTTCTAGATTCTTATGCTAGATTTTCTTTATGGTCAGCAATGGTGGAGGAAACAGTGCAGGAAATGATTTGGAATTTGTTATGTGATGAAAAGGTGAGGTTTATTATTCTTCATGGGGAGGCTGGAAGCGGGAAGACGTGGATGGCCAGAGTAATGAGTGAGTACGCAATTGATGAAGGCCTATTTGATGGAGCTCTATGGCTGTATCTAAATAAGCAGTACGATAAAATGTCTCTTGTCCAGAGCATTGCCAGCCAGTTGTCTCTGCTGTGCTCTGGTGATGAGTTGGAAGATGAAGAATATAATGAGGAAGAGATGAACAAGAAGGAGGAGGACGAGCAAAAGAAAAAAGAAAAGGAACTACAAGAAAAGTTGGAACAAAAGATTTCTGAATTGCTTGGGAGAAAGAAATATCTTCTGATCTTGGACGATGAGGGGAGTAAGATGACGCAGAAACAGATAGAAGGCATATTAAACTCCTTTATCCATCCAAATCAGATGAAATCACTCAGGTTTTTGGTCATTAGACGTAAAAGCGACAGCGGTGAAGTAACAGGGGAACTGCCTGAGTTGGGGGGCTTGTCCAAAGCTGAATCGTTATCTCTGTTTGAAACCAGAGCCAAGTTGCAAGTCCCTGAATGTCTGTCCAAAGCCAAACAAGATATTTTGGAGAAGAGTAAGGATTCACCTGCTGCAATTATACTGATAGCAGAAGCATTAAGGTACATCGCACAGCACAGTTCCAAACAGTGGACACTGGAAAAAGCCTTTGAAAGAGCTTGTGAGAAGGTAGATGATGGTGTTAAGGACATATTTCGTTGTGGGTATGACATGTTGCCTAGCAGTGAATTGAAAAGATGCTGCTGGTATAGCAGGCAACTGTTTGAAAAACATGGTGGTATACATTATAATGAATTAATTGCATGTTGGATGATGGAGGGATATCTTGGTTTTACAGATTGCATAAAGAAAGGATACATGAAGGGCCACAGGGTTCTTATGGAGTTTATAGATCGAGGAATGCTTAAAATACAAGAGGACAACATCGTCACCATGGAAAAGAAGGCTCTGGAGGTGATTGATGACCGTGAACACGGGATTGGTAGCTCTTCCAATCTAGGACTAGCTAACATTTACGATGAAGGAGAATGGAACTCTCTTGGGAAAATTGTGCTTGCAGATGGTATGATAAAAACTGTGTGCAACCCTAAAAGCTGGGAGAGGCTTTCTACATTATTAATTGATGGAAATAAACTATCTGAGGGATCTCCCGACTTCTTTCATAGTCTGAGGAAACTCAAAGTTCTTGCTGTTTTCCAACCCAGATTTAGATCTGTTCCCTCGTCTTTGTCTAACTTGGAGAAACTTGAAGTGCTTTTGCTAAGAGGATGTGAGATGTTGGACGAAGTGCAGTTCATCTCGAATCTTAAGGCATTAGCTGTTCTTGAGATATCTGATGCTAGTTCCTTGAGGGATATTGGGTTTAATATCTTTGATAACATGACTAACCTTAGGAGTCTTAATCTATCCAGAGTCCAGATTACATCACTAGATTCTCCAACCAAAGAGCATCGTACATTGCGTTGGTTAATCCTTAAGGAATGCTCTAGCTTGAAAGCTGTACCAAACCTGACCCTTTTCGAGAACCTTGAGGTTCTTGATACTTCTGGTGCTACACAGTTGAAGGACATCAATAACCGCAATTTCAATTCATTGCATAAACTTCAACTGATTAACTTTTCCCAAACCCAAATTAGTACATTTCCTTTTGTACAGCACCTTTCAAAGCTGAACCAAATCTTCTTATGCGATTGTGAGTGCTTAACAAGATTGCCATGCCTTCCACATAGCATTCAAACTCTTGACCTTTCAGGCTGTAGCCACTTTTCTGAGATTGGGAAAACACAGAAGCAGTATGAACTTAAGCTGCTTGATCTTTCACGAACTCCTATTGAAAAACTTGAAAAACTACCATTTCTGACTAGAAGCCTTTGTAGTCTCATTTTAAATGGATGTGAGAAAATTACTCAATTTCCTTCCACATCTGCTGTTGAGAAACTAGAGATACTTGATCTTTCGAATGCCAAGAATTTGGTTGAATTTGTGGACCAATCTTTCAGTCATTTGATGCATCTTCGAGTGCTCAACCTCTCAAATACCAAAATTGAGAAGGTACCATCACTTTCTGAACTTGGCAACCTTTGCCAACTTTTACTTGCTGGATGTCTGAACCTTTTTCAGTTTCCAAAAATGGACGATCTCGGTAAAATTGAAATTCTTGATATATCGGGTTGTAAGGCTTTGACGGGGATACCAACTCAATCTTTCAAATTCTTCACTCGTCTTCAACAACTCAATCTCTCTGGTACAAGTAACCTCAAAGATTTTGACACATCATTCTTGAAGAATATGATTTCCCTTCAGATTGTAAACCTTTCTGGAGTCCCTCTCAAGGTATATCCACAAACGGCTAAGCATTTGAGTGTGAATCAGCTTTTACCCTGTACTTCTTCAGTATCAAGTCAAGTGTCAACTTTTGGAACTGTTTCTGAAAATGAGGTTATGGATTCATCAGAGAGCCACATCAAAGGAATACCTCACGAGATCTTGGAGTTGAACAGTCTTAAGATACTTACTCTTTCAAAATTGGAGGATATTGAATGGGGGAAGATAAAGTGCTTACCTGAGGAAATTCATTTTGATGGATTGAGCATCTTCAAGTTGGGTGATGTCCATGCTGATACCTATGAGCCTTTGACATCCACTTGCGCTACCTACCCTCATTTCTATATTTGTCCTGCGAAGGAGGAAGGGAAAGAGGAAATTATCCAATGTGACAAAGAACCATTTGTCCGGGATATTTACTACTACTTGACTAGACATACCCCTCATCATGAAACGGAGGACAGATTTTTTGAGATTCATGGATTTCATTGTTTTCCTGAAAGTTTTGGTAATATTCTTAAGTTTGCCTCTTATGTATTGTTCAATGATACTCAATCACTGAGTAGCTTATCTGAGTTAGGAGCTGACAACACTAAGGGCATGAAAGGTTGTTGGTTTGACAGATGCAAAAACTTGCAAACCATTATTCATGAAGAAGAGAAAGAGGCAAGATTCGGGGAAAATTTGGAGATTCTGTGGATGTCAAATCTTCCACATCTGGAAACAATATACAAGGGGAACCTTCAAGTTCTGAATGACCTTCAGTATACGGTCCTTCAGAACTTGAAATGTTTGTTTCTGGACTGCTGCCCGAAGCTTACAACCATCTACACCTCATCCTTGCTTCCAGAGAACCTTGAGGTCCTTGAAATTCATTTCTGTGATAAGTTACAGACTGTGTTTGAACATGAGAAACCAACAAAGTTATCACTGAAGAAGTTAAACTCGTTGCATCTGTTTGAGTTACCAGAATTGAAGAGCATTGGATGTGTGTTTCCATCTCTGAAATGTTTAAAGGTTGAGCAGTGTCCAATGCTTTCAGAAATTTGCCCCCCCTCAATCCAGCCTCCGCTAGATCTTGAAGTTCTCAAAGTCAAGTCCTGTGATAAGTTGGTGACTGTGTTTGGAGATAACTCATTGGAGCATAAATTTCAAGCGTTACACTCGTTGCATTTGTGTGAGCTACCAGAATTGGAGAGCATTGGATGTGCATTTCCATCTCTGAAATGTTTAAAGGTCGAGCAGTGTCCAATGCTTTCAGAAATTTGCCCCTCAACCGAACCTCTGCCAGATCTTGAAGTTCTCAAAGTCAAGTCCTGCGATAAGTTGGTGACTGTGTTTAGAGATAACTCATTGGATTATAAATTTGACAAGTTACACTCGTTGCATCTGTTACCAGAATCGAAGAGCATTGGATGTGTGTTTCCATCTCTGAAATGTTTAAAGGTTGAGCAGTGTCCAATGCTTTCAAAAATTTGTCCCCCCTCAACCGAGCCTCCGGTAGATCTTGAAGTTCTCAAAGTCAAGTCCTGCGATAAGTTGGTGACTATGTTTGGAGATAACTCATTGAAGTATAAATTTCACAAGTTACACTCGTTGTATCTGTTTGAGCTACCAGAATTGAATAGCATTGGAGGCGTGTTTCCATCTCTAAAACGTCCAAAAGTTGAGCTGTGCCCAAGGCTTCCGAAAGATATCCTCCTTGATTTAGCTTCCACGAGATCTTGAAGTTTTTGAAATAAAGTCCTATGATATGTTGGGTGAGTTTGCATATAACTCGCCGGAGTGTAAATTTCAGAAGTTACAGAGATTATCGTAAGTGTGTTGTCTTCTTGGAAAGATTTCAAGATCAAGCAATGTCCACTATTGTGGTCGATAATAAAAAGGTGCAGAAATATCCTTGTACATTGCCTGCTTCATGTTTCTGTTTTCCCCTATTATAATTTTGTTGTCCATTTTACTGAACTTTAGACATTTCTTCTTCATAACCATCCCTCGAACCTTAAAGTTCTAACGGTAAAAGAATTTGATTTTGGTTCTCTTTCACTCAGATTTTTTGCTAAAAACGGTAGGCATGTAGTATGTCAAATTGTTGAAGAAAAAATATCTGCAGGCATCTTCCATTTCTAAATTGCACAGCAGCTAACAGTAAGAACGTGAATGTGAGAGCTTTGAATTTGTGAATTTTCAACTATTCTTTTCTGAGTGTAAATGTTTTATCCTACACCAGGTAAAAGTTAGATCCCAAAAATCCTCTACAAATGTGGAAAGTGGGGAAATGTTCAAAAATATTTCGAGTTTACAACTCAATTTCTGCATATTTCTTGTAATTTTTTGTATACCCGATTGAGATTGATTGACACAGACAGTCGAAGAAAAGGATAAAAACGAGGTCGTCTAGCTTCCTAATCACGTTCAATAATGAAAATCAACGGTCATATACTTTTCATAAGTGGTCCATACGTAAGAAATTGAGTGAATTAAAAAGAAATACAGCCACAGTCCCAATTGCACGGCAATAAAAAACACCCTCATAATTCTTATCCTACCTTTGACGCCAACTCCTTGTTCATTAGGAAAACATAATGCAATGCAATCACTCCGTCTTGTAAACTCTTCTACCTTCTTTCCCCTTCTCATCAATCACAATCAGTTTGAACTTCTGATAATGGAGATTCAATTTCAGCATCATCGCGTCTTGACCTTCTGTGATCAAAACAAGGAGAATTTCTCCCATATTTTGCTCAATATTGAGAGAAATAGAAGAAAGGTAGATGGTGATTTAGAAGTTGCAGAGTTTGATTATGAAGAAGACTACCCTGAGTGCTGTATCTGCTTCAAAATCGTGGATGATGGTCCTGTCTACTTCTGTGAAATGTGTGATGGTATCTGGGTTCACAAATCCTGTGCTTCTTTACCTTGTGAGATACGAGCTCATCCTCTACACTTGCAACATGATCATCCTCTCACCCTTCTTGCTCAGCAAACTGTTGAACTCTCTTATTCTGATTCAGCATCATCTTTTAATGGTAAGGTGCACATTTGTGATGGTTGCCTGGATATCATATCAATTCCTGGAAATTATTATGCTTGCGCAGAATGTGGGTTGAAGTTGGGTGTCAAATGTGCTCTTTCACTGCAAGTCACGATATCACCCTCTCCTGATACAAAAACTTCGATTTCCCATGACTCTCATGATCATAAGCTCTTCCTTTTCAATTTCAATAAGGAAATGTTTTTGGATTTCGAGTGGAATCGTGATTGCGAGCTATGCGAGGAGGAACTATTGGATCTAACATATGGTTGCTTTCACTGTCGATTCTGTCAACCTTGGTGGGCAAGGTGGCTGTCTACCAAAGTTGACAGCCACCACCCACCAACTTTGATTCAAAGTTGGCAGCCACCAACTTTCAACGTTGGTGGCCACCAACTCTCACACTCCTGCCTATAAATAGGCCAGAGCTTAATGAAGAAAGATATTCCAAGCATCCGGAGAGAAGAGCAAAAACAGAGAGAAGTGAGGTGAGAGAGAAAAAGAGAGTGACAAAAATATTCTGTATATTTTTGTGGGTCTAGTTTCTTCTTGTAATTCTCCAGTTTTTCAGTAGTAAAAGTCTTCTATTCTTGCCCGTGGTTTTTACCCTAATTTGGGGGTTTTCCACGTAAAATTTGTGTGTTCATTACTATTCTTCCAGTCCTATTTTAGCTGCGAACCTGCTCTAATCCGGTCAATTTTTACAACAAGTGGTATCAGAGCGAGGTCAGAAAATTACGACAAATTTTTTGGCGTAATCCGTTCGGAGTTTCGGCGAGCACAGTGATAGTCGGTGAATAGTCACCAAAAGTGGGAGCTGAATTTTGTTCGTGATAGAAGCAATCTAAACACTAATAAATTGTTAACGCAATGAAAATCAAATAAAATAACAACTACGATTAAATTAGCAAAGAACGCAAATAAAACTGATTAACTCAAATAACGACAACTAGCCAGGAAATTCCTAATTATTATGCAGAGA
>JAOQMR010000008.1:10543675-10556786 GCA_027563865.1 Erythroxylum pelleterianum | reverse complement strand
GGTAAACGGGTACCCGATGGGGGTCAAACCCCCAACAGGTACGGGTATGGGGGTGTCAAAAAAATCCCCGACGGGGATGGGGGAGGGTACGGGGGATGGCATACCCGCCCCGTTGCCATCCCTAATTTTCATCTCTCCAGCGTTGTCTCCTCTTCTGCTAGTCATCGTTGTCTTCTCCGGCCATTGTCATCGTGTCCTTCGGTGGAGGTATTTTTACAATCACTGTCATGTGTTTTTTCATATATTGGATGAAAGTTAATTTGGGTATTTGGTTACTTTCGTTTATTTGTGTATTTTGGGATTGGAAAACAACTTTAAAGTATAAATGTTAGTGATAGAAGGGACAAGACCTGATTTTGGTTGTGATGTTGGGATGAATTTCTGATGCATATAAGGTGTTTGATGAAATATTTGTTCTTTAAAAAAATGATTAAAGTTCTTTATTTTCAGTTCTTTTTGAGTATATATAATAGAGAAAACTCCAACAATATTCACGCACACAAACACTCCACCAACAACTCATATCTAGTCCTCTGATGCTCCATATTGAGTTGCAATGATTGCCTCTGAATGGTTCTCCATTGCCATAAGTGAGTAAACAAATACAACCAAAGTAAACCAAAGTTGGATGGTTACTGCTGTATCAATTTTTGGAATGGAGCAAGGAAACATGATATGACTTTACATGCAAACCAAGAGGGAGGCACAAAAGAATTCACTTATTATAGATAAGACGTAATAAAGGCTACTATCCATTTTAATTCACAGGCCTTATATGCTATTGGTGTATCTTGAACAGGTTGATAACATGAATTTATGCCATTGCTATCGGCTTGCTCTCTTGATTTAGTACTGAAGCATGCAAATACAACAAATAAGCACAATACTCAATATATTAACATCAAAAGAAATTATACTAACATTGATTCAAGAACAAATCCTTAAAAGAGTTTAGAATATCATTAACAACATGTTCAACATTCTCAAACCCAAGTCATACATCAAAATGAAGAAAATAAACAAGAGAAATTAGGAAAGAACTTGAAATGGTTGGGTTAGAGTGGTTAGACATCAGTTGCAGATGCTCCTCTCCCCTTCTCTCCTTCTTCTCTCTTCCTTGTGTCTCTCTCAAAGTGGCAAATGGAGGCATGAAATTAGGGGTCTTTTTCCCTCTCTGTAGTCTTTTCTATTTAGGGTAAAATCTAGATTTTACTCGAGCCAAAAAAGTCCAAAATAACCCCGTAAAATTGAGTTTTCAAAGCTGATCCGCATCTGTTGTCTCGCAGGACGGTCTTGTCTTGTATATTTTGCTTCTGTCACAATCGTAGCCATAGGCCATGATCGTGGGCCTGGATCTTTTACCGTGCTTCCTCTAAATCTTCTGTGTTCTTTAATATCTGATCTCAAATACTAACAAACACATCAAAGTATCTCAAATACGCAAAATTTAAGCTTAATAGCATGTTGTAACTTATAAAACACTCGAAACACAAATATATAACTAAATAACACAATATATATAAAAATGATGTTCATTCAATAATACTATATATTGCAATGATGTTCATTCAATAATACAATGGAGGATATTCATTTATTACGATTAACTTATCACCTTAACCAATGATGAAATTGTGGAACCAATTTAAGTAGGCTAAGTACAACATTAAATACAAAAATAGTGCTACCCTACTCGCGATGAGGCCTAGGCCTTGTTTGGTAAATGATCGATCAACTATTTTTGACATATTAAAAGGTATTTGGTTATTTGACTATGTCATGTTGCTAATAATCATATATGGTAATCAACTAATTGAGTTGATAGATTGAACCCAATTTGTTGTTTTTGAAAATGCTCCTATGAGGGGCGTTTTGCTCGAGCGACTAAAAAATTAAGAGGCAAAAAGATGTTTGTGCCCAAAAGTTATTACAAATAACTCAAGCTTCCATTTTTTATTATTGCTTTTCCTTTATCAAACTTTAACTTGATTAATAAAGAGGAAGAAAATAATAGTACTAGTAGTAATAATATTAATATTTATTATTATTATTATTATTATTATATATTCTATGTTTTTTATTAGAGTTATAAACTTAATTTTTCTGAAATTAAATATCTAAAATCTAATTTCTTATGAGAATATTCAAAGAAATACTAAAATATAATATTCATGTCTTTATAAATCTTTTTTAAAATTATGCTGAAGTTATTTTACACATAAATGATTAATAGTAAACAACTAATTTTATCAAATATCTTTAAATACATAGCCATATTATCCATTAATCAAATCAAATTGATAAAATTCAATACTAATTAGCCGCTAATAGAATAAACTAATAATTAATACAAGTCGCTAACTACCCTAATAAAAAAGGTGAGCAATGACAAAAGAGATATCCAAAATTTAGCTTTTGTGATGATCTGCCAAGCGCTAAGATGGTCCGAAACCATGGGCCTGCACCGGATTCCTCAGAATTCATCGTTCCCTTCCATAACAGTTTTTGTATTCATTTTAAACAAGCCTAGTTAGTAGTTTGTGGTATGGTACCTTCTCAGAGTCTTACGGGAAAAATGGTTCAGCTTCAACAGGAAATAGTGAAATTTAAAGTTCATTTTCATGATGATTAATTAATTCTACAGGTATGGTATGGTATGCTGCTTACAAGATGAAAGCATGCACATATATCTGATATTAAATTGGGCCTTGTTAGCATACAAATGAAATCCAGGTAGCATATATAATTTCTTCATTTTCATTTGTTATTTTAACGTCCCTTAGGCCTTAGGTTCGTCGCTGATTTTCTCTTCCGCTTTATTTCGCCCTCTCGGGCTCAACAATCTACATACAATTCCTTCCCTTCTGGGACTGACAATTCCCTCCCTTGCAGAGACCTTTGCCTTGCACATGTACTCTTTATACGCAAAGCACACACATGCGATCAATCGAAGAACCACCCAGACCTTAAACTTCCTCCTTTCCTTTGTCTTCTGAGATCTGATTGGTTCCTCTGTACCTCTCTTCACTCTGTCGAGACAGTTGGTTTTTTTATTCTCATTATCTGAATCGCTTTTTGCAGTTCGTTTTCTTTTTTCGCTTTGGTTAGTGTGGAAATTAAATTTTAATGGTTTGTGTTTAGGGATATGAAGAGAATACGAGACGACGTTTATGTTGGAGGTGGGGGCGGAACTGTTGGTGGTGGCGGCGGCTCGCAATTTAAACGGCCTTTTGGTTCTTCTCGTGGAGAATCGTGAGTTTGAACTTATATCTTACCTGTGGTTACACTGTTGGTAGTGTGTTGAAGGACACGTATATGCTTCTTCGTTGTTTTCTAATGGTGTGGGACGGAATGAGTGTTTTTGATCATTGTGTCCTTAGTTCTGTGCTGTAGGGTTTCTGCTTTTCATTTCTCTTTTTCGAATGTTTTTATGGGTCATGCGTAGGAGTTGGTTGTTCTACCTTAGTAATTGGGGGATCGTTTATGGTCTCTCCTGATGGTTATCGGAATCAGGATCTAATTACTCAGTTTGTTATACTCCTTTTCATCGTTCATGCTTGAATGATTGGATAGGATTCCGATTAAGATTAGTAGAAGCTGAGGGATGATATGCATTGAAGCCTTTTCCAATTTCTGAATTTTGCATGTCTAGGATGGTTTTAATATTTGACCCTTCCTTTTCTGGAGAAATGGGGGTTTCAATGGAAGCTTAGGGATGATATACATTGAAGAGTTTTACAATTTCTGAACTTTGCATATCCAAGAAGGTTTTAATATTTGATCCTTCCTTTTCCGGATAACGTGTGGATGAGATTTTTTGTTAACTAGTGATGTATTGTTAAAAGGCTAAAGTTGCACATGTACAAGTTTAAGTGTCATACAAGGTTGTTCTTGGGACATGTTTCAGAAAAGTTGATCGCATTTAATTTCATCTACTTTTGCTTGATGCAGCTTTGGTCAATCACAAGCTCCAATTGGAGGTGCTGGTGGAATCGTAGGCAAAGGTGGGGGTGCTGCCTGTGGGAGTGGCACATCACAAAAGTTAACTACCAGTGATGCTTTAAGTTATCTCAAAGAAGTAAAAGACATGTTTCAGGACCAAAGGGAAAAATATGACATGTTCCTTGAGGTCATGAAGGACTTCAAGGCACAAAGGTTATTTCTCCTCTAACATTTTGCTATATTCATAGCAAGGGATGTTGGCTTTAATCCTTAACAATTCCATTTTCTTATGTTGTTCCTTGCAGAACGGACACAGCTGGTGTCATTGCTAGAGTGAAAGATTTATTTAAAGGCCACAACAACTTGATTTTTGGTTTTAACACCTTCTTGCCAAAGGGGTATGAAATAACTCTCGACGAGGATGAGGCTCCACCAAAGAAAACGGTTGAATTTGAAGAAGCTATCAGTTTTGTAAACAAAATAAAGGTTGAAATATCATTTTTCTGTTTATCTGGAGTTCTTACTGATTCATTTCAGACTATTGACTCATGATTTCTATTCCACAGAGGCGATTCCAAAATGATGAACATGTTTATAAGTCATTCCTAGACATTTTGAATATGTATAGGAAAGAACACAAGGACATAAATGAGGTCTACAGTGAGGTAAATACTCATTCTTCCTTTCTACTGTGTCCCAGTAGGATTTTAAGCACATCTTTTTTAAGGAAATTTACAATTTCAATTGTTTTTTATCTAATGATCTTTCAGGTCGCTGCACTTTTTGAAGATCATCAAGATTTGCTCGATGAGTTCACCAGATTTTTACCTGATAATTCTGCATCAGCCATGGTGCAAACAGTTCCATATGCTCGAAATGCTACCCACCGAAACTCAGTGATTCCTTTACAGCAACAACAAATTGACAAGGTATCTGCAGGTCGTTTTATTTCCTTCCGCCAATTGATGGGTTTGACCTGGGTGTTCAGGGGCAGAGCCGCTTGTACTCCAGTGAGGGCAGCTCCCCCACTGATCTCTGTGGCTCCGCCCCTGTGAAGGTGAATAAACTTAGTTTAATCATTCCTAGGACAATTAAGAAAGTAATGCTTGGCATTAATCATTAAGGAGCTCATAAAAATCAAATGGCTTGTTTCAATAAACTATAGTTATTTTGTGTAATATGTCTCTATATTGTTCTAAGAAAAAATATTTTTAGTTGTATGTGTGTGTGGGTTCCTCCTACTGAGCTTGATTTAGCTCCTCCTATGGTGAGATTGGTTGGTTAAGAACACGACTGATAATGAATATCTTTTTCTAGCAACGTCGTCGAGATAGAATCATTGCTTCTCATGGTGAGCGTGATCTTAGCATTGATCGACCTGAACTTGATGATGACAAAGCAACATTAAAAATACAAAAGGAGCAGAGAAGGCGTGTGGAGAAGGAGGGTAGGGACAGAAGAAATCGTGATCAGGATGATAGGGAACTTGAGCATGACAGCAATAGGGATTTCAGTTTGCAACGGGACAAGAAGAAATCTGCTCCCAAGATTGAAAGTTTTGGAGCAAATTCAAATGTTGCTTCCTATGATGACAAAGGTTCATGCTCCCAGCAACTTACGCATTTGACATTTCTCTGAAACATTATTTTAGTAGGTTTTCTGATTTTATTCTAGTGTGTGAATGGAGAAGGCAAATTTTTACTGGTTTCCATTTTAGGTTCTCCAAAAGGTGTTATGTTTTTGCCCTCTGAACTAGTTCTGATAATCTTTGTCAATACTGGCTTCATGGCTGTAAAATATCTTAGTCCTTGCTGTCTAGCACACTAACTTCATACTCTTTTGTGGATGAACCTTGTTTTTTGGCATCATAATGTTGGGATGTTCTTGCTACCTTAGAAGGATGATGTCTTCATGTTGGAGTTTTCTACATATAACATTGGTGAAGTATGAACACATATTTTAGCGAACAAGAACAAAATCAACATATATATTATCATCAGTTTTTTGAAACTTCATTCTTATTATGATGAGAATCAGCTTTTATTGTTTTTCTTCCACTGTCTTCGAATGTTTAATGAATGATTCTGGAGATTATTTACCACTCATCTTTTAGCCTCTTCTTTTTTCTGATTAGTAAAGTAATTGCTGGAACATGGTTGTGCAGGGTTTCAGGTTTTAATATCATGCATGTCCTGATTTTTATGCCAGAATTCTCATCTGGCTTGATTTCTTAAAGTGATAAGAAATTTTAACCTTTTGTTCTTCTAAATCTTTCTTCCAGGCGTATCCAGTCAATGGTTCATCTTCTGCGAGAAAGTGAAGGAAAAATTAAGCAATCCAGATGACTACCAGGCATTCTTGAAGTGTCTTAATATTTTCAACAATGGGATCATAGAAAAGAATGATCTACAAAAACTGGTGTGTAACCTATCTTGTCAAGAAAGGATATTTTCACCATGGAAGACATTTATAATTTTGCTTTTAAACAAGAAATTTGATAGTTATAGTGACTTTCCATCACTATACATTTCACTGGGACCAATTCAATTTTCTATGCATGCAATGCGTTTCTCTTACTTAGTTGCCAAAAAAAGAATTGCAGTTTGATGGTCTAGTTTGAGTTATCCTACCTTTTCAATTAACATTTCAGTTCATAGCATACAAAGTGCTTATGTCTTTTGCATTTACAGATGAAATTCTTACTTCCAAATACTTACAAACTAAGTTTGTTACAGGTGACTGATTTAATTGGCAAATATCCTGATCTTATGGAGGAGCTAAATGACTTCTTGGACCGCTGTGAACATGATGGTGTGTTTGAATTTTTTAATGCATTTGTATAACGTTCCAAGTTGCTTTTGATATCTTTTCTCTTTTTCTTAAATTGTTCTTCAATCTTTCTTGCAGATGGATTTCTTGCTGGGGTTATGAGTAAGAGTAAGTTTGTAATGATGTGACTATTAACCTAACAGTTTCTTAACAACTTGAGGTCAGGTATATGTTAATGATCTAATATAGGCTGTTATTGATCTTACAAGAGGAATACTTTGGCTGGGTGCAGAATCAGTAGGTAGTGGTGGGCATGTATCCAGATCATTGAAGATGGAAGAGAAAGATAAAGAGCATAAGCGGGAATTTGATGGAGTTAAAGAAAAGGAAAGATGCAGGGAGAAGTATATGGGAAAGTCCATTCAAGAACTAGACCTTTCAAACTGTGCACGTTGTACCCCTAGTTATCGACTTTTGCCTGATGATGTATGAAGTTTTAACATATTATCTGTTCTTTTTGAAAATCAAGTTTCATGCCAGTGTGCTTATTGACTTCTGTTCATTTTCAGTATCCAATAGCTTCAGCAAGTCAAAGATCTGAGCTTGGCGCTCAAGTATTAAATGATCAATGGGTTTCTGTGACATCGGGGAGTGAAGATTACTCTTTTAAACATATGCGTAGAAATCAGTATGAAGAGAGTTTGTTCAGATGCGAAGATGACAGGTAAGGTGTTTGTTGACATATGGCAGTCACAGATTCTAATGCTTTCCTCTCTCTATTTTTTTGTTTGATATTTCTGCGTTTCCTTCTAAGGAATTAATGGTATTCTATTTTTTCTTAGATTTGAGCTGGATATGTTGCTGGAATCTGTGAGCTCTGCGGCTAAACGGATGGAAGAGTTACTCAACAGCATCAATGAGAATAAAATAGAGACTCCAATCCGCATTGAAGACCACTTTATTGGTATGTTCCGAGGGGATATTTTTAGATGGACTTAATTTGAGATTAACTAGCTTGCTTTAGGCTGAATTTTTCATATTCAAATTTCTCTTTGTTACCAACTTACCTGTTGCTTAATATTTCTATGCAGCTTTAAATTTAAGATGTATTGAGAGGTTGTATGGTGACCATGGCCTTGATGTGATTGACATATTGCGTAAAAACCCAACCATAGCACTACCTGTTATGTTAACACGATTGAAGCAGAAACAAGAGGAGTGGACTAGGTGCCGATCTGATTTTAATAAGGTTTGGGCTGAAATTTATGCAAAGAACCACTTCAAATCTCTGGATCATCGCAGCTTCTATTTCAAGCAACAAGATTCAAAGAACTTGAGCGCAAGAGGTGTACTAAATTCTATCATTCACCAATATCGTGCATGCTTTTTACAAGCTTTTTGCTCTTGAGCTCATCATCTAGTTGAATATTTGTTAGTTCTACTGTTGGTAATGGTTTGACGTGTAGGACATTATATAGAATTTTTCTATGGGAGAAACACCCATTATGCACTATAATGTGGGGTGGATGGCCATATAAACGAATATTTGACATTATCAGTTGTCACAGTTGTGGGATATAGATGAGTTGGGAATTGGGAAATACTTTGTGAACTCTTATTAGTTGTAGAGAGTATAAGCGATGATTCAGCTTATCTGTGGATAGGTCAGCTATAAATTTTGTTAATTTACTCTGGAATATCTCCAGATGTTAAGTAGACAAGGGCTAGGTTTTGCTCACAGTTCCTTTTTAATTTAAAGCTAATTGACATCAGAAGAGTGGAAATATGATATTGGCTATCACATGGTCTAATAGCTGAATTATCTGGAAGACAGTTTATCGGTATCTGGAGGGTTTACTTTATTGGAATCTTAAACTTTTGTCGCAAACAGATTTCCAGTATTCTATACCTTCTCTTATACTATTATCCATGTTATGCTAAATGGTTGCTTTCTAAAAACAGCGATGGTGACTGAAATAAAGGAATTCAAAGATAAGCAGCAGCAGGAGGATGACCTTCTTCTTGCATTTGCTGCTGGAAACAAACAACCTTTCGTACCACATTTGGAATATGAATACCGAGATGTCAACATTCATGAAGACTTGCATAAACTTGTCGAATATTCTTGTGAAGAAGTTTGCTCAACCAAAGAACAATTCAATAAAGTTATGAGGCTCTGGACAGGGTTTGTAGAACCTATGTTGGGCATTGTTCGTCACCCTAGTGGCACAGACAGTTCTGAAGATGATGATAGGACTAGGGGTCCTGCCATGAGCTGTGGTGGATCGACTATTGCCGAGAATGGTGGAAGCCCTGTTGCTGATCCTACTATATTGAATTATAAACAATCAAAATCATCTGCTAGTGGGGATGAAAATATTTTACCCGAACTGGTGAACCTTAGCAAGCCAAGTTTTGCAAATGGAGACAGTTCACCAAAGGAAGCCAATTTTCCTGAATCAGATCATTCTTGCAGAGACAAGCCAACCTCAAATACACATGTGCTAGAAAGAGAGCACAAGGATGCTGTTATGAGTGACAGAATATCTGGATATAGTCGACAAGTTGACTCCGTACAGGGAATGACTGATACGAACTCATCTTATATGAGTGGAGCAGAAGATGGTCATGCAGGAACCATCACTAACTGGATTGCAGGTCTGTTTTGAATTAATTTTGAGTCTACATGTACTTTCCTTTATACTTTTATTTGACAAAATGCAGTTATTAAGTTCTATTCTACATTTTTTGATATTTTGGAACATTGACATTTGAAGTATCTGGTGCACTTCCATCTATGGCTGCCGGCATTGCTACCGTTGACTACAAACTCAAAACTGGTATTGATAGTGGCTTTCCTCTTGAGGTATGTATCTTATAATTTAGTGATGCTATGTGTTATGATTCATGCCAAAATGGTTTGGCATTTCTTGCTTTGTGGCTGCCCTATATGTATAAATCAGTTGGTTGGGATTTCTGTGCTCAGTGACATGCTCTTTTTAACTGAACATTATTAATTTCCATATCCTTTTATCGTCAGATTGGTGTTGCAAAATCAGTTTTGGCCACAAATGGAATATCAGTTGACCCTTCTAAAGCTAGTAGATACCATGAAAAATCTTGTGGTCCGTCCAAAATTGAAAAAGAGGAGGGTGAGTTATCTCCAAATGGTGATTGTGAGGACAATTTTGTAGTCTATGGAGATACTAGTATGGAGGCTATTCCCAAGGTGAAACACAGCTCTGAAGGCAAGCAGAATGATGCTGGAAATGGGGAAGACTCTCATCGTCCTGATGCTAGAGAAGAAAATGATGCTGATGCAGATGCTGATGATGAGGACAGTGAAAATGCTTCGGAAGCTGGTGATGATGCCTCAGGCAGTGAGTCTGATGGTGATGAATGCTCCAGGGAAGATGATGAAGACATCGAACGTGATGACGTTGATGGGAAGGCTGAGAGTGAAGGTGAAGCTGAGGGAACAAGTGATGCCCTGTTTACTGGTGGAGATGGGCCTTTGTCAGAACGTTTTCTGTCGCTGAAGCCTCTTTCCAGGCATGTTCCATCAGCTTCACTTGACAAGGAAAGAAAAGATTCTCAAATTTTCTATGGGAACGATGATTTCTATGTGCTTTTCCGGCTTCATCAAGTATGTAACACATTAATGGGACATTCTTTTTTGATACTGTTCATAATACATCGTCAATTAACTACTGTGTATTCAATTTATCAGATCCTCTATGAAAGAATCTTATCAGCAAAGACAAATTCATTTGGTGCTGAAGTGAGATGGAAAACTGCTAAGGATTCTGGTTCTCCTGATCCCTATGCTAGGTGTTTTAATAGTTAGTTTTGTATTTTTACTGTTTCACTGCATCATGAGCCTGTTTCGATGATCAACATTTGTTTTTTATGTAGATTTATGACTGCATTGTACAATTTGCTTGATGGATCTGCGGACAATGCAAAGTTTGAAGATGAATGCAGAGCTATAATTGGGAATCAGTCATATGTGTTATTCACTCTGGACAAGTTGATATACAAGTTGGTGAAACAGGTTGGGATACTAAACTTCATTTCCATGTATTCATGATTTGTTTTGTTTGTGGAAATATGTGAATTATGGCTTCTGTTGCAGCTTCAAACTGTTTCAACTGACGAAATGGACAATAAACTTCTTCAATTGCATGAGTATGAGAAATCCCGAAGGGCTGGGAAGTTCATTGATTCGTTTTATTATGACAATGCACGATTCCTTCTTCATGATGAAAACATATACCGAATGGAATTTGTTAGCCACTTTACCTTTCTTTCTTCTGTTTACTCATATAGATTTTACCTTTAGTCTTCGCATGATCGACTCTTGGTTATTTTTGGCTGCTGCTTCAGTCATCTTCTTCACCCCGTTTGTCCATCCAGATGATGGACAAAGTAATTGAGAAGCCTGAGGTGTTGCAAGTTTCCATGGACCCCAAATTTGCAACATACTTGTACAGTGATTATCTGTCAGTCTTTCCTGGGAAAAAGGAGCCTCATGACATTATATTGTGCAGGTACTAACATCATACATCAGATATCCACTTTCAGGAATGTGAATGATTGTTGTTGATTAAGCATATTGTAACTCATAATCACATCTCCTTTAAAGAGTATGTTCTTCATTCAGATCCCTATTCCCTCAATTCTTTTATTGAAAAGAGTTATTTTGATTTTCATATTTGTGCTTGGGATATTGAGAAGGGAATAATTCATGGCTTTTGATGTTTTATTGACCAGTTATTCTATCAATTTTGTAAAAAAGATCAGGCTTTTGGTTTCTATACAGTACTCAAATGCGATACTTAGAAAAGATTCTGAAATTTTATGTGACTAATATCTACTTTCAATTGATATGAGCAGAAACAAGCGCAAATATGCAGGCCTAGAAGAATCTTCTGCTTTGGGCATGGCCATCGAAGGTGTTAAAATGTTCAATGGTTTGGAGTGTAAGATTGCCTGCAATTCTTGCAAGGTATTTTTCTTGGTGTTAAAATGTTCAATTGTAGGCTCGTTCAAGTTTTTGATTTCTTTTCATTATTTCTTGCATTGTTTAACACCTTGTTTTTGTTTCAAGTCCTTTCTTGTCAATTTCCTTTTTTTTTCCCTTGTTGCTGAACGTTAATCTTTTTGGTGGCAGATATCTTATGTGCTAGATACAGAGGATTTCTTTTTCCGTCCGAGGAGGAAAAAGTACAATTCATCCCAAAGTTTCCATGATTGGGAAAGGGCAAGGGTACAGCGTTTCCATAGATTCTTATCAGCCTCGTGACAAATTTGGCATGACCTATTTTCTGTTCAAGGTAAATGGGGTGTCGCATCATCAATATGGTATATAGCTTTCATACTCTCTTGCTATCCATCCTCTTGAACATTTCAGGAGTATATAAGCACATTTCATGCTTGTGTTTCGATGGAGGCTGTTTCGATGTACACTAATTGCAAGTTGACAACCTTTAGAAAGTCACGTTGGCTGAATGATGTACAATACAATCCTGCAAGGTCACATGAGCATCATTTTAACCATCACGGTGTACATAAGGCTGATGGATGATAATTTTGTAGAGATGTGTCTATCTCCTTGTTAATCATGTGTTTGTAAGTAGGAACATTGTATGGCCTTTTCATTTTCGTTATTTCCTGCGTTTAGTAGTTTTAAGGTTCCTTTCATGGGTCAGGGATTTCCAGCAGTTGAGTTAGAAATTTAGAATACACCAGCTTGTGCAAGTGTTAAAAGGTTTCCGTTGAAAGAAAAAGATCTGTAAAGGTGAGAGGTGGACGTTGTTCAGAACATAGGTTAATCTTAATCTATACATATTTCCAAATTTCAATCTAATTTATTTTATGTCGCTGCACATTCTTTTTCGTAGCAGAACAAAGCTATATGTTTTATTTCATTCTTTTGGTTGTATTCTCACGAAGTTATGTTCTTTTGTGTAGGGCTTATATAAGACTAGTATTACAAAAAGCAAGTATTGGAACTTGTTAGTGAGATTCAGTGTTTTTAATTTCGTACCGTACCGGCCGATACGTTCCGTTCCGGTCGAAAATTGGTACCGGTATGGGCATAGCTGGTACCGGCCGGTACCGGAAATTTTAAAAAATTGGGGGGTTTTTTAGCAAAATTTTTAAAAATTTTCGAAATTTTCCTCCCTTCATCGTTTCTACCTCTCCTTCTCCCCTTTTTTTTCAAAGTTTTTAAAATAATAATAAATATTTTATTACTAACAATAATTATAAATTAAATAAAACTTAAAAATAAATTATTTTTTATTACTAAATATAAATTATTTTATTTAAATTTATTTTAATATTTTATATAATATTTATTAATAAATACTAATAAATTAGTTTATAAATAATAATT
>JAOQMR010000008.1:10458345-10470583 GCA_027563865.1 Erythroxylum pelleterianum | reverse complement strand
TCAGTTGGGTGCACCCCTTTGCCCTTGTAGGTAATTATCATTTTTTGATATTATGCTATTTACTCATCGACTATTGGAATTCATTTTAGAGTATTCACTGTAATGTTTTTAATTAAACAGGTGTGAAACTATAATCTTCTGAGTTAGGTTATATGGCATACAGGCATTACGATGACAAGGCTGCTGAGGTGGGGCAGGGGTTTTGGAACTGTCCATGTGTCCCCATGAGAGAGAGGTATATGCACCTTCCCCTTTTTGAGAGAACACAGATATTCAGATGGTGGCCAATGCCATGGATTGTGTGTCAGGAATTTAAACAATTTTCATTATATAGAAAGCATTATTTTGAACTTAGTTACCGGCAAAAACTTCCCATATCAGTATTTTTAATCTTGTTAAATTTTATGTCAGAGTTGTCTTTGCCTGGACTCATGTATTAAGATCTCGCAATATTAATGACCACAAATGATGCTGTTAGTAGTAACTGTGCAATGGGAAGTCCTTGGGAATTCCAAAGTGATAATTTGGAGTTAGAAGAGTGATACTGAGTAGCTGCAGGAAATGGTAATTGTGCGTTTGATTTATGGTACATGTGTGGAGTTGAGCAGATATTTATGAGTGGAATTGGTTTTGGAAGAAGAGAAGCTGTGTCTTTACCTTTCTTTTTCATATTAGGTACTTTTAAATTCTGGTGATGGTTAACACACCAGCTGTTACACATGTATAGGATGCTAGCTTAGTGAAGCCAAAGTACATGAAACAAATACCCAGAAGAATAACAATAGAATCATTGGAATGGAGATTAGGATTAACACTGATTTATAAGATGGGACTTTTTCTTGCATTATTATTTGCTTCCCAAATTGCTGTTTAAGTAGTGATGCGGTTGATGTTGAATTGTGCATCTTGACTGCTACCTTTTCATGACCTTTGGTATATCACAATTGAAGCCAGATACACTTAAAGAGTTAGAACATGCTCTGAATTCTCAAAACTTCTGTCGATCCATCCCCCGTAAAGAAACGTTTCTGACTTTAGCCAAGCATTTCTCAAAATGTCACCAAGGAAGCAACAATCATTAGCTGTGGGAAAGGCCTGCAAACAAGTTGACATGGTAGCTTTGGTTACCTGCTGAATGGTAGTTGGCCTCTTAAAGTGAGAAAGGAAATCATCTATTTGGTCCTTTAAAGCTGGAATTGCTTGTTTCTGCAGGATGATGAATGTGAGGTAATAGTTTATCAGTCATCTATTAGTGATGTGGTTTTCTTTCGACACTCTTAACTGTAAACAGTAGTGAGTGTTACCAATTAGTAGTGTGTGGATTCCATTCTGATGGCTTCCATTCAGAAGTTTGGAAGAATAAAAGCTTTGAAAGATTAGTTGAATTTTCCACTGCTGAAACTTAATAACTTATGTCTCAAGGCTTGGGAGCAACTTTGTCGTGGTAAATTGAAGTTGCAATGTACTATTGACATGCCAATCGTTTGGAGCTAATCAGATATAGAAACAAAAGATGTTAGCTTTTTAGGTATATAGGCTAATGCTTCAGAAAGTTTGGGTCACTTGGTTTCAGCTAGATACAGAAGCTTGTTAGTTTTTCTCGAACAATTTTAGCTGCTGCATATTGCTAGGGTTCTGGCTAATGAACGATGTCAGTGCATAGTTGAGCTTCATTTTTAACTGTAATATTGCTCTAACAGGAAGGAATGCCACTGCATGCTATTCCTTACTCCAGAAAATGATTTTGCTGGGAAGGATCAGGTGGTCCTACATCCTGAATTTGTGCCTTTTATCTATATATTAGCATAGCACAGCGTGCCCCAAAGGAGAACAGTTATGGTCCCGTATAGAGGATCTGGTTATGGGTCGTTGAAGAGTGCAGTTGTACTCGTGGAACTGATGCTGTGAAGAACTCTTGTTAGTATTTCTACCTTTTTTATTAGGATTGGGCATGAAGGGAATGAGAGCTCATTTAGAGAGAACTCTCTGATCTCTGGATCAATGTATTTCTAGTAGGCAAAAACTTCGCGATTTAAAGAAAAATAAATGCAAGAATGCTAAAATTAAAAAATGACCAATTCCAAACTATTCCTCAACTGCTGCAATGTTCTTCTGGCCCCACTTCCCGTGAGAATAGCGTCGGTAGACCTTAGGACCCATGACAGCATGGGAGTCTGATGTATGAAAATCTGGCTGTTGAAATGCACGATATCTCTCGACTCATGTAATATATCATCTTTTCATGAAGGTGGTTGTAACTTGCAATGTGGATGAGTTCTTTTTGTTTGTGTTTCTATGGCTTCGCTATCAGAAACTAAACTTCATGTATCTTCACTGGTATAGAGATAACAGTACATTTTGCCCTCGCCAATATGAACAATCTTGGCTAAAGGTCTTTTATCTTTCGGTTGTGTACTTTGCACTCAATTTTCTTGTCTTTCTTTGTGCGCCTTTTTCAAGCATGTCAGATTTTTAAATGAACTTTTCATCGTCTCTAATGAAATTTTGTGGTTTTTACTCTGCAGACGATAGCATTGGAAGAGATCAAGGGAACAACTGCAAACCTGTGAAGTTTCAAGTTAACTTGCCAGATGAGGGTGTCACTGTAGCCGGCCAAAAGTAACATCATATTGATCATGTGTATGTATATTACGAATTATATACAGTCATGAAAGAAATCTGCTGCCAGTGCCTTCACTGGCTGTAACCATCATCAATTATGAAGGCAAACTGGTTTCTCAAGTCATTTAAACAGCTGAATAATATCCCTCCTGTTACTATGGCACCATCCCAATCATTTATCTCCTGTACTACATAGATACTAGAGATGAATCTAGTAGGGGCAATTGCAGAGAAATTGTTAAAAACGTAGAGATGAGTGTTTAGTAGCATGTTATTGGCAATCCTTTTGCTACAGATTTGCTCTCGGGAGAAAACAAAAGTTCCATTCGATGACTTTTCTTTCCGAATGTGGCTTTGGCAGTTCCTCTTGTCGATTTGGAGTCTACTTTTTTTGTTTTTCTTTTTCACACGTGTTGCTGATAATTAGCGTTTGAATTTTGCTTTTTTCTGTTCTTTTCTGTAAGAAAAGCCCACACAAAGATATGAATTCCCAATCAATTTGGAGATATCTTTTTCAATCTGAATATGAATTATAAAGGACTTATTCTAATACTTGAGGAACTTTTGTTCCCTCAGTGCACTTTAATAGATGGAGTCCTAGACAGAGAAGGCTGCGGCTGGCCATTCTTAGCGTTTCTTGAAGCTAAAGCAACCAAAAACCTATCTTGATCAACAGCATTCCCGCCAGCCCCAGAAACGACTTGCTTGCAGGAGTGGTCCGCCGGAAACCGATGCTTCAAGCATACCTTCAAATCACAACTCTTGCAAGTGCAGGTGTTAGAGAAAGTCAATATCTCCTTGCACCTCCTAACTGCACATGTTGGTTTCTTCTTCTTTCGTGGATCGCACTCTCCCGATTTTATGTGCTTCTCCAATATCACCTTCTCATCGCCCACCACTTGCCCTGTAGTCTCAATCGAAGTCGAACAGATTTCGCAAACCACAACCCTCCTGCTCTTGGGATCAGGCTTCAAGCAATCATGAGACTTGTATGATCTATGTTCCAGGCAGAACACCTACATAAATCAACCAATACCAACTTAACGAAACAAGTAAAATTAAAAAAAAAAGATTTATCTTTTTCAATCAACCAAGCAAAACTTCTTGACAAAATAACAGATGCCCTTTTCAATTAAGCGCACAATATTTATGGGGTGAAATTGTTTTTCATGAACGCTTACCTTCTGGCAACCATCGCACGTGAAGGGAAGAAAATCCAACTGATGACATTCAAACTGTTGACAGTGCATGCCCAGATCAGGAAAAGCCTCTGTTCCTCCTCCCATATCTATAGAATTTTGCTTGCTTTTGGTTTGCTGAGAGAAAAATCGTTATTAAAACAATGGCTAGAAAATGGCAATATTTATAGGATTTGAGACGTGGCTTAGGTCCCAAGACAAAGACTATAACAATAGGTTTTGGACTTGTACTGCGCATTTAGGTGTCTGTTTCCAGGAAGTTATCAGGATGTTTCCAGAAACACGCGGTTGCGAGCAGTTTACACGGTCCTTTCCGTCGTCAACGACTACCGCACCACTCTGTTCTCTCTCTCTCTCTCTCTCTATGTGGATACCAATTATTAGGTCAGACTAGAAATTCTGGCTTCCTTTCCCAACTTCAATCCCAACGGGCCACTACATTAAAAATAAACTTTAACACAAGAAAAACTACAAGATCAAGTTATCGTGTGTTCTGAAACAGCCAAGAACTTTCTTGCCGTCTTCACGTTGCACACTATTTGTATCATGAACTTGCTGGCACTACACAAAAGTTACAAATTAAGGAGCAAAAGTGATTCCAAACTCAACATATCTTGTTCCACTAGATTAACATGACTTAATTAGGGGTAAAGACTTGGAGTAGAGGTATTTATTACTTACTGAAAACCAAAAACTTGGATCCTTTGCCCTTGCAGTAGATTGTGGAATTCCAAGCTGATTATCGTATTTTTGTTTTTTAATAAGGGAGGAGACGGCGATAGGATACAAATTGGAAATTCTACGCAACTCAATTAACAGCATAAAGCAAAAAAGGGTCTCGTGTTGATTAAGTTTACAATTAGGCAAGAGAATTGTGTACGAGTATCCTACCCTGGTATGTTCATTAACTTAACCATGCGTACTAAGTGGTCCAATATAGCAATCCAATTAAGTGCAATGACCATAATAAAAAAAGAAGAGCTTTTGTTACAAAGACAGTTAATTAAGTTCCTCTTGTGAAATCCGAAGGCAACCAACTTCAAAATATCTCATCATCTCACTCTCACCAACCAAAGCTCCCAGCAGTATCTCACTCTCTGTTCCAAAAACATCCCTCAAGAGCTGATCTTCACTAAACTATTTCAACAACATGCCAGCCCACATGTCCCCGTCACAAATCCATGTCTAACGAATCCCTCCGTGTTTGGCTCATTAACTACATCACATAGATATCGTTAGTTTAGGTAATTGCAGTCAATCATTTAGATACAAAATGATGTATGACATTATTATTTATTAAAAAACACTTTTTATCTTTTGTTTTAAGTTAATTACATTTGATATTTTAATATTGAAGATTAAATTCTTAGAATAATTACTGTGTAAATGAAATTATGATGAAATCATAATTGTGAGATTCAATTTACATTTACTAAAAGTCATTATTCTTTAAATAACTACCAAAGGTAGTTAAAGTTTTTTAGTTTAAAACCAAATACGAAAAGATAAGTTAAACATCATTTTAAAAAATTCTGAATAAGGATATCTAGTGAAAAACATTCTTTAACCGGTGGAACTACAATAATAATTCAAGTACGTGATTGTTGTTATTTTATATGCATATGCAAAGATCCTATTTAACATGATCTATGTAATTATGTTCCATTTTAATTTTTATTCTAACATTGGTATCAAACCTGGTATTTTTTAAAATTTTATATGCATGCTAAAATCAAGATATCGTAAATCTGTGTTGAAGTTTGTCTATTGATTATTTTTGAATAATTATATGAATATCTACGAATATCATGATTTTGGATATGCTATGTTTCTTACTATATCATACTAGGCTCATGAGTTATTTGTATATAACACGTTAAGTGGTGTTATTTTCTACAACACTAAGATTACAAAACTCGACCGAATAAGGTTTGAGTTGTCCTTTAAGAGAGAAGCGGTTCTGCTGCCATCAAAAGCCAGAAGAGAATGACAAAAAAAGGGGAACGAACTGCAGAGAAGAGGAGGAAGAAGACCCCTCTTCTTAAAAAAAACAAAAAAAAGAGGCACGTGGCTTCTCCCAAAGTTAAATGTTTTGTTAAAAGAATAAGTATAACAAGATAAAGGCTTAACAAATGGGTTGTTTTTTTAAAAATAAGATTAAGGCTTTATAGTTTTTGGATATATGTGTCATAATAACTAAGAATGGTTGAAGGCTTTGGGTTTTGAGATCCAACATGTTAATAAGCTTATGACAGTTTTTGGGCTATAATGATACGTAGAGAAAGGGTTAAAGTTTTGTAATCCAAAATAATAATAAGGTTTTGGGTCAACAAACAATGCATGGGTAACGTCTATGTGATGCGTTATGGGCTATGACTTGGATCCATAATATATGACTTTCTTTCATTAGTATTGAAGGCTTAGGCCTTAATAACCATATTGATGTTAGGCAAGACCTTATTATCTGTATTGATGTTTTAAATTAAATGTATCATAAAGAATTAGAAATAAGTTTTCTAATTTACACAAACTAATTAATTTAGTTAAATTAGCTTCTAATTAAAATAAAATATTAGAAATTAGTTTTTTAAAAATATTAAAATAATTTGTTTAGTTAAAATAAACTTAGAAATAAGTTTCTAAAACCAACAAAATCATAAATGAGTTTTCTAATTGTATTATTTTCCTTGAATTAAAATTAGACTTATTTTTTCTAATTAAATCAAAACTAATTTGTTTAGTTGAAATTAGAAAGGAGTTTCATTAGAAATTAGTTTCTAAATAAAAACAAGATAAATTGATTAGTTCACTTATAATTTAAATTAGAACTAAGTTTCTAATTCAATTTGGATTATTCATATTTGAATATGATTATATTAGAAATAAGTTTCTAAATGATTAGAAATTAATAGCATAATTTGATTAGTTTAATAAATTGCTAATAGAATTAAATTGTTTCCATTCTGTGAGCATGAGTTCGTTATGTGTTAAACAAAATAATTTGTTTATTTTATGTACTCTTTTGATTCCTAAAAATTTGTTTTTCAGGAAGATGCCTATTATTAAGGGGACGCCCAAGCTTATTCGATGTGAGGCACAGAAAAGAGATATTAGCAGCATGTATGTACAGTTAGTTAACATGTGTTTAATGCTTGGAAACGGTCTAACACAACATGTTATTTCAGTTAATAATTAACATGATGCAAGAGTTATGCTTTGGAGGTTATCTAGCTTATGCAGATGTTGAAGTAAAGTACATGATTTTGCTTGCAATATTACCTCAACCTCAAGGCGAACTGTTATGAATGCTCTAGAATAATATGCCTAACGAGAAGACTTATAATTTGTTAGTGATGACATTTATTAAAGAGATGCGTAGAAGGGAGTTGGTTAGGACTTTGTATCTTATAGGTCTTCCAATGGAAATAGTAAGAGCTATTGTACATCGAGCTTCGCAAACTGTGTCACACAAACTCGAAAACTCACTTCCACGTAGGCTTTGTTACCTATAGACTGTTCTTAGATTGTAGCACATTTAATGCAATATGTTGTTTTATAAGAACAATGTCTTGATTTTTATATAATATGTTTGCATGTATTTTATATAGGAATTCTTCTAGAGTAAGTTAATTAGGATTTGACTGTTGTATGAATGATGATTGAACACATTAGTGGACTTTTGATTTCATAAGCAATTGTGATCGAATTATTTACTCTATGAACGATTAATATAACATTAATATGCATATATATCTCTTTCTTATTGTAGAAACTTAGTGTTTTAAAAAAAAGGCTATTGCTTCAAAGAATATTGTTGCCAAACTCAATAGGGGGTGAGAAACTCAATGGAGACAATTATGAAATCTGGAATATGAAAATCCAATATGTGCTGGAGGGACAAGAGGCTCTTGAACTATTAAACCTAACCATGACAGTTCTTGAGGAGGGCACTACGGCCTAGTATAAGAGGGACTATGATGCATATGAATTATGTAAAAAGAAGAGCTCTTTAGCTCGCTTCACATTGCTGAGTAGCATGGATAATGATATCATGCGAGAGTTTCGTAAATTCGAAACTGCAAAAGACAAGTGGTCCGCATTGGCTGCTCATTTTGGAGGTGCTTCAATGACCAAAGTGAGGTCACTTACAATTAAGTTTGATACTTATAAGAAGCGCCCAGATGATACAATGCAAAAGCATATGAGGCAAATGTCCAATATGGTAAGTGAGTTACCCGATGTTGGTCATGAGCTTTTTGATAAACAACAAGTACAAGCTATGATTCGTTCACTGCCTTAGAGTTAGGAGCATATGAAGATGCACCTAACTCATAATGAGAACATCAAAACAATGGAAGATGCTACGAGGCATCTCATCTTGGAGGAAGAGCGTCTTGAAGCCTCAAAGATGTCTTCTGAGGCATATATAGTTAGTTCTAGATCATATGGAGCTATGAACAAGAAACCTAAGCATCATGGTGGACCCAAGTGGAAGAAGAATAAGAGATTCAACCACAGGAATTCGAGAAGGCAAAATGGAACCAACGTGAAAAGGGAAAGCTTCCCTTCAAGAAGAAGAACATGAAATGTGTGAAGTGCTATAATTATGAAAATAAAGGCCATTTTGCTCGAGATTGTACCTAGCCCAAGAAGGTACAACTTTATAGTACAAACATCTGTTATGTGAATGTTTCTTATTTTGTTTTTCAAACTGAATCACATCCTTTGTGGATTGCAAATTTAGGAGAAACCAACTATAAAGCGAAGGATAGAGATGCCTTCGTTGAGTTTCATAAACTCCCATGTGGTAGTCGATGGCTTTATGTAGGTAACAATTCCAGAGTTGCTATACAAGGAATTGGTACATATGAATTGGACATGTGTGGAGGACGACCCCTCATCCTACATGAAGTATTATTTACTCCATATATTCATAGGAATATTTTATCTGTGTTGATGTTGGTTAGACTTGGTTTCAATATAAATTTCCACAGCAGTGGAATGAATTTGTATGTTGGATCTATTAATTATGGTTAAGGTTTTTTATATGATGGTTTTATTGTCCTGGATGTGTTAAAGGAAAATAATAATATTGTAACTTTGTAATTCCAACAATGTTGTAACTTTGTAAGATGCTTGACTATGTCATATTGGTCAGGATCGAATCAATAGATTAGCTAAAGAAGAACTTTTAGGTAATCTAAGTCAAGTAGATCTACCTACATGTGTTTAGTTGGTAAATTGGAAATAAAGCCATTTCAAAAGGGAACCCGAGCTTTATATCCATTGCAATTAATTCATTCTAACATCTGTGGTCTAATGAATGTAATGGCTAGACGTGGGGCAGTTTATTTCATCACCTTCATAGATGACTATACTTAATATGACCATGTTTATTTGATTTCTCATAAATCGGAAGCATTCGATTGTTTCATAAAATACATGAACTTGGCTGAGAATCAATTAGATAGGAAAATAAAAGCATTATGAACTGATCGTGGACAAGAATACTTGGCAGGCAAGTTTAAGGCTTTATGTGACGAGAAAGGAATAGAAAGGTAGTTAACAATTCCTAGAACCCCATAACAAAATGGCGTCACCGAAAGACGAAATAGGATGCTACTAGAAATGATTAGGTCCATGATGACCCAAGCACATTTACCAATCACCTTTTATGGTGAGACGTTGCTAGTAGCCACCTATGTACTTAATCGTGTGCCCATAAAATTAGTTACTAGCACACCATATGAGTTGTGGACTGGTAGGAGACCTGATGTGTCGAATTTTAGACCTTGGGGGTGTGTAGCCTATGTTCATGATCTCTCTCACAAACATAGGAAATTAGGCCCAAGAGGGAGAAAAATATTTTTTTTAGATACTCAAAACACTAAAAAAGATACGTGTTTATTGGTGAACAAGGTAATGAAGGTGTAACAGAATTTGAATCACGAGATGTAACATTCTTAGAGAATGGTTTTCCAAAGCAAGGTGAAATAGGTAAAGAACTATTGTTATATGAGACACTTGATCAAAATGATTCTGTTATTAAGAATCAAGATGAGGACCTTCAACCAGGTGGGAGCAATTCCACAAAAAGGTTCTCTATGATGACTTATCTGAGTGGGAGCAATCAAATCAATCATGAATTTGTTTATGATGAACCTCGTTTAAGATGAAGTAATCGAGGAATTATTTTTCTGACGTCGTTTTGACCATGTGTACTAAGTGGTCCAATATAGCAATCCAATTAAGTGCAATGACCATAATAAAAAAAAAACTTTTGTTACAAAGAAAGTTAAGTTCCTCTTGTGAAATCCGAAGGCAACCAACTTCAAAACATCTCATCATCTCATTCTCACCAACCAAAGCTCCCAATAGTATCTCACTCTCTATTCCAAAAGCATCCCTCAAGAGCCGATCTTCACTAAGCTATTTCAATAACATGCCAGCCCACATGTCCCCATCACAAATCCATGTCCAGCGAATCTATCCGCGTTTGGCTCATTAACTACATCATATAGATATTGTTAGTTTAGGTCCTTGCAGTCAATCATTTGGATACAATTTGATGTATGACATTATTATTTATTAATAAAAAGATATTTGTTATCTTTTGTTTTAAGTTAATTACATTTGATATTTTAGTACTGAAGATAAAATTCTTGGAATAATTACTGTGTAATTGAAATTATGATGAAATCATAATTGTGAGATTCAATTTACATCTACATATTATTCTTAAATGTTCGTAGTTATAGTTTCATCAAGGCGAGATATTGTTGAAATGGTAAAACTAGCACATATTATGTTTTTTTTTTTCTGATGAAGAAAGTAATTAATCTCATAAATTAAAGTATGGAGATACTTAAACTAATAAGTGAGTGATTATTAGAGAATAACTCACTAAACTGACCCAACTGTTAAAATCTCAAATGGAATATTACTTACGTGTCTGTGGATTTTCTCATAATGATGGTTGCATAATTGATCCTTAGACTTCAAGTTATATCTTGTGTGAGAATTACTATATTTTGATGTTGCCTATGAACTGTTCTAGGATAATTCAGTCCGTAGTATTTGAATGCAGTATGAATTATATGGAGATAGTTGAGTAAGCCATAAAGGATTCGTAACTTTAGAGTAATTAGAGAGAATATTTTACTGTTCTTGATTAGTAGTGATTTATGGAATTCTCTTACCAGAGTGAATTGACATTTGAAAAAGATGTTTTCAATTTTCAATTATAAATCAATCACTAACACTACAATAGATAAGCTTATTAGCGACAAATTCAATTGTCGCAAAAATTAAAAAATCGTGTCAAATCATAATTTGCGACGAAAAACAATTGTCGCCCTGATGGTTGCTGAATATGGGTAGTAAAATAATGTCCGCGACATTATCGTGAAATCGTCATAGAAAGTTTTTGGATACACAATATATTCATCAGTAAGACAAATAACCAACGAGAACCAAAAACATAGCACATAGGAATTAGCGACATATATGCTTCGTAACCATAGTCGTACGTAATTATTTTTACCTACGATTTTGTTTCTGTAGTAGAATAATTTTAACTACTAATTGTTTGTTGTAGGTAAATGTTTTAGAGACGTTCTTCAAAACGTAGGGAATAACGTTTTGTGACGAATTTGTTTTGGTGGCTAATATTTTTTTGTGACAAACATTTATTTTTAAATGTTAATTTTATTATAACTGTTAAAAAATTAATTTAATTTATTACAAATTTTAAGACAATTTGAAATATAAAATTGTCACAATTTATAATTAATGTTGGTGACATATTTTTTAAATAATAATAAAGTGAAATAAAATAAACATTAAAAATGAAACGCATTTTATAAAAAGATAATTACAGGTTAATTACATAATTTGTATATAATTTATAAACAAACTAAGACTCCTCATCGTCACTACTACTAGCATAGTTTGAGCCAAGTAATTATTTGACTATCTTTTTAAGATTGTTGATTTCTTTTACATTACGATCTAACATCTCTTCTGTACATTGTAACTTAGTCTTCAGTGACTGGTTCTCCTCTTGAAACGCCGTAATGTATGTTGGTCATGACGAAGATGCGCCAATAGGCTTTGGGTCATACCCAAGACATTTGATATATCCGGATCTTGTACCAAGGACATTGTTGCAAATGTCATCGACAATGGGCTGATTCCCCTGAGACAATGATGTCTTCAATAAGTCCTGTATCTTATCCTACAATTTAAAGTACAACATCGAGTTAAGTAAAAAATTATTACTTAGTATTACATAAAAAAACTATAATATTTATTTTTTTACATATATAATTACTTTGTGCATATCGATGGAATATAGATCCGTCAGTGAATATCTGATGGTATAACTACTTCATCGATAAATTTACGCTGAAGCGTCG
>JAOQMR010000008.1:10425089-10446605 GCA_027563865.1 Erythroxylum pelleterianum | reverse complement strand
TCGGATATTACTCAACCCATATCCATATCTTTTTTTATGACTCAAACCATATCCATCGGTTTTTAGGATTTACTACCCATATCCAAATCCATTGGATTGTTCGGGTTTTTGGATATCCATCAGGTTGTATAGCATATAAAAATATAACTTCTAAATAGAAAATGTAAAGAGCAAATTTTTACGAACACTCTAAACAAAATTACTTTAATACTAATAACTCAATATTTTGATTTGTATGTCTTAAAAATTTATAAAATTGGAATAATAAAAATCGTAATGTCTAGTGCAAAGACAATATATATTTTTCATTATCAAGAATTGGAACAAAGACTGAAATATCCAAAGCTTCAAATTGTCTTTGCGTGAACTCCACAATATTCAAAACTTCATCTCCATATCATTCGCATTATTATCATCCTATAAAAAAATAAAATATGATGAAAAAGGTGAGGACTGAGAAGTAAAGTGGAGATTTTAAAGCTGTTTCTTTTTAGAAAATATTAATATTTTATTATATTTAACCATAAACATTCAAGAAAAAACAGAAAAAAATAAAGTTAATAAAAGGGTAAGATATAGGTATCTATCAATTCGAGTTATCATTAGACCTATATCCAAATCCATAGCTACATCCATTTTTCAGCATCCATTTAAAATCCATTTTTAGCCTCCATATCCATTTGTTCAGGTTGGGTAGTGCAGATATTAATCAGGTTGAAAACCTATTGCCATCTCTAGTTCTCACTAAAGAGAATTTTGTAAATCCTCTCACTAATCCCCTGTTTGAAAAGAAACATGATCGACATATGGATGGATATGATATTAGATACATAGGTGGTTGATTTTAATGCAAGTGAGAGATTGTTCGTTTATGCCCTTGTAGCCAATCATTTGGATGCAATTTGATGTATGACATTTATTAATGAAAAAGGCATTTGTTCTTTTTTGTATTAAGTTAGTAGTATTTGATATTTTAATATTGAAGAAAAAATCTTTGAAATAATTACTGTGTAATTGAAATTACGATGAAATCATAATTGTGAGATTCAATTTACATTTACGTATTATTCTTAAATGTTCTTAGTTGTAGTTTTATTAAGACTGGATGTTATTGAAATGGTAAAACTAGCACTCATTACCTTTCTTTCTTATGAAAAAAGTAATTGATATCATAAATTAAAGTATAGAGATACTTAAACTAACGTGTGAGTGATTATTAGAGAATAAATCACTGAACTGCCCGACTATGAGAATTCCAAATGAAACATTACTTATATATTTGTGGATTTTCTCATAATGATGGTCATATCATTGATCCTTTGACTTGAGGTTACAAAGGTATCTCGTGTGAGAATTACGATGTTTTGATGCTACTTATAAAATATCCTAGGATAATTCAGTTGGTAATACTTAGATGCAATATGAACTATATGGAGATAGTTGAGTAAGTCAATAAAGGATTTGTCACTCTAAAGTAATTAGAGAGAATATTCTACTATTATTGATTAGTATTGATTTACAGAATTCTCTGGCTAGAGTGAATTGACATTTGAAAAAGATGTTTTCAAATTTCAATTATAAATCAATTACTAATTAGCAAGAACGAACATGATTGGACCAAAAGAGTAGACACTATATCTATATTCTGTCTAATTGAAATATTGGATGATGGAAGGATTAAATTATACATCATAACCATGTATGGACAGGTTAAGTCATACCACTTTGACATTCCTGATATTTGGGTGGTCATGACATGTTGTTAGATGTCAATATTAATATATGATTATAAATTGTTTAATTTATCTAATTCTAATTGTGAGTTAGAATTATATTTCATAATTTTTCAATATATTAGGATCCTAATAGGTCACACATAAAAGAGCAAATTGTGAAAGAAAAATCAATTTAATTAAGTTGGACGTAATTATAAAGTTTGAGAAACTTTAGGGATCAAACATGAAATATTTGATTTTATTACAATTAAATTAATTATAATTAAATGTGATTTTAATTATAATTAAAGACTTTAATTTTAATAAAATTACAAATTCCTAATAATTTTTCTATTAATAGGAAGAAGGACAAAGTAGCTAGCACTTCTTGTTCTTCCTCTCAAAAGGTTGGAAATTGCTTTGGTGGATACCGTTAGAGGTTAGTCAATTAAACAACTTTGATTGACACGATGAAGAATTTGTTCAAAGATTTCAACTAAAAATGCGAATCAGGTATGATTCATACTTTATAATTCGTGTTTTTTTCAAGTTATATAATTATCAAAATCCGATTGGAGTCCATAAAATTTTAATTTTCTGCTGTGTTTGTGATTCAAATACGGCTAATTCTAGCAGAAATCACAATGATTCCTAAGAAATGTGGCTTTGAAACCATGATTTAACATTCACTTTTAGGTTTACGTGGGTATAAATCTTCTTCCACTTTTGTCCATAGCATTAGTACTCAGAGACAGAGAAAAGATTAACCAGATATGTTTCAAGAAATCTTTATAAGGTTAGTGATTAATAAATTCGTAGATAAAGAGGGGTCTAGAGAGACGCTTAAAAGAGATACTTAAGTGGAAAGTTCCATTCTTAAAAGAGTTTCTATATCCTGTCATTGAATGACCCCGTCATTGTCTTCTCTGGTCATAACTTCCAAAGTGATTGTGTTCAAGCTTGCAACAGTCTTGAACCTAGCTCTCAACACAGTCATTATCAATTGAGGCAAGAAGTACTATGATGACCCACCTAAGGCCATTAATTACCTCTTCCGAGAGAAGCTTGTATGCGCTAAGATGACAACCCAATGACATAAGCATAATTCCCAGATGAAAATTTCAGGATAAAGAGGTTAAAACACCTAGCTCTTTCATTGCATTGCACACAACACACAGACACAACTATAGCTATCTGTAATAATTTATCATTTTTATTTCTTTAATGAAAGAGTATTAAAAGGTCCTCTAGAGTTTAGTGTCAAAATTTGACCTTCAACACCTGCTACTCTAACTGAATAAGATTCCTTACTACTTAAATCCATTTTTATAATCTCCAAAATAGAAAAAGGACAATGATAAGATCCTCAATATTTTTTACTATGTGTAATTATTTTTCTATTTAAATCCAATTACTTCTGGAGTTGCTTTATAGAGCCATCATAAGAAATAAAAGTGTAATGGTATAAGGTCATAGCGGAAGCAGGATCGAGATCAAGATGAGCGAGAAGTAAAAAATTTTTGGGAAAGAATAGTAGTAAAATATGGGACCCAAGGATTTACATGGTTCACCCAAGTTGGCTACTTCTACGAATGACAAAGAGTGAAAAAATTCAACGGAGAAGAGTAAAAATTAAATCTTTTAAGCACAACAAGAATATAAATTTTATGTATAATCTCACAAAATAAAACTCTCTCCTAAAATAAAAGTGAATACAAAATTGAGCTAATATTGGCAAAAATAACCTCTCAAATTTTGCTAAGTGTCTCAACTTTCATGCATAAAAATAAAAAGGCTCAAGAAGTATTTATAATGCTCAAAACCGTATTTGCTTTATACCATAAAACAATTTGTCTTCAAAGTTGACTTACATGATTGTGTTGTCTACCCAAAAACATTGCATTGATTTGAGCATTATATACTTGGCTTAAGAAGTTTGACCTTAGATTTTTTAGCAAATAAGCTAACATTTGTAGCCACAAATTTATTGATTTAGGTTAACGTAGAAAAATTTTAGCCAGTAATTCAGCAATCTCTACCTTGACTTAAATTCGACGAGTTACTCATCGCTATATAAAACCCTTAAGGGTAATCAAATGAGCGAACATCAACTAAGTGTAAGCAATGCTCAAACTTAGCAATAGGTAGTAACTTGGTCAACATATTCGCAGGATTAACAGACGTGTGAATTTTCTTCACAACAATTTCTCCAGCGGTAGCATTGTTTTGGATGTAATGGTTCTTTACACTAATATGCTTAGTTTTGGAGTGATAATAACGCGAGCAAAAGAGGCGAGTGGATTGATGATGATCTGTTCGTGACTCTTTAGAAGAATGAAGACGCGTTGACTTTATAGAATGATGAAGATTTTTTGATTTTTTTGGTTTGGCTATGATGTTCTTCAATAGGACAGAATTAATGCAATTAAAAAGAAAGGGATACACAAGGAATTCCTTCAACTAAACCTCAGGGAAACCCATTCCAAGTAACCTAGATTATGGGAATTAATTCCATGAAATTGAACCAAACAAACACGCCACAATTTTGGCGAAATTGATAAGTGAATTGTTGATTCCTAATGTAACAAGAACAAAAGGTGAAAACCCTCACTTTGTGGCCAATGGCAACACAAGAATAATTTGATCTCAAAGTTGTCTTCCAAAACCCTAAAACATAAGTATTTATACCTAGGCTTAATGCTAAAAGACTTGGGCTTTAAATACCTGGAAGCCCAAAACATAAATAAGTTAAAACAAGTCCAGAAATAGAGTACTAAAAATAACACACTAGGCTTGGTCCAACCCCCTCCCAAGTTTGATCATCGGCGCGCCTTTGCTTAAATGATGATGCGCGGCCAATATAATGGTCTTTAAGTCCCAAGTGAGTCCAGTCCAAGGATTTGAGATAAATGAATCAATTTGGGTTATGATTCAGATAGCTCTCTTCCAATAAGCTTGGTACACTCCATCCTTTCCACAAATTGGCCCACATGCGCATGGAGAGCCTCCTTAAGTCTCTCATTCCTAGCTCTAGACATAGGTCCAACTGGAATGAGAAGCTTGCCCCCATCATGCACACCATCTCCGTGGTGATCCTTACTCTTGCTCACATCAGTCTTTCCCTCCTCAAGAAGATTGGTTCTCAAATCTAAATCCATATCAAAAGGATAAAGGTTAGCAACATTAAAGGTAGCAGAGACATGGTACTTACCTGGCAGATCAATCTTGTAGGCATTGTCATTGATTCGTTCCAACACTTGAAATAGACCATCACCCCTAGGATCTAACTTAGACTTCCTTTGGGCAAGAAACCGTTCCTTCCTCAAATGCACCCAAACCCAGTCACTAGGTTCAAAAGTCACTAACTTTTGCCCCTTATTGGCTTGCTTCGCATACACCCTGTTTCTATGCTCAATATACTGTTTTGCCTTCTCATGCAACTCCCTGACCATCTCAGTTTTCCTCTTGCCATCTATACTAGACAACTCATGCAAGGGTAAAGGCACTAAATCCAAAACAATCAAAGGATTAAAACCATAGACAACTCAAAAGGTGAATAACCTGTGGTGGAATGCACACATCTATTATATGCAAACTCAATAAATGGCAAATAATCAACCAAGTTTTTAAAATTTTACCAACTATAGCACGCAACAAGGTACCTAAGGTTCTATTAACAACCTCAGTCTGTCCATCTATCTGTGGATGACAAGTAGTAGAATAAAGCAATTTAGTTCCCAATTTTCTCCACAGAATACATCAAAAATGGCTCAAAAATTTAACATCTCTATTCGAAACAATAGACCTAGGAATACCATGGAATCTAATCCCTAAAGAATAAATCAGCAGCATGCACAACATCATCAGTCTTATGGCATACAATGAAATGCACCATCTTACTAAATCGATCAACAACAACATAGATGTTATCATACCCTCTCTTTGTTCTAGGTAGTTCTAAAACAAAATCCATAGAAATATCAACCCAAGGTTCAGTAGGCACAGGTAATGGGATATACAATCCATGGGGTTTAACAGTAGATTTTGCCTGTCTACATGCAATGCATTTGGTATATACACGCTTAACATCCTTGCGCATACCAGGCCAATAGAAATGTTCATGCAAAATATCAAAAGTCTCTTTGAGGTCTAACCCCCTGTCTTTCGACTTCTCCCTTCTCTTGAGCCATTTTGAACTCCATGATTGGCTAGAATTTGCTCCACTCCTTACTGCCACTGTACCTTTAATTTACTTCTCCACCTTCATGGCCATGTTCACCATGTCCTCAATCTCCACGTAGTGTTGCAATTCTACCACATTAGTTATCTCCCTATTCAAACCACTTAAGAACTGTGCCATGGTTGCCTCCAGATCCTCCTCTATATTGGCTCGGATCATAGCTATATGCATCTCCATGTGGCATTCCTCCACTGATTTAGACCCTTGAGTGAGTCTCTGAAGTTTCTGATGCATCTCCCTACAAACTGCTTCCTCATGCCTACCCAAGTAGTAATCGGTCTCTCCCTATTTCACCTCTTGGAAGTTACCAATTAGTCCCACCATATCAATGTATAGTCAAAAAACTCAACAACAATAAGCTTTACCTTTTTGTCTTCTGAGAAATTATGGCACTCAAAAATCAAGTCCACCCTCTTTTCCCACTCCACGTAAGCCTCGGCATCATTCCTATCCTTGAAGGTTGGAATTTGCATTTTGATGGACTTGAGGTCTCCATCTTGCCTATCATGTGGCTTAGCTCGCTGTGCTCTCCTAGACATGCACACTTCTAATCCTTCCTCCTCATCATCACACACATCATCCTCATCATCATCACACCTTCTTTAGGATTCTCCTTGCCCTCCACACATAATCTCCACAAGCTCTTGGTCATGTCTTGCTCTTAATTTATTGAATCTCATATCCATTCTCTCGAAATGTTGTTGTATAGCTTTCAAAGTGAAAACATTCAACTTCCCTCCTTGGTTACCCTCTTGAGATCCTTCTTGAGACATTTTAATGGCTAGTTTCCTGCAAAATTGTTAGCAATAAAACAGCCTCACACACTCCCTTACGTGTTTCGCTTAAATGAGGCCACTCCCCTCGTGTTTAAGTTATGGTAATGACACCCTCAAATAAGCTCACACACTCTGCCTTTTACCTCTCAATCTCCTCTGAAATCCAAGTTACACTTCAGAATTCAAGCATTAACCGATCAATAACCCAAAATGTGGAATGCAAGTTCGAATTCAACAAACAACACTATTCCCAAGTAATATCACAATGTGTAACACACCAAGCTGGGATAAGACAACGTAGGACGCCCTTTTATATATATATATATATATATACGTACGACGTTCTTTTCTTTTTTCTTTTTTTCGTTTTTATATTTTGTTCGTAGTCGTTTTCTTTTTTCTTTTTTCATTTTTTTTGGTCGATTACAAGAAGATAAATAAATCAAGAATCCAAGAAACCCTAGGCTAAAATTTTCACACCCTAAGTCTGGTTGAACAGTCGACGGTATCAAAGAAGAACAATGAACAAAGGTGAACAATCCCTAACTGCGAAAAGAGGTAAATAGAAATTTACGTTGAGCCGTAGCTCTAACACCAAAATAACGAGAGCGAAAGAGTCTCATGGATTGATGATGATCTATTCCTGACTCTTTGGAAGAATGAAGACGCGTCGACTATGTAGAATTATAAAGATTTATTGATTCTTTTGGTTCGGTTATGGTGTTCTTCAATAGGACAGAATTAACGTAATTGAAAAGAAAGGGATACACAAGGAATTCGCTCCTACTAGACCTTAGGGAAACCCGTTGCAAGAAACCTAGATGATCGGAATTAATTCCACGAAATTGAACCAAAAAAACACGCCACAATTTTGACGAAATTGATAAGTGAATTGTTGATTCCTAACGTAACAAGAACAAGCAGTGAAAACCCTCACTTTGTGGCCGATGACAACACAAGAATAATCTGATCTCAAAATTGTCTTCCAAAACCCTAGAACATAAGTATTTATACCTAGGCTTAATGCTAAAAGACTTGGGCTTAAAATACATGGAAGCCCAAAATATAAATAACTTAAAACAAGTCCAGAAATAGAGTACTAAAAAAACACGCTTAGGCCTGGTCCAACGCGCTCCCAAGTCTGATCATAGGCGGGCCTCTGCTTAAGTTATGATGTGCAGCCTAATGTAATGGTCTTTAATTCCCAAGTGAGTCTAGTTCAAGGATTTGAGATAAATGAATCAATTTAAGCTGTGATTCAGATAGCTCTCTTCCAATAGGCTTGGTGCACTCCATCCTCTCCACAAATTGGCCACATGTGCATAGAGAGCCTCCTTGAGTCTCTCGGTCCTAGCTTTGGACATACGTCTAACTGGAATGAGAAGCTTGCCCACGTCACACATACGATATCCATAGTGATCCTTACTCCTACTCACATCAGATAGGCATCATTCTTAGCACAATGAATAACACTCTAGCTATCTGAAAACTCAACAGTAGTATCATGTGTGACACCAAGCTCGATAATAAGACCACACAACCAAGTAGCATCCCTCACACCTTTTGTAGCTACAATGTAATCTGCCTCTATAATAGACAAAGCCGCTATAGATAGCAGTGATGCTTCCAAACTAATAACACTATAACATAAAGTGAAGATGTAACCAGAGAGAGACCTCTGTCTATCGAGGTCACCACCGTAATAAAAGTCCACAAAGTCGACAACATTTTTTGATGTTACTTTGCTCCTATCAAACACCAAGCCAAGATCCAAAGAACCCTTTAGATATCGAAAGATCCATTTGACAACATCTCAATGAACCTTGACAAGATTATGGATAACATGAGTCACCATGCTAACCATATATGTCAGATTAGGTCTAGTGCAAACCATGGTATACATGAGACTACTAACATCACTAGAATATAGAACATTCGACATATGATATATATCTTCCTTCGTTTTTGGATAAAGATAAGATGACAACTTGAAATGAGCGATAAGAGGCATCAAGAAGAGCTTACAGGAGCTCATGTTAAATCTATCAAATGTTTTTTGAATATTATTCTTTTGAGACCAAAACAACTTCCCAGCCTGTCGATCCCTTTAAAAAACCTCCCAGCCAGTCGATCCCTTTAAAAAGTCTCCCAGCCAGTCGATCCCTTTATATCTCTATACCAAGAATCTTCTTTGCCACACTAAGGTCTTTCATCTCAAACTCCTTACTGAGTTAAGATTTCAAATTATTAATCAAAGACTTGTTACAAGAAGCAACAAGTCATCGACATATAGCAATAAGTACATAAAATACCCCATCTGCATATTATTGAAAATAAATGTAGTTGTCATATTGGCATTTGGTAAAGGTTTGCCTGATCATGAAGGTATCAAACTTTTTGTACCATTGTCTTAGAACTTGCTTAAGCCCATATAGAGATTTTTTCAAGCGACAAACACAACGCTCCTTACTAAGAACAACGAAACCTACGTTGTGCTTCACATAGATCTCTTCCTTAAGTTCTCCATGTAGAAAAGCAATTTTCACATCAAGTTGCTCCAACTTTAAATTAAACAGAGCTAAAAAGCAAGAAACACATGAATGGAGGTATGACCTGCAACAGGAGAGCAAAATTCATTAAAATCAATACCTTCCTTTTGTTCAAAGTCACGAACGACCAAACGTGCTTTCCACCTTGCTTCTTTAAGCCCGGGGATCCCATCTTTCTTCTTATAAATCCATTTACAACTCCATGGTCACTTGCCTTTGGGATGCTCACACAAATCCCAAATACCGTTCTTACAGAGACTTTCAATTTCTTCATTTATTGCCATTAGCCACTTAGATAAATCAACATAAGAAATAACTTCATAATAAGAAGAAGGTTCAATACCTTCAAGAATTTCTTGTGCAACTAAGAGTGTATAAGCAACCAAATGGTCATCATCATCATCAGTGCATCGAGCAGGATTCCTAATAATTCTCCTTGGATGATCTTGGGTGATAAAATACTCTTACTGATGTGAAACAGGAGAAGTGGTACTAGAGATATAATGAATGTCATCAACATCGTTAGACTAAGTAGCGGAGGAACTAGGAGCATTGACATTGAGAGGAGGCGACAATCTCACCTCTAACTCAAGCTTCTTAGTGGTATCTTGCTGACCACCTGTACCAATAGAAGAACTAGAATCTTTTCTAAAAGAAAGTAATGAATTTTTCTTAAATTTCACATCTCTGGTGAGAATGAATTTGTGTGACTCAGGATTAGTACACCATAAACAATATCCTTTGGATCCAGAAGCATAAACAAGAAACATGTACTTTTTAGCTTTAGGTGCTAGTTTGCCATCATTAACATGTGCATATGCGGGACATCTAAAAACTCTTAAATTAGAGTACTCAACATGATTACCTAACCAAATTTCCTCAAGAATTTTGAAATCATGAGATGAATGTGGGGAGCTATTAGCCAAATAACATAATGTAGAAACCACTTCACTCCAAAGATCACGTTAATGCCATAACACAACATTAGAGAGCATACAACAAGCTCTCTCAAGTAAAGTCTTATTCATTTGTTCTGCAACACTGTTCTGTTGGGGCTTACCAACCAGTGTCTTATGTCTAGCAATTTTAGCTTAAACGTAGAATTCATTGAAATCTATTTCACAAAACTCTAATCCATTGTTTGTTATGAGCTTCTTTACCTTCCTCCTAGTTTGGTTCTCAACAAGGGCTTTTCACTTCTTAAAAGTAGGAAAATCTTCATTTTTATACCTTAAGAAATAAACCAAAACTTTGCGGGAGAAGTCATCAATCAAGGTCATCATATAACATTTCCCTCTAATAGAGGAAACTTTAGAAGATCCCCAAAGATCTGAATGAATGTAATCAAGGGCACTTTTGGTACGATATGTAGCAGTGGAAAAGCTGGCCTTTTCTGCTTACCAAAGACACAATGCTCACAGAATTCCAATTTACCTATATCAAGACTAAAAAGAACTCTCTTGCAAATTCATACCTTTCTCACTCATATGTCCTAGGCATATATGCCATAGACAAGTGAGATCACTATCAAACAATGAAGATATGGACATAGAAGCTGAACATGTGACAGTCGAACCTTGTAAGACATAAAGGGAAATATACCTATTACCTTTCATAATGACCAGAGCACCTTTAAATACCTTCAAAACTCCGCTTTCAACTGAATACTTACACCCTAGTGACTCAAAGGTGCCTAAGGAAATTATGTTACATTTCAGATCAGGAATATATCACACATTGGATATGTCCTGATACAACCATCGTGGGTTTTGATTTATACATTACCTATTCCATCAACCTTGCACTGTGCGTCATTGCCCATTAAGACATCTCCATGGTCAACAAGTTCATAGGTGGAGAATCAGTCTCTGTGAGAAGGCATGTGGTAAGTACATCCATAATTTCAAATCCACTCAGTTGTACTCCCCTTTTCAAAAGAGGTAATCGACAATATATCACCATCACACTCAGTGTTAACAACACCAGCTTCAGCAGTAGGTTTGTTAGGTTGTTTTCCTTTTTCATCCCTATCCTTTTTATTTTTCAATTTATAACACTTGGAAATATCATGCTCAATTTTCTTGTAATAATGACAAGTCTTGGAATTATATCCCCCAGATTTTGACATAGATTCCTTTTTAATTGTACTCCCTTTTTTAATTGTTCTACCTCTAATAGACAAGCCCTCAAATTTATCATCCAAATGAACCTTAAGGTTATATTTTTCCTTAGACAACAAGTCAGACTTGACATCCTCAAAAGACATTGTTTCATTATTTCCATATAACATAATCTCCTTGAAGTTTTTATAGGTAGATGGTAAAAAGAAAACCAATAAAACAATCGTATCCTCATCATCAACTATAACATCTAAATTTTCTAGGTCAATAACAATTGAATTGAACTCATCAAGATGAGATTGAATGGGAGTACCTTCGGCCAAACTGAACATGTACAAACACTTTTTGAGATGGAGTTTATTTGCTAGACTCTAGGTCATGTACAGGAACTCGAGCTTCAACCAAAGTTCGGCAGTAGTGGTTTCATGGACCACCTCACAAAGCACCTCCTTGGAGATACAAATTGGAATGTTGAAAGCACCTTTTCATTTAACTCCTCGTATTGCTCATCGGTCATCAAATCGAGTTTCTTTGATTTCCGGTCTAGAGCCTTCTTCAATCAATTATGGGTGAGAATGACCTTCATCTAGACTCTCCAAATGGAAAAACTAATCTTATCAACAAACTTCTTGATATCAAACTTTGTAACGGTAGACATCTTGAACCGAAGCTCTGATACTACTCGTAACGGTATAAGGTGGTAGCAGAAGCAGGATCGAGACCAAGATGAGCGATAAATTTGGGTAAGAATAGTAGTAAAATGTGGGATGTAAGGATTTACGTGATTCTCCTAAGTTGGGCTACTTCCACAGATGATGATTAGCGAAAAAAATCACTATAACGGAGAAGAGACAAATTAAATCATCTAAGCACAACGAGGGTATAAATTTTGTTTATAATCTCAAAAAATAAGTCTCTCCTAAAATAAATATGAATACAAATTTGAGCTAATATTAGTGAAAATAAACTCTCAAATTGTTGAGTGTTTCAACTTTCATATATAAAGATAGGGGGCTCAAGATGTATTTATAATTGTCAAAATCGGCTTTGCTTGGCACCATAAAAAAATTTGTCTTGAAAGTTAGCATAAATGTTTGCGTTGCCTACTAAAAAACATTGCAAAAACTTTGTATTGCTTTGATCATTAAATACTTGGCTTGAGAAATTTGACTTTAGATTTCTTAGTAAATAAACCAACATTTGTAACCACAAATTTACTGATTTAGGTTATGCAGAAGAATTTGGGTCACTAATTCAACAAAAAAAATAATTAAATTGAAAATGGAAAAGAAATTTAAAGACCCTATTAATAATTAAAAAAGGAACTAATGAAAAAAGATGAAGAATTTGAATTGCACAAGGTATAATAAAAGGCATGATTAAAGAGCTAGCTTACGTAGAATTTTTACGGCAATCAATGAAAAGAGTTAGTAACCTTAAGAGGAAACCAGAGAAATACAAAGGAAAGCTACTCCTAGGTTCTACATTAAGACTAAAGGATAGGAACTTTGGCTGATAACCTAAGCTGTGAATTTCTTTTCGATGTTGCATATCTTGATTAAGATGGTCTCTTGATTTCCTCGCCCCAGAGGCTTTGAAATGTAGTTACTGAATCATTCACTTGGCCAAAGTTGTGTGGCATAGGCTCACTAATTCTTTTTAGTTCAGTGATAGGTTGTTTTAGGATTTAACATGAAAGGGGTCTTATCAGGACTTTGCAACCTATAGAAGAAAAAAGAAGAAAGGAAGTGATCCATTTTTCATTTGTTAACACTTTTGTATGATCCTGAAAGCTCAACATACATTTTACAGATTCATATAATATCTTATTGATATTAGATCTTTTTTTTTCTTCTGAACTGACATCAACAATTTCGAAGTTTGGTCACTACCATGAATATCCTACCTCGCTGGAACAGAAACCATTCAGTTTTAATGGGTTAATCCCACCTTATCTATACGAAGAAAGAGCACCACTTTCTTTGCTGCTTAAATCTTTCATGCATTTGAAATGGAGAAACAGCGTCGACTTTTAAAGCATTTCAGTTTGTAGTTCTCTATCTATCAAAATTGTCACAGATCCTGAGAAGAGAGAGTTATAGGCTCCTGATGGCATCCTGTGATTAACATAAATCTTTAAACTTGACTGACACCTATGATCTCGTACAGTGGGAATGTTGAGAATTAATTTAAAATTTTAGAGTTGTTTAATTCCTTTAGAATAGGCCTTAGCTTATCTTTAATCTTATCTTATAAGCCAGATTTATTGGCTGAAATATCTATTTTAGTTTTTTGTATTTTGTCTATATAAGGCAACCAAGTTTAATAATAAAAGCATAGAAGTGTTACGTATTCTTTAATCTTTATCTTATCTCATCTTATTCATCTTCTTTTCTTGAAAAACCCAATAGTGGTATCAGAGTTTTAGATCCTTGAGGAACTATGAGATTGAGTGAGAAAATACAAAAATAAAGTTTTTATGGCTGCCAACAATTCAACAATTATCTCACCTCCAAGTTTCAATGGTGAAAATTATCTAGTATGGACTGTTAAGATGAAAGCTCATTTAAAAGGTCTTAGCTTGTGGCAGTGAGTAAAAAATGAAAGGGAATTACCATTTCTGAGAAATAATCCAACACTCAATCAAATAAGGGCTCATGAAGAAGAAGAAGCAAAAGCTCCAAAAGCTTTATCTATAATTCATTCTGCTATCTCAAAAGTAATTTTCATAAGAATAATGACTTGTGAAACAGCTAAGGAAGCTTGGGACATGCTGAAAGAATTATATCAAGGCAATATTGAAAGAACAAGAAGGATGCAAATCTTAAATTTCAAAAGAGATTTTGGGACTTTGAGCATGAAAGAAATGGAGACCATACAATAATATTCTGATCGACTAATAAATGTGGTGAACAAAATTCAACTGCTAGCTAGGAGAAGATTTACCTGATAGCAATATTGTAGAGAAAATGCTTATAAGTTTGCCTGAAAGATTTAAGTCTAAAATTTCATCTCTTGAACATTCAAGAGATATCAGTCAAATAACTTTACCAGAATTGATTAATGCTCTGCAGGCTCATGAGCAAAGAAGAGCTATAAGAAAAGAGGGAATTGAACAGATAATTGAAGGAGCTTATTTAGCTAAAGATGCAAAGGGAAAAGGAAAAATTCCTTAGTGTAACCATTGCAAAAAGCCTGGTCATGAAGAAGAATATTGTTGGCACAAAGAAAAGCCTCAATACTATAACTGCAAAAGATTTGGTCATCTACAAAAGAATTGTAAATTTTAAAAAAGAAGAACATGCAAATTTTGTTGAAGTGGCTGAAGAAACACCTCTTTTTTAGATTTATTGGTGAGAAGTGCACCATAAAGAGATGTGCTCTAGTATCTATAAGTTGATGATAATATGCATTAACAAATTTGAAGACGGTGATGAGAAGTGCATTACATTAGGAGAGAAGTGCTCTATCCTTAAAATTTTAAATTAAGAAGAAATGTTGAGAATCAAGAGGGAATGTTGTTTAAATTCCTTGAAAATAGGTCTTAGCTTATCTTTAATCTTATCCTATAAGTCAGATTTGTTGGCTGAAATATCTATTCTAGTTTTTTGTATTTTGTCTATATAAGGCAACCAAGTTTAATAATAAAAGCATGGAAGTATTACGTATTCTTTAATCTTTATCTCATCCCATCTTATTCATCTTCTTTTCTTGAAAAACCCAACAGGGAGAATGCATTCCACCAAAAGAAAGAATGATCCATTAGTCATTCATTTGAAATAACTCCATCCAGGAACAAGGCAATTCTTGAGACCAAGAGCACAACTTCTTCTAAATTCTGTTTAGGTTTAGTACTAAAAGCAGCCCCTAGCATATTGATGATACTTGCCATTCCTCATAAAGTCAGCCAAGGGGGAAAAATGATTTGGTCCCATAACTTCTTGAGAGTCCTTCCACCATTTCATAAAACTGGTTCTCTCCAAGAAAACCTCAGGAGAGACCGAATAATTCCTGATTTGAGTCATTGCATAGTGCTCAAATTCGATCACTCTCTGTCTCAATGATTGTTGCTCTTCAGCTCTAGAAATTGCTTCCCTCATTAATTCACATGAAATGAGAGCCTCCTCAACTTTAGCCCAAAAACAAGAATCCTCGGTTAAACTGCTCTCAACAGTTTGTTTCTTCTTATTACTTAGAGTTGAAGTGCCTGCATTTCTCTCTGCATCTTCCTTGTGCCATTGCTCCAACAGAATGTAATGTCTAGGTCTCCCTTGCTTTTCATAGTCTCTTCTGCCACTCTCGCTGTAGTATTCAGCAATGTTAAGTGGTTCCACCATTCTCCTGTAGTTTGTTCCTGCATAAAGCCATGTCATTTCTATATTCTTCCCTCCTTTCCGAGGATTTCTGTCAGCTCGCTCAACCAATTTTCGCCAGTACATCTCAAGATACTTTTTATGCTTGGAAACATCCACGCTAGTGCGAGACAGCATTTGCTTATAACAGTCATAGTATCCTATCTCCTTACCCTTGCAATCCTTCTTGTACCATTCCAAATAAGCCATTTTAACTTTTACTTCATTAAGTTTTCGTTTTGGGTTCAATTCCTTGGTTTTGTTTACAATGCAGATTTTCTCTCGTCTTTCTATTAGCTCGATCAGATTGTGGACACCATTTTGTGGTTGTACCTGCGAATAATTCAGAAGATCAAGCAGGTCAACAATTGAAAGGTAAAAACGAGAAAATAATGTGGGATTGTGGGACAGCAGTGAGGGGAACAACTAACGAGAGGCACTTTGGCTTAGGAAACATATTAGGACAAATTGAAATATTATGCATTCTACTTTCTTCCATATCCAATCAGCAAGCTCTGGACTAAAATAACGCATAAGCATACAGTAGTGTATTTAGCATGGAAAGGAATAGATATAGTTACCTGGATCCCATGATCACAAATTACTTCCAGTTGTAAAACTATCCCTGCTAAAAGAGGATCTTCAACTGATAGTCCCAGCTGTGAATTCCCCTTTAATATAACTCCAGACTCCAGAAGCTTCACCACCTTCCCATAATAATCCACAGATGCTTGACTTATCTTTCCCACATTCATAGCCTTTAATAATTCTGAAACTGTTTCAGGGTCCTCAACAAGCGTGCATCCCGTCTGAGAACACAACAGATATGCCCCAAAAGGCTTGTAAGGAGTAGTTGGATGATCACTGGGTTCAATGAAGATCCTTGGGACCATGTCTTGGTTGCCTGCAACGTGCAAGAAGCAAGAACTCCATTCTGAATTATTTTCTTTAAGGCCATGGTCACCCAGAAGTGGGGAACCAAAAGTGATGCACAGGAGACGGAGCTTGATGCGCGCCTTGTTCAAAGAGTTTAGCACCAACAACGCGAAAAGAGAGGCAATTGATCCTCCCAAAGAGTGTCCCGTAATAATCAATGGAGTCCCGTCACTTGTATCATGTAACTGAACATAATACGGAGGAAAATCAAAAGAAAATCATAGATTCACATCATAAGACTAAGCAACAGTAGTGAAGCCCTTATCTACCGCAAGCAACCTGTAACGATTAAATATCTACAGACCAATGACAAATATTTCAGCTCAGCCATACATTTCCCAATAAAGATTTATATCTGTAAATAGTGATTCTCCCAGTCTGAAACCCCCGTGATGTCATCTGTTAATGTTATTCTATTTCCATCATTTTCTGCGAGCGTTCATAGAACAGGTGCTCATAGAATAAGTAATCTGATACTTGTGTTCACAAAATATGGTTGGCACAGAATAAGGTGATCGATCACCTACTCTCATTACTGTGTGTTTATTGAGCATCCATCCACCCAATTATGCAGCTAAGTACAGTACCTGCTTTTTGAGGTCTAAAAGCTCATTTACATGAGCGTTGAAAAGAGTTACTGCAGCTCTATGAATGGAGAAGGGTAGGTTCCCCTGTGAGGACAGGAAATCAAACTGACTAAACTTCTCATGCTTAAGAGTTGATGATGAAATCAGATCTCCTTCTTTTTGAAGACGTTGTTGTGTCCAAAGTGGTGAAGTAACGAAAGCTACGATGGTGCCTTTTGGCTCCTTAACAACTCTCCACTTCACGAGGAGCGGTAAATTCTGTTGTTGGTTGACATCTGTGTATAGTGGCCAGATTGCACTCCATGACTGGCCTAGCAATCCTGAGCTAAGCACTAGATTTGCAGATTCTGTTCCACTGCAAAACCTGCAGAGAAGAAGGGAAAAGGAACGGAACTTGTACGGGTCAGTTGTTTTGCTTGAACTGAAAAGATGCATGGAGAGTTTGAAGGCAAGTAGACAAATCCTGACTTACAGATTAGATTGGCTCATTTCTGAAGTTTAAACAGTAAAACAAGGGAGAAATGCTTCAGTTCTAACAGAGAGCCTCTCGCCAAAACCTACAAGTCAACGAGTTTCAAGATGTTAAAGTATAATAGTTTAATAAAAGTTGTTGAAATTGGGTTGGAAAGAATTTACTCTTACAATTTCCATAGCCTACGTTTTTAAGAACAAAGCAAGTAAAGTCATTCTTTTCTGCGAAAAAGTTGGATTTTATAGAATCTCAGACACGTAGTAACTATATGTTCCTTCCATGATTTCTATCCACATATTGTTCCAGTTTTTGTGACTTGCTTTATCACTTGGGGAATATTCTCTCCGTGTTTCACTCCGTTTCCTAACCAAGAAACTTCTCCATGGCGGCCACTCGATTTCCTGTGCTCAAGGACTTGGTACTTGAAAAATAAAGTAATTGGTGGTGACTGGTGAGAAGATAAAGCTAACAGCATCTGCTTTGTTTTCCTTTTATATATTCACCACTAGATAAATATCCCTTTCTCACTACACGCGTTTTTTGAACCTTAGTCCATGAGTAGTTCCTTCTTATCCCTCGTCGCACAGGGTTAAGTCCATGGCAGTAAAGCCTTGCATCAATAGATATACGTGTGGATCCCTCTCACATGAGAGACTCTATCATTTCAACATTGTGGCGGCATTCTAAGCATTTGTTAATTTCAACAAATGCAGATATACGTGCTGTTGAAAATGGGTCCCTCTCATATGGAGGGATTCTATCATTCCAACATTGCGGCGGCATTCTAAGCCGCAAGCGCAATATGCAATATTTGTTAATTTCAACAAATGCAGCATTTGTTAAAAAGAAGTTGCAGCTATCTTTAGCTGCTTCAACAAAACACATAACAAAAGCATAGGCAAAAAAACAGGGAGAAACTAGAGCAAATCAAATGTTTTGAAGTTAGGAAAAATTTTCCTAAAAGGTTGGTGAGTAACAAAATAGTGAGGGACTCCATCATTCCAACATTGCGGCGGCATTCCAAGCCGCAACGTCAATATGCAGTATTTATTGATTTCAACAAATGCAGCATTTGTTGAAAAGAAGTTGCAACTATCTTCAGGCAGTGGAGTGTCTATATAAGGCACTCTCTGCTTCAACAAAACACACCACAAAAGCATGGATAGAAAAATAGAGAGAAATCACAGCAAATCAAATGCTCTGAAGTTAGGAAAAATTTTCCTAAAGAGTTGGGGTGACAAAATAGTGAGGTTAGTATTTTTAGGTTGGGAAACACCTTGTGAGCCATTATTTTGGTTTTATCTCTGTATACCTACTATTTGTAATAGTGGAAGAAATATTTTGAGTTTTGTCCGTGGACGTAACTCAAAATTAAGGGTGAAACACGTTAAATATTTTATGTCCATTTTGCCTATTTTATTTTTCTTTTTCATAAAATACACCTGTTGTGCCCAACAAGTAGTATCAGAGCTGTGTGGTATTTTCAAAAAAGAAGCACATCACCAGGAAGAAAAAATTTCAACGTAATTTTTGGCGTTAACCGTTCAAAAAGTTGACGTAAAATGGCAAAAGTGATGAATAGTACTTTTACGTTGTTTTAATAAATTCACAAGGTGACGCAATAAAACAATAGTAACTGGGTCCCGTGGTACTATTTGCGGTACTATTCATAAGTTACTATTTATCGGGTCATGCAATACTATTTCAGTGGGGTCCGACAATACTATTCTGGTGAGTACTATTCACAAGTTACTATTTACCGGGTCTCGCAGTTTCTATTCCAGTAGTGTCCGACAATACTATTCCGATCCCGTGGTGAAAATTTAGAAGATATCTTTTCTTTCAAATTTTGACGTCCTGCTTTCATATTTGAGGTCGATTTTCTCAAATTTGGCTTAATTTGGCAAATGGAGGTGAAGATGAGCAAAATAATCAATTTAAACGGTGTGAACTACCGTATATGGTGAAACAACATGAAGGATCTCTTGATGATTACAAAGATGCATTTGCCAGTATTTTCAACAACTAAACCGAAGGAGATGTCCAACGAAGAATGGGAGTTTGAGCATTAACGAGTGTGTGGTTATATTCGACAATTTGTCGATGATAATGTGTACAATCACATTGTAACGAGACTCATGCAAAAACGCTGTGGAATAAGCTGGAGCAGTTGTATGCTTCAAAGACCGACAACAACAAATTGTTTTATCTGACAAAATTGATGCAAGTAAAATATCAGGAGGGTACTTCTGTAGCTGATCATTTAAATAATATGGAAGGGATGGTTGATCAGTTATCAAAGATGGGCATAAAGTTTGACGACGAGGTGATTGCTCTAATGGTGTGATAACTTGCATTTTGTGTTGTTAATTCTTTGTGTTTTATGTTCTTTTGGTATGTTTTTGTGATGCTTTGCTTGTGTTGCTTTGGTAATTTGGGTCTTTGTATGTTCTAGGTGACGAAATACAAAGTGACGAAATTTGGAACGAAATTGGCTAATCTGGAAACTGAAGATTTCAACATGACCATGTTGAAGGCAACACAGTGCTGTGCTGGCAGATTACTGCATGAAATTTTTGACTTTATTATCTTGAGATTTGGGTCTCAATAACACATTGAAGAAGTCAATGCCTGAAGTTTTGTTTGGACATATAGATGGGTCCCATTTTAATCATCAAGCATTAAAGGAGGGGGCCCACGTTGTTTAATGAAGAGAGGAGAAGCCTAAAGAAATGGAGACCAAGGGTGTGGACGGCAACTTTGAAGCCTTTCCATTTAATTAGAAACCTAGAGAGACTAAGGTGAGTGAGTGGGCTGGTTTGAAATAAAAGGAAGGGGCCCACCCCATTAAAAAAAGAAAGGAACAAAAACCTAGGAGCTCTAAGGTGTGAGGTTTTGACGGCAATAAGGGAAAGGCATTAGAAAAACATTACAACAGTGAAGGAGAGGCGTGGACGACAGCTTTGGGTAGAAGGCATTAGAGAAATATATTACATCAGAGAGTCAAAGATTGCGGCAGTTAGGAGTTGGAGGAGGAATCGATTTTATTATTTCAAAAACACAACAGTGACGAGAGACAGGATTGCGGCAACAACAAAAGAAAAAGCTAGAGAATTGCGACAACTTGAGAGAAGGTGGGAACGGCAGAGAGCATCGGTATTGGAGAATCAGCAGCGTGGACGACAATAACAGCGTATAGGAAGGATTATTTTTATTACATTCAAAAGAGAAGTGGACGACAGTGGGAGAAGGACGTGATTTAGGATTTCGGTGAAGGTTTAATTCCGTTTTTATTTTGTTAATTTCAGTTACAATTGATAGAGACTAGTTTTGTGTGGCTAAGTTTTTAATCTAGACAAGGTACTTTACGTTTGATGCATGTAGTTCGTGAGACTCCTTGAATTTAATTGTTTCAGTTTATTTCTTATGTTTATTTAATCTCTGTGCTTGATCGATTTATTATTGTTAAGTTTGTTGATTAATGAGGCCAGATAATTAATTGACTTGATGATAAATTGCCGAATAGATTAGTTAATCCGTGATTGCTGTCTATCAAAGTGGCGAGTTAATTTCAATTAAGAAGTTAATGAGATTAAATAATTTAGTCTAAATAGATTGCGACTGTTCCGATTCAGTTGGCTAAGATGAGGGTCCATTAGAATTTATTGATGCCATAGATTATATTCTGCGGGGCTTTACTCGGGAATAGTCTAATTGGTTAGGGAAATAATCTGCGGAGCTTTACTCGGGGTTATCGAATAATTACGAA
>JAOQMR010000008.1:10411142-10424989 GCA_027563865.1 Erythroxylum pelleterianum | reverse complement strand
TAAGTGTGGGGAGGGAAAGTTTCAAATTGTTTAGCTTTGTTTGTTTTATTTGCGTATGCGTAATTGTTCGTTTGCGTACCTTGGCTAGGCTTTTATTCATATTATTTTAAATCTTTAATTTTAATTTCTTCTTGCGTGATTTCGTGTTCTAAAATCAATCATTCTCAAATCAATTATTTTTTATTTTTATTTTTATTTATTTTATTTTCGATTTCGCACAAATAAATAATTACTTCACTGGTCTCTGTGGTTTGACCCTATTCACCACTTTACTCGTTTAAGTGTTCTAGAGTAGGAATTTATTTTTGCTGGTTTGACACGCCATCATGGTGCTAGCTTCATTACCAGAGTCTTGGGAGACTTTGAAGGTGTACTGCACCAAATGGCGTATTAAATATGGAGTTTGTTAAAAGCAGTATACTAAATCAAGTGATGAGACGTAAATCACAGTCTGCAGCCTCTTCATTACATTCAGATGTTCTGCTTATAGAAAATAGAGGAAGGAGTCAATCCAGAAGTCCAAAGTCTAGAGACAAGAGCAGAGAAAAGTTAAAACAGATATACAAATGTGAAATGTCATTACTGCAAAAAGAAGGGCCAAATCATGAAATTTTGCCGAAAGTTGAAGAAGGTAAAAGGAAAAGATATGAAGAAAGAAGAAAGTAGAGATGATGAACAAGGTAACATTGTTGATGTATTTAACCTTGTTATTGATACAGAGATAGTCAGCCTGGTGTCGCAAGAAACAAGCTGGATAGTAGACAGTGGATGTTCATGTTACATCTCATCAACAATTTTTCTCATCTTACACACCTGCGAATTATGGCGTTGTTAAGATGGCAAATGGAAATCTATCAAATATTGTTGGCAAAGGAGATGTTTCTTTAGAGACAGTAAATGGTTCAAGACTGTTGCTGAAAGATTTCAGGTGCATTCCTGATATCCGTCTAAATTTGATTTCTGTAAACAAGCTAGATGATGAAGGTTTCCTAAATACTTTTGGAAACGAAAAATGGAAGCTTACAAAGGGCTCGTTAGTAGTGGCCAGAGGTCAGAAGCACTCAAGATTGTATATGATGCAGGTAAAGCTCTTTAATGATTCAATACAGTGGAGAATGATAATACAGTTGATTTGTGGCATAAAAGACTAGGCCACATTGTTGAGAAAGGGATGACTCAGCTTGTAAAAAGGAATATGCTATCTGGTCTAAACCAGATACATCAAAAGAAATGTGTAGATTGTCTAGAGGGTTTCTTTTTAGAGTTCTCGTCCATCCAGAATGAAGAATGTTATAGATCTGATTCACTCGGATTTGTGTGGACCATTGCCAAAGTCACTTGGTAACGCACAGTACTTTGTGACTTTCATTGATGATCATTCCAGAAAAATGTGGACCTATACTCTGAAGACTAAAGATCAAGTGCTAGATGTGTTCAAACAATTTCACGCCTCAGTTGAGAGACAAACTGGGAAGAAGCTGAAATGCATCCGGACAGACAATGGCTGAGAGTACATCGGATTATTTGATGCTTACTGTGAGGAGCACGGTATTTGACATCAAATGACACCACCAAAAACACCGCAATTGAATGGCGTAACTGAGAGGATGAATAGGACTTTGATGGGAAAGAGTCAGATGTCTACTTTCACATTCAAAGTTGCCTAAGGCATTTTGGGGTGAAGCTTTACTTGTCAGCTGTGTATGCATTAAATCGTTCACCTTGTGTTCCTCTCCAGTATGAAGTTCTAGAAAAGGTGTGATCAGGAAAGGATGTTTCTTATGATCATTTACAGGTCTTTGGTTGTAAGGCTTTTGTCTATATTCCTAAAGATGAAAGGAAAAAGTTTGATGTCAAGACACGACAGTGTGTATTCGTTGGTTATGGTCAAGATCAATTTGGCTATAGATTTTATGATCCAATGCAGAAAAGACTTATCAGGAGTCGTGATGCTATGTTTGTTGAAGATCAAACTATTAAAGATATCAACAAGGCAGAAAAGGAAGTTCCAAGCTCTAATGATGACTCAACAAGTTTTCGATTGAATCCTCCAACAGTGGTGCCTAGACAAGTTGGAGATGAAGTGCAGAATAATCAGCTAGAAACTGATAATGAAGCTGCTCCCAATGAAGTTGAACCAGAGGATGATGATGGTGTTCACATTCAACCACCAGCACCTGAAGATTCTCAAGTCCCAGTTCGTAGATCTAGTAGAAATAGACAACCATCTACTAGATATCCAATTGATTAGTATGTAATGCTGATTGACGGGGGAGAACTAGAAAGTTTGATGAAGCCATGAATGATGAACATAAGAAGAAATGGAAAGAAGCCATGCAAAACAAAATAAAATCCTTGCATGAGAATAAAACATTCGACCTGGTGAAGTTGCCAGAAGGCAAAAGGGCATTGAAGAATAAATGGGTGTTCAGAATCAAGCATGAAGAACACAACGACCATCCTCGATTCAAAACAAGATTAATGGTCAAAGGATTCAGCCAAAAGAAGGGTATTGACTTTGACGAGATATTTTCACAGTAGTAAAAATGACATCTATACGTACAGTGCTAGGGCTAGCCACAAGTTTTAATCTGGAGGTTGAACAAATAGATGTCAAAACTACCTTCCTACATGGGGATTTGGAAGAAGAGATATACATGGAGCAGCCAGAGGGTTTCGTAAAAAAGGGGAAAGAATACTATGTTTGTAGACTAAAGAAGAGTCTATATGGTCTAAAACAGGTACCAAGACAGTGGTATAAGAAGTTCGAGTCTGTTATGGGGGAGCAAGGCTACAAGAAGACTACTTCAGATCACTGTGTATTTGTGAAGGAATTCTCTGATGATGATTTTCTTATTTTATTGCTCTATGTGGATGATATGTTAATTGTTGGTAAGAATGTTTGAAGAATCAACAATCTGAAGAAACAACTAGATAAGTCTTTTGTCATGAAAGACTTGGGATCAGCAAAATAGATTCTTGGCATGCAGATTATCAGAGACAGAAGCGCCAAGAAACTATGGTTGTCACAAGAGAAGTACATTGATAAAGTACTTCAAAGATTCAAACTGGACAAGGCTAAAGCGGTTAGTTGTCCTCTTGCTAATCACTTTAAATTGAGTTCCAAAGAGTGTCCTTCTATAGATGAAGAGAAGGAAGAAATGTCCAGAGTTCCATATGCTTCAGCAGTTGGAAGTTTGATGTATGTCATGTTTGTACACGGCCAGATATTGCTCACGCAGTTGGAGTTGTGAGTCGTTTCCTTTCAAATCCTGGAAAGGAACATTGGGTTGCAGTCAAGTGAATTCTCAGGTATCTTCGAGGGTCATCCAAAATATACTTATGTTTTGGAAGAGCAGAACCTGTGTTAGCTAGTTACACGGATACAGATATGGCTGGAGATATTGACTAGAGAAAGTCTATATCAGGTTACTTAATTACTTTTGCAAGGGGAGCTGTGGCATGGCAATCAAAGTTACAGAAGTGTGTTGCACTTTCTACAACTGAAGTGGAGTTTATTGCAGCAACGGAAGCCTGTAAGGAGTTGCTATGGATGAAGAAGTTCTTTAATGAACTTAGTATCAAGCAAGAATAATATCAACTATTTTGTGATAGTCAGAGCTCTATTCACCGTAGTAAGAATGCCTTATTTTACTCACGATCAAAACACATTAATGTGAGATATCACTAGATCAGAGATGTGATAGAGACGAAACAATTACAGTTAGAAAAGATTCATACTGATGAAAATGGATCAGACATGTTAACCAACATTCTACCAAAAGGCAAGTTCGAGTATTGTCGATCAGTAGCAAGCTTGACAGAGCCCTCCATGTAATCGGGAGGGGGAGATTTGTTGGAGATGAGTCCCTCTCACATGGAGGGACTCCGTCATTCCAACATTGCGGCGACATTCCAAGCCGCAACCGCAATATGCAGCATTTGTTGAAAAGAAGTTGCAGCTGTCTTCAGCTCAACAACGCACACAACAAAAGTATAGATAGAAAAACAGAGAGAAACCAAAGCAAATTAAATGCTCTGAAGTTAGGAAAAATTTTCCTAAAGGGTTGGTGAGTGACAAAATAGTGAGGTTAGTATTTTTAGATTGGGAAATACCTTGTGGGCTACTATTTTAGTTTTATCTCTATATACCTACTATTTGTAATAGTGGAAGAAATATTATAAGTTTTGTCCGTGGATGTAGCCCAAAATTAAGGGTGAGCTACGTTAAATATTTTGTTTCCATTTTGCTTATTTAATTTTTCCTTTTTACAAAATACACCTGCTACGCCCAACACGTGCCTCCGAAGATATCTTCTATACATGCTATCACAAATCACAAAATTAGCTTTTTGACGAAACAACTCATCTTTTGAATATGATAAAACTTCACTTACATACCCAAAAAATGTAGAAATTAAAAAATTACTTCGAGTAAAAAAGTTTGTATTTTGTGTGTTTAAAACTATTAGAAGGTAGTTATTTCTGAATTTACATAAGATTATACACAAGAATATGCTATTTAGATTATTAAATAAAATTTCATAAATCTATAAACATTATCTATCTTTAATCTTAAGGTCATAAGGAATTGGATATCTTGAGTTTGAAAACAAAGTTTTTGAAATCATTAAGATATATGAGACCTAGTGAAAATGTCTGCAATTTGAGATTGTAAATAAGTAGGGAGAAGTCAAATAATGCCTTGAATAACATGTTGCATAAGTTAAAGAGCTTTTAGCTTTACAATGTTGGAATTTTGAGGATAAAGAAGATAAAAGAGATGAAGATTGAACAATACGTAAATACTCTCATACTTTTATTATTAAACTTGGTAGTCTTATATAGACTAAATACCAACAACTATTAGAGAATTTCCAGCCACCAAATCTACTTTAAAAGATAATATTAAAGACAATCTACAACTTATTCTAAGATAAAAGCTAATCTAATATTTATTCTAAGACCTATTCTAAAGGAATTTAAATAATTTCAAATTTTGAATTAATCTTCAACATACAAGACCCCATATTCCTCATGTAAGGGGATTAAAAAAATGTAGTGCCAAGTTGCAGGAGATACAATCCCTCGTGGGAACCTTAGATTTATCCTAAATTTAGTTCAAGAGGACCCAAATATGGTTTCACCACTACTAGAGGTCCTTAAAGCCGGTGCAATAAGAGGGCAAGCAATTTTACTCGTCATTTCATAGACAAAAGGCTATCATTTCCTTTAATGTAGACCCGGGCAATATCTAAATACAGAAAAATGGGGTTAGAGAAAACACTCACAAATGAGAAAGATTTCTTCTTGTTTGAGTTCAATAATAAATCAAACATACTGAAAATCTTAAAGTAGGAGCCTTGGCACATATAAATGAGACACTAATGCCGCTTTAAAGATGAAAATCAAGCATGGTGTTGGATAAACAGAACGCAAAGATAATCTCTATATAGACACACTTTAACAGTATACTTTTGGAGTATTAGTCGTCCATTGAATTAAGCTACTCGACTAGTTCCATTAGAAGAGCAATATGCATGAAGGAGAACACTATGACGCTGAGAAGAATAAGATATGCCGGAATAACCGAAGATGCATAATTTTATTTGTTTCCTAGGCATTAGTATAAATAACATTCTATCACTGAGCATTGCTTATTAATCCTTAGGAACCAAAAAAGGTACTAAACTAACACGCAATGGCGAGCAAAGACAAATGTTATTCTTTATTTATAACTAAAGTTTTCCAGTACCTATCAAGTGACTCGTATATACTTAGTAACTGAGGTTGCTTAGATTCTTAAGACTTAAGAGAAAAACGTATGTAAGATTAATTCAAACCTATTTTGCGACTTTGTGTCAGACTCAATTTAGTCATGGACTTTTTATCATGCTTAGACTTCAAATACAAAAAAAAACTTCTATTATATAATTTTACTATATGCCTATTTGAGTTGACTTAAAGTTTTCTTTATCCCCTAAAGTTTGTACTAAAATTTAAGTTAGACACTATAATTTTTTTGTCAATGAACCAAAAAGACTGTTAGGTTTAAAAACTGTATAAACTGACTCCATACTAACAAAATTGTCAAGGTTCTAGCTGTTTTTTTTTTACCTGACAATTTTTTTAACTTAAGAGCCCACGTTAGTCATATAGTTTGGCTAATGTGTATCTCTAAATTTGGATCTTCTCTCTTATTGTTGGCAGGACTTAGTTATTTTTGTCTCCTCTCTTGATCACCACTCTCTCATCTATCTCCTCTTCTATTCATGATTGTCATCTATTTATGAATATGTGTTAAAAAGTATGTGAAACTCGATAATTTTAAATTAATGAATAAATTACCTATTATAATAAATATTTATAACAACTTTATATAATTCAATCATAAAATAAATATGATAATAATAAAAAAGATACTAGAGACAAAAATATAAAATTAATTTATAATACTTTACCTAAACTATTATTGGTCAAGATCCACACCTCAAGTTTTACTTAGACAACTGTTGTCTTTTTCCTTCAATGAATGAAGAGGAATTCTGGATTCAACATTTTTGTTATCACAAGTGAAAAGGAATCTTTTCTCTTATCTTCATTGGTGATGCTTGCACTAGTGAAGTATTCACCACTCCAACCTACTTATTTACTCTGCGAACACCTATCATATTGTAGCACTCCACTCTCACAAGATACGTACCCGACATCCTGAGTGATGTCTGAGTACGTACGCTGTAAGGGCGGTATGCTAGAACAGTTAAACACTCGAAACTTAGTACAAAATTTTCAAATTTATCATACGTATATATAGAAAACAATAATCAAATCGGGCTCACTTTTTTAAAAGAACATTTCCATTCACAAGTGTTACCAACATTTTCAAATCATCAAAGTTTTATTAATCACTAGGGCCCATTACAGATACAACACACTTTCAATCATAATGTCATTACAATACAAATGCATTTGCATACACAGTGTACAATAATTTCGGAATACATACTTTAATACAAAAATTAATGGAAAATTCTATACAGACTCAAACTGATCTCGACGTCTATCTCTTACTTGAATGCAGTGGCTATACTCCCGTTTGCCTGACGGGTTAACTCTTCTGAGCCTGAAAAATATTGCAAAATTTGGGTAAGTTTTGCAAACTCAGTGAGTAACCATCCTTGATGGCTCACTCAATCACATAACACATATAAACACTTATAAACATATAATTCACTTCTTTCCATTTATAATTATTTCAATCATTCAAATACTTATCACGTTCAAAAGTCATTGAAACTATTTAAAACATACATATCATATGCATATGCGGTGCTCATGAGGCTCACTTTCCATTATTATTGTTGTGATTGAGTGCCTATAACTGTCCCATATCCATTGTGGATACCAGGCTCATTGAGAACTGTCCCGTATCCATTAAAGATACTAGGCTCATTTTACATAGTGAGCCTTTGGCTCTTAATCACAATCATATTCCGAGCTTTAAGCTCTTTTTCACTTTCTAAGCTTGAAGCTCTTTTTCGGTGGCTACTCCGATCACAATTGCCTTTATCTTTTATGCATTCATGAAATGAAATGCATCACATTTATTCAGTTAATTAAAAATTCTCAATATCTCACAATCATATTCTCTATGATATTCTCATTCACATTTGTCATTGGACCTTAGTCTAGCATTCAACATTAAAGTTGAGAATCACTTATTCAGTCCAATTCACATTCAAGGATTTTCACATGTATCAAACTCCTAAGACATTCAATGTTTGGAATCAGAACAATCACATTCACATTTCATAATCATTTAATCCATAATACATAAATAAAACAATAAGAAAAGTAAGATCATCTATGTCAACTCACAGTACACTCCAGATTAGCATTAGCTTCCATAATCTGGAAACGTCTGGATGCAGATGTTTATCCTACACATCAACATTATGCAATACACACATTGCAGACACACATTAATAACTTAGCACAACTATAAGCACTCATTTATGCACAATTATGTATATGGACTATGTACAATGCATGCTCAATGACAATCTCGGGTATACTATCAAATTTCACAACTTAAGCACATTCTCATTTTTAGCATTATTTGTTCTCATAATATCAAACTCTTATTCACTTTTACTTGATACCCATTACTCATCTCCTTTGAATCACAACTACAATCATATGAACATCTTTCATTCCCATTATAATCACGCCTTTGGTACTTTGAGATCAACAATTTATTTACTAATGTTATTATAACATTATATAATCATACAAGATCCAAACTCTCATTTCTTCTTATAATATCTCCAAAATTCCAAACCTTCGGGTCAATTTTTCATGAACATTTTGACAAGAAAATATAGTAATTTAGCAACACTTCCTTCTAGAAAGTTGTTCTCCTATTTCTTAAGTTTCTAATGACACTTATATCATACAATTTGATTTAGTATTCCGAAAGTTACACTCTAAATATTTTTGACTATTCTTAAACTTCAATTCAGATTTTGGAATTCTAGAGACAGAATTAAAATTTTATTTCTTCAAAAAATTTGTAACCTTATGTCTCTATTTTACTCTAAATAAGAGTCATTCCATTTGGATAACTACAGAATAAGTTATGACTAAAATGTCGAAGCATGTTCAGTGAAAATACTCCAGTCAAGAAATTCCAGAACTCGTCGTCAATTTCATCCCAATTTTATCAAACAATCTCCTCCCAATGATTTCAGATGGATATAATTTTTCTGGAGATGAAGAACAATGTGTTACGAGTCTGTTGGTTCAAAAATCAAATCATTTAGAGGTCGGAAGAGGAAGTATGGTCAAAAGAATAAGGGATGTTCGAAACTGTCCACCTTCACTGCACCTTCACTATGCACTATCGTACAATTCCAATTGATCCTCCATTGTTATGATAGTGCTTATGCACGATCATACAAGTGAACAGAATAGTAGTAGGCTTTCAAGATTGGGTTTGTAAGGGACACTTGTCACTCATCCATCTTTTAAGGCTTTAAACTAGTTCTCATTTAACTAGTCCAACCAACTCCAAAATTTTGCTACAATTGTCTCCCAATTTTTAATATCATTTTCTAAAAAATTCTAAAGTCTTTTACAAAATTTCTCCAATTTTGTTTGACTCTTATTTCTTCCATTCATAATTGACTTACCACTTGGCAAATTTTTTTAGTCCAAAAATACTCATAATTTTTGAAAATTTTCCTAAAATTCATCAAAATTCTAATCTAGCTATTTATACATCTCCAAATCAATTGTCAATACAAAGGATTCACAATTCTTAATATAAGCACATTTATAATCAATTATACCCGAAAATGTCAATGAATGCATGCACAAACATTTTAATGTATGCAAAAATTCAAATTCACTTGCGTGTATGCTAACATTATGTATGAGCATAAAATGCATTTTTCTTAATCTCCCTTGATCTCACATATACCGTATTTTAGGGTTCTAACTATTAGTATAGAAACGGGATGCTACATTTCTCTCCTCCTTAACAAATTTTGTCATCGAAATTCTTATCTGACTGATCAAAAAGGCAGGGGCATCATTTCCTCATATGCTCCTCCATTTCCCATTTAACCTCATCACTCGAATAATGTTTTCAAATGACCATAGTCAATAGACTCACTAGGTCTTTCAATTACTTATTTAGTCATTTACTATCTTAATTGGTTCCTTAACATATCTCACATTATTCACAAATTTCACTTCCTGTGTCAACATTACATCTATGTTAGATCGTATCAATATTTCTTAACATACTCCTATGTGACACAGTGTGAATCTAATATATCATTATTAGTAAGATTAACTTAAGTTAATGGTCCTATGCTCTCAATAATTTCATACGGACCAATACAGTTCGAGCTTAGCTCCCTTTTCTTTCTAACCTGAGCACACCTTGCCAAGGTGAATCTCTAAAAAACAATTCATCTTTTGCTTACTATTTCTGTTGGATCCCGTTTTTGGAATCCAACTCTTAACAAAATACCATCATACTTAAGCGTGGTTCCTTTTAATCTCTTCTTGCTCTGATACCAAACATGTTGGATCTTGCTTGCGGAACCCAACCTCTTGAACCATAAAACATATGCGTACTATTGCTCATTATACAAACGTGAGCGTAATCCAAAGAAATCATGAAGCTTAAAGTCTCATACCATTTCTATGTTCCTTTTTCCATAACCACATCTTACTTATATATATATAACAACAATTCATGTGCAAATTCATCATCTCAAATCAATAACTTACTCATATTATACCTAATTTCAACTCAACCTCAATCATATACAAATTGATATTTCCACTCATCAACATCCATACATAATTCATAATTACTTAACATCAAATAATAGAGCTTTACAAGCTCTAAAGACATTCCAAGCCATAATACAACCCAACCCTTCCTAATACTAGTATTAAGTCAATAAGACAACCATTACAATCAGCACAACCAAATCTACTTTGTATGCTAATCAATACACACTTACAAATAAAAGCCTAAAATACTAATTCCTATAGGAGAACGTAGCTCTAAATGCTAAGTGAGAAATCACCAAAGGCTAAGTGTAAATATTCAATGTACATACTTAAGTTCTAACACACCCATTTAACTTTAACACCAACTAATCATTCTGTTAATTTGTTAACAATTTGTTAAAGTAGTTAAAAAGGTTGTTAATTAGTTAGTAGATGGTCAAACAAGTGGATGAGTTAGTTTAGCAACATTTTTCCTTTCTTCATTATAGCTTTTATATAAGTAGAGGCATAACCATCAATAAAAGACATATCAAGAATTTATTGGTTTAAAAAACTTTTCATGGTATCAGAGCAACTGATCGTTAGTTGCTGATAAAATACCCACTGCTAATAACCCATTCTATAACAACTAATCACTGCTAATCTGATAGAAGATGATTACAGTCAGGAAATAAGGCAGAGAGCTTAAGCATAGTTATCACAAGAGCATATAAGCCAAATCTCCAAAGATCATGTACAGCTTTAACCATCAGATCACCCAAGTATAGTTCTTGTTTCTTCTCCTCTTAATGAAACTAACTATATGTCATGGTCATCCATGAGAACTACCATAAGAGCTAAGGTGAAATTAGGGTTCATTAATGGAAAATACCCCATGCCGATTGAAACATCACTTGAATATGAACATTGGGTTCGGGTTGATTACATGGTAACATTGTGGATACTAAATTCCATCTCCAAAGGGATGAGTTGCAAGAGAGATTTAGTGAAGAACCAGATCCTTCTGAATGATTCTGTGTGTAGTGTGAATAAAGCATATTTAATGATTTTAAGGGTGGAAAAGTAAAGGGAAGTGTATGCCATGGAACATGTCTCTAAGCATAGTGTTAGAGTAGTGCCCTAAAGGCAATCGCATTTAGCGCGTTTTGTACAAAGTTGTGTATAAAATTTATTTTCAATAATAAAGAAAGGCATATTTTATTAATTTAGTGTTCATTATTTATGAATTGATATTGATCTATAAGCAAATTAATGAAGTTTATGATAAATGACATAGCAAGAAGGAAATCATCAAATCATGATGTGATCATACTATTGAGATTTCTACCATATGCAATTATGTTAGTATCTAAATTAATGTCAGATAGACTAGCATATGTCAAACTCCTTGATTTGATCAAGCAGTGGATCTCAAAACCTGTAAACATGAGATGTTTAGAGTTGACATGTGAATGCTTACTACAGGTGGTAAGTACATTAGATGACCTACTATGAAATCATCATATGGATGTCCTATTCTAATGTCAGTGATAATCTCATCATAGCAATGGTGTAAGTATTCTTAGACTTGAGGTACTCAAGTATATCTTGGATAATGATTCTGTGCCTTGTTGCCTTATAAAGGTCACTCATAGGGTGGTGATTAGGTATATGTTGAGGTATTCGAAGGTAATTGAGTAGCCAATAGAGGATTCACCACTTTTGTGATAACAGAAGATGATAGCCACGGCCTCTTGTCAGGGTCATTACTTGGAAATCTCTGGTCGGAGTATATGTGTCATGAAGAATGCCTTCATTGACATATGGAGTAATGAGTCCCAGGATAAGAACTGATATCACTTGGACTAGATTTGACGTAGTCAGCCTAGTGAGAGTTGACACTTTTCCCATACTCATAACCAAGTAGGGTATAGTACGGTGAAAGGATAAATTGCACAGTAATTGTCTATAGGAGTGTCCGTGACGAAAAGGGGTTCATTCGTCAAATCATTTATTTTTCAGTTAATTGGAGGTCATGATGTGTTGCTAGATGCCGCTAATGACTTGCTTGAATTAAGTGTTAATTTAAGTGGCCAATATAACTGAGAACTTAATATGTCACAGGCATAAAAGTGACTTGGAGGATTCATAAAATGGTTTTGGATAGAGATCCATTATATGGAGAGCAATAGAACCAATTGGACCCCGATGAGATCGCGACATCAATATTGTTGAAACAGATCTCCGGTGTTTTTTCACACCCCGAACCCAGTAGGACTGACCCCAATATATATATATATAACATGTGTGTAACATGGAAAAGGAAGAGAGACTTCTTTAAAGTTGCATTTATTGTCTTTAATTGATAAAAGACAAAAACAATAAAAGATAAAAGCAAAAAAAGGCAAGTAATATGAGTGAATCGTGAAAAACAAGTTTTTAAGTAAAGCCTTCTTCACGATTCTCAGATGATTCTGTCTCATTTTTTCTTACCTTTTTCATCTTCTTCCTCTCCTTCACATTGCTCTCCATAAAACAAAGGTGAAAGCTAGCACTCTTGCCTTTGTTCTAGCCATTTCAGAATCAAAGAGTTTGATTCGGTCTGCGTAGATACTGTTGGAGACGATTTGTTTTGGTCGTTGTGGTTTGCGACAACCCGATGAGTAGAAGATCGAAGAACAAAGGCAACTACACATAAGGTTCATGGTTATTATATGAATGATTGATTTATGTAAATGCCATGAATTCCTATATATATATATATATATATATATATAAGCTGATAAAGCCGGCACCGCAGGCGCCGTACACCACCATACACCGTTCATCTTACACAGTACACAGTACACACCGCCGCAACGTGCTTAGGATGGTATCAGAGCCTAAACCTCTACTATTGTTAGATATCTTTATAATATTTGTTATGTTTATATTGTTAGATTATGTTGTTATATACTCTGTGTTGAGTTATGTTTTGCGATATTTTGTATCTATGTAAAAGTTTGTATAGTATTGGAATATGAATATAGAAAGGAATATGGATTTTAAGATACTTGAGGAAGAAGATACGTCATTAAAAATTGATAAAGAAATTATTGAAATACAGAAAACCATAATATATTATGGACAAAAAATATTACAATATTATGAACAGATAACTTTAGATTTAGAATCATTGATAAATCATAAAGTAAGTAATAAAGATAAAGAAAAGCTAATAATTATTAAAGAACAAAGTGATACAGATCTCATAAAAGATCCCTTTAGGATACATTTAGAAAAAAATAAAAAATGTCTAGTTCAGACAGTGATATAGAAATTTCACCAGAATTAGATAATTTAGTAACCCAACTTAGAAATTTAGAGCTTCAGGATAATTTTATAAATATTAAACCTTCAGGTATAAAGGCCGAAAATCCAAATATAACAGACATACCTAGTTCAAGTAGGAACCCATATATAAGACAACGAACAAAACAGAGTTTTAATAAACCCGCTACAGGATATGCAGGATTAATGCATAGTGGAATAAGTTCAGATAAATATACACCCTATGA
>JAOQMR010000008.1:10398815-10411042 GCA_027563865.1 Erythroxylum pelleterianum | reverse complement strand
TCCTCAAGTATCTTAAAATCCATATTCCTTTCTATATTCATATTCCAATACTATACAAACTTTTACATAAATACAAAATATCGCAAAACATAACTCAATACAGAGTATATAACAACATAATCTAACAATATAAACATAAAAAAGATTATAAAGATATCTAACAACAGTAGAAATCTAGGCTCTGATACCATCCTGAGCATGTTGCGGCGGTGTGTACTGTGTACGGTGTACGGTGGTGTACGGCGCCTACGGCGCCGGCTTTATCAGCTTCTGATTATTATTAATCAAATCCAGGGGGTGTGGATGGTGGATTGAGAATTTTCAACTAGGTTTAATGGTATTTCCTTTAATAGGAACATACATCCTGGACTTAGGGAAAGTCCCAGAACATTTTTTTTGTTTTCCGCACCATGTGTATATGATGCAAGCACTGGGATTTTCCTACATTGGTATCAGAGCCACTTGTGTCCCATATAAAGGAGAAATATAAAGGAGAAACCATAACATATGTGATGCTTCCGATTGGTTGTGACAGTTGTGCATTCTGATTATGTTGAATTCGAAATCAGTATAGAGATATTGTTTTCAAAATGTTCTTGCCCATATTTTCTCACGAGATATTCCTGAATATGTACGTGGAAGGAAAAAATTTATCAATGTGATTGTTATGTTTTTTGCTAATTAATTCCCTACTGTTCTAGTTGTTGTGTTTATGCACATTAAATGAACAGGTATGATTGCAAATTCGAGAATAAATTCTAGAAAAATTATTTTTGGGATTTTCTTTCACCGACCTCTTTCTAAATGTTTATAAATGTCTATGAAGATGGAAAAATGTTTTCAAGGTGACTAAATATTTATTTGATAATTTCTTGTGTGCTGCTGGGAATGTCTGTGTTGAGGAACATAGATTCTGGGTTGGCTTGGTTGCTAAGGTTAGTTGAGTTTTTCTTGGAAATAAATTTGGAAAAAAAAATTATGGAACATGTTGAGAACATATTATAGCCTCTATAATTTTCTCAGCATTTATTGCAATTGTTTCAATGATTTTTTCAAGAAAAAGACATAGCTGGACAATTTTGAGAAAATTGCTAGACCTGGTTTGTTTGAAGTGTTGATTGTGTGTTTTTTGGTTTCAATGCCTCGGATCATTTTTTATGTGATAAGAAATATGTGACTTTGATTTTGTATGCATGTCAAATAGATTTGCTTGAAATTGTGTTTCCAAAATATTTTCAGATGCCAAATATGTCATATTGGCATCTCATTAATGTATTCAATTGTCTTGATTGTTTTGGTCGTCACTAGTTATGTGACAAATGCCGAAGTATTATTGATGAAGTGGAGACTACCTAGAGATACTTAGGGTGATAGTTTGATGTTCTCAAATGATTTGAAAATCTAAGAGAATAATATTGTATTAATATATTTCGAGTATTTCATGCCTAGTATGACTAGATTTGACAAGCATGATACAATTAAAGTGTTTAATTGGTACATCAGAGTAGAGGGTGTTACACTTGGTATATTGATATTTTGAATTGGAATTGAAAACATAAGGATTGAAAAAATAGCCGATGCCAACATTAGAAAGCAATTCGGTTCAGAAGTTGAATTGAACGTCAAATCTTTAGATGCATAACACGTCACAACCTATATAGGAAAACCTTATGAGATGGGTGCATTAAAGAATGCATGCTAGGGTTGGTTAGGTGGGATGATGTATGGTTATGGTACAGATTCAATGTGATTGATGAAATGTCCTAAATCATACCATATAGTCATTGTGACTATAATCCTACGACTTAGATGAGACTAGAGTATGAAATCTCTCACACATAATATGAAAACTAACGCCTTCCATTAATATAGAAAGAATCATAATTCTTTTAGAGTTAGGGTTGTTGCATAAACCCAAGCCTGCTCTATATGGATATATTTGAACCATGGAAATAAGATTTCCAGATTAATGGGTCGATTTTCACTAAAAGCATTAATTTGTTTAGTAAACTCAAGTTCAATGTAGACAGAGGCGCAATTGGGTAGCGTACATCAGATATACACCCATTAAGAGTTGATATCCCAATGTGTGTGCATACACGACGAGTTGATAGCACTAGATGATATTTATATCTATGATGCAATTGATATGACCGATACCTACCGATTAACCTAAGGTGGCTTGTTGGGTAAACCCAAGGTCATTCTTAGTAATGTCGAATATCGACCCACTAGGACACTTTGTCATAATTTTTCTTGCATTCGTAATGAGGACTATGGATTCTTTGAAACTAGTGGGAGCTATATGCATGTCATACAAGTCCTTATGATCATGCATGTATTTATATTCTAACATTCTTTCTCTCTTCACATTTAGGTTGATTGAAGATGTCTTCCAGTGTGAATTTGCGCTCACTTATGGATTCTAATAAATTAACTGGACACAATTTTCTTGATTGGCTGAGAAATCTAAGAATTGTTCTCAGATCTGAGGAGCTAGGCTATGTCCTAGACGTTCCACTTCCTGATCTACCCACTGTTGATGCTTTTGATGAGGATCAGAAAGTATATTGTAAGCATCTCAAAGATAGTGACTTAGCTACCTGTATTGTGCTAGCCTCTATGTTACCAGAGTTACAGAAGCAACATAAGTCTATGGATGCTAATACCTTAGTGTTTCATTTTATAGAGCTTTTTGATGAGCAAGTTAGGTCTGAAAGGTTCAAGACCTCGACCTGCGCTTTATAACTAAGATGACTCCAAGGACGTTTGTAGTGTAGTATGCACTGAAGATTAATGGTTATATTGAGAGGTTAGCCACCTTGGGTTTTGTTATGGACTATGAATTAAGTGTTGACTTAATTCTGGTTAGATTGTCTGATCGTTATTCACAATTTGTGTTGAAATATCGGATGAACCAAATCTTTATCCCTAAGTTGATCAAACTACTTAAGACAGCAGAGCAAGCAATCAAGAAGAATAACAAGCCAGTGCTAGTGGTGGACTCTTCTTCTTCTAGTTCAAGAAAAAAGAACCTAAAGAAGAAAATGTCTAGGAAACCAAAAGGAAGTGCATCTAAAAAGAAACTCAAAGAAACTGCACCAAAGGAATTTGCTTCCAATGTGGCAAGACTGGCCATTGGAAGTGAAACTGTAAAGTCTATTTGGAGTCCTTGAAGAAGAAGCAGGCATCAGATGCCCCGGCTCCTTCAGGTATGTTTATCATTGAGATTAATATTGTTTCTGATCATAACATATGGGCATTAGATACTAGTTGTGGCTCACACATATGTAAGGATATAAAGGGCCTCAAGGATAGTAGATAACTCATGAAGGGAGAACTGGACCTGCGCGTGAGCAATAGAGCAAGAGTTGTTGCATTAGCTGTAGGAACTTATTTTTTGTCACTCCCCAGCGTGCTTGTAATTAAACTGGATGATTGTTATTTTGTACCTATTTTAACAAAGAACATATTGTTTGTTTCTTGTTTAAATAAAACTTGTTTCCGTTTGAATTTCAATAACAATGGTTGTTCTATTAGTTTGAATAGAATGTTTTATGGTACTAGTACATTATGCAATGGAATTTACAAATTAGATATGTCGCATCCAATTATGAATGTCAATGACACAAAAAGAAATAAACGAGATAATTTAAAATCAACTTACTTATGGCATTGTCATTTTGCCCATATAAATGAGAGATGCATAGTTAAGCTCCACAAGAGTGGTAGTTTTGGGTCATTTGATTATGAATCATATTACATGTGTGAATCTTATTTACGAGGCAAGATGACTAAGTTATCCTTTAAAGGAAAGGGTAAACGAGCGACTGGAGTATTAAACCTAATACATTTAGATGTATGTGTTCTGATGTCCATCCATGCCAGAAGTGGTTTTCTTTACTTCATTACCTTTAGCGATGACTATTCTCGATATAGGTATCTGTATCTGATGAGATACAAATATGAAGCATTTGAAAAGTTCAAATAATTCAGAAATGAAGTAGAAAACCAACTTGGGAAAGGTATCAAGACACTATGATCTGATCGAGGTGTGGAATACTTAGACCAAGAATTTTTAGATTATCTCATAGATAATGGAATTTTATCTCAATATGACTCCACCTTACACACCACAACACAATGCTATGGCCGAAAGGACCGAACCTTGTTAGACATGGTACGGTCGATGATGGGCTTTGCAAATTTACCAAAATCCTTTAGGGGTATGCATTCGAGATAGCTATTTATTTGTTAAACAGAGTTCCATCAAAGACAGTTGATGTTACTCCATATGAGATGTGGACTAACCAAAAACCCTATCTTTCGCATTTGAAAGTTTGGGGCTATCTAACTTATATGAAACAGATACAGTCAGATAAACTTGATACGAAGTCTAACAAGTGTTTGTTTGTAGAATATTCTAAAGAAACAATGGGATATCAATTTTACTTTGCTAAGGAATAAAAGGTGTTTGTTTCAAAGCATGCTGTCTTTTTAGAGAAATAGTTTCTTTTAAAAGAAGACAGTGGGAGAAAATTTGAACTTGAAGAAGTTTAAGATACTCGAACAGATGCAAATCAACTGCCTAAACCTGAGACTGTGATTCATACAGATGAAGTAACAGTTCAACCTTCTTCAACACAGGAAGTTCGTAGGTCATGTAAGATACGCTTTATTTCCGAGAATATGGATTTCTCGTGATTAAATAAAATGACGTATTACTCATAAAAGATAATGAGCCTACTACCTATAAAGAAGTTCTGAAGAGTTTAGAGTCTAAGAAATGACTTAGCGCCATGAAAGCAGAAATGGATTCTATGTATCAAAACCAAGTATGGCCTTTAGTTGAAACATCCGAAGGAATAAAGCACATACGGTGTAAATGGGTTTTCAAAAAGAAAACCGACATTGATGGTAATGTGATTACCTATAAAGCAAGGCTTGTGGCCAAAGATTTTCATCAAAGACAAGGAATTGACTACGACGAGACCTTCAACCCAGTAGCAATGCTTAAATCCATTAGGATGCTCCTAGCCATTGTCACTCCTTATGATTATGAGATATGAAAAATGGATGTGAAGATAGCTTTCCTAAATGAAAATCTAGCCTAAGATATGTATATGACACAACCAAAGGGCTTCATCTCTTAAAATGGTGAAAAGGTATGCAAGCTTCAGAAATCCATATATGGATTGAAACAAGCATCCAGGAGTTGGAATACACTTTGATGAGATAATCAAAGGGTTTGGTTTCTCATAAAATCCAGATGAACCATATGTGTATAAGAAGGTTAGTGGGAGTGCAATCGCATTCCTTGTGCTATATGTATATGACATATTATTACTAGGAAATGATGTCTCTATGTTAAAATCTATGAAGATTTGGTTGTCCAAACAATTTGCCATAAAAGATCTTGGTAAAGCAACTTATATCCTATGGATAAAGATCTATAGAGATAAATCGAAAAGATTGCTTGGTCTTTCACAATCAATGTACATAGATAAGATGCTAAAAAGATTTAGCATAAAGCAGTACAAAAGAGGGTATCTTCCCATGACTAATGGGATAACACTCTCGAAATCTATGTGTCTTAAGACACAAGATGAGATGACTCACATGAATATGATCCTACATGCATCTATAGTAGGATCTATCATATACGTTTTTCTATGAACGAGACTTGATGTATCATATGCTCTAAGTGTTACAAGCAGATACCAATTGGATCCTGGTGAGGGTCACTGGGTAGTTGTTAAGAACATCCTCAAGTATTTGTGAAGGACTAAGGATGTTTTCTTGATATATGGATATGGAAATCTAAAAGTGAGCGGGCATACAGATGCTAGATTTCAATCTGATAAGGATGATTTTAAACCCCAATCCGGATATATATTCATACTGAACGGTAAGGTAGTCAATTGGAAGAGTTCTAAACAAGAGACAACTGTCGATTCAACAACCAACGCAAAGTATATTGCGGCTTCAGATGCAACAAAGGAACTAGTTTGGATTTAGAAGTTCATTACTGAACTTGGTGTGGTTCCTAGCAGTAACGGGCTCATACAGTTGTATTGTGACAACAATGGAGCTATTGTGCAGGCAAAAGAACTAAGGTCTTATCAACAATCTAAGCACGTACTCTGCAGATATCATTTGATTAGGGAGATCATTAGTTGAGGTGATATGCAGATAGAGAGAATTCCCACCGAGCATAATTTTGTTGATCCGTTGATGAAGCCATTGTCATAGAATAGCTTTGACTCTGATGTACTCGCCTATGGTATTAGATACTAAAGCGATTAACTTAGGTTAAGTGGGAGATTTGTTAGAGTAATGCCTTAAAGGCAATCACCTTTAGCGCGTTTTGTACAAAGTTGTGTACATACTTTATTTTCAATAATAAAGAAAGGCATATTTCATTAATTTGGTATTCATTATTTATGAATTGATATTGATTTATAAGAAAATTATTGAAGTCTATGATATATGGTATAGCATGAAGGAAATCATGATGTGATCATAATATTGAGATTCCTATCATGTGCAATTATATCAGTATCTAAATTATCCCTAGTCATAGGATTAATGAGACTGTACATCGATGATTCAGATAGACTACCACATGTCAAACTTCTTGATTTAATCAAGCAGTGGATCTCAGAAACCGTAAACATGAGATGTTTAGAGTTGAGATGTGAATGCTTACTAGAGGTAGTAAGTACATTGGATGACCTACCATGAAATCATCACATAGATGTCCTATTCTAATGTCAATCATAATCTCATCATAGCAATGGTGTAAGTATCCTTAGACTTGAGGTACTCAAGGATATCTTGGATACTGATTCTGTGCATTGACTCCATTCCTTGTTGCCTTGCAGAGGTCGCTTATAGGGTGGTGATTAGGTACAGCTTAAGGTATTCGAAGGTAATTGAGTAGCCAATAGAGGATTCACCACTTCTGTGATAGCAGAATATGATACCCACAGCCTTTTGTCAGGGTCATTACTTGAAATCTCTGGCCAGACTACATGTTTCATGAAGAATGCCTTCATTGACATATAGAATAATAAGTCCTAGGATGAGAACTGATATCACTTGGACTATATTTGACGTAGTCAGTCTAGTAAGGGTTGTCGCTTTGCCCATACTCATAACCAAGTAGGGTATAGCACAATGAAAGGACAAATTGCACAGCAATTGTCTATGGGAGGGTTCATGAGATGGTTTGGGATGAGCACGAGTTCATTCATCAAACCACTTACTTTTTGGCCAATTGAGGGTCATGATATAAGTTGCTAGATGCCACTCATAACTTGCTTGGATTAGGTGTTAATCTAAGTAGTCAACATAACTGAAAACCTAATGAGTCATACGTAAAATAGTTACTCGAAGGATTCATAAAATGGTTTTGGATAGAGATCCATTATATAGAGAGCAACAGAACCAAATGGATCTCAATGAGATCGGGATATGTCCCAATGAGATCGCGATATCGATATTGTTGAAATAGGTCTCTGGTGTTTTTTAACACCCGAAACCCAGTAGGACCGACCCCAGTTTAACTGGACCTCCTCAGCATATATATTTAAGGTTACATTTATTGTCTTTAATTGATAAAAGACAAAAACAATAAAAGAAAAAAAAACAAAAAGGCAAGTAAGATGAGTGAATCGTGAAAAACAAGTTTTAAGTAAAGCCTTCTTCATGATTCTCACATGATTCTCTCTCATTTTTTCTTACCTTCTTCATCTTCTTCCTCACCTTTACGTTGCTCTCCATAGAACAAAGGTGAGAGCTAGCACTCTTGTCTTTGTTCTAGCGATTTTTGGATTAAAGAGTTTGATTCAATTAATTTCTCTGATCTTTGCATGGATACCGTTGGAGACGGTCTGTTTTGATCGTTATGGTTTGCGACAATCAGACGAGTAGAAGATCAAAGAATGAAGGAAACTACACACAAGGTACATACTTATTATATGAATGATTGATTTGTGTAAATGCCATGAATTTCTCTCTCTCTCTCTATATATATATATGTTATGAACATGTATGTCAATTGGGAATTTTGAGCTAGGATTAATAGTATTTCCTTATATAGGCACATAGAACCTAGACTTCGGGAAAGTCCCGAAATAATTTGTTTTGTTTTCCGTACCGTGTATATATGATGCACGTACCTGGATTTTCCTACACATAGTGCTTTATTGGCCAGAGGTTATGGATTCAAGAAGGAAGGTTGGAAGGAATATAACAAAGAAAGCAATCAATAAAGTGACAAGACAAGAGAAACAAAGAAAGACAAATTTTGTGATTACGGTAACACAGAGGGACTTGTGAGAGAAACTTGCTTCGAACTACATAGATACTCAAAATAGGATAAGGGAAACAAAGAACAAAAAGGAAAGAAACAACTCAGAATGATGGCTAACCTTACTGACACACCATTTAAACAACCTGATGAGTATGAAATAATCTAGAAGACACCTGAATGAAATTCAAAACTTACTGATTTTATCCAACAAGAGGTTATGAAGTACATAAAGGGAATGAATATTGGTAAGGATAGCCACCACATCAATTTTGTCCATCGAGCAGACTTTACAGGTTTTACACTCAATTTTGTTTTCTCACTTGAATTTATGGAACCTGGTTCATGGATAATTGAAACAGGAGCCTCAAACCACATGACATCAGACCTTAGCCTCTTTGATTAGCCCAAAATCCCAAAAAACTATACACCAGTGTTCTTACTCGATGGATTTGTTAAACTAGTTCATCATATATGTGATATAACCATAAATTCCTCCCTTACACTTACCACTGCTCTTTGTATTCCCAGGTTTAAATTTAACTTGCTTTCAGTTCATAAACTTATTAACTCGGCTGCTATTAAGATCACATTTTACCCATCCTTTTTAATTTTTTAGAACCTACTGACTGAGAAGATTCTGGTAGTAGGAAGAGTTGCAAGAAGTCTTTACATTATGGACAAGTCAAGCTTTCAACAAAATACAATTGATTCTTTTACCTAAAGAGTAAACTTTATAAAAGCTAAGGTAGTAGTTTCTCATAACCTATGTACCTTTACAGAACATATAAATAAAGTGTCTAGAACATATTTATAGCTTTGGCACATCAGATTAAGTTATACACCTCATGTTATCATAAAGTATATTACTAATATATCTTCTCTCGACTCAATACATTTGCCCCATGTGATGTTTGTCCTCTATCCAAACATCAAAGATTATCATTTCCCAAGAGTCAAACCACCTCCTACCACATCTTTGACCTCATCCACAAATATATATAGGGATCATACAAAACCTTATCCATCTCTAGAGCATATAATGTATTAACTATTGTTGATGACTATAGTAAGGCTACATGGACATTTCTACTTCACTACAAAATATAAAAACCCAAAACCCTTGAAAACTTGCTCTCCCTTGTTGAAAACCAGTTCCAAACCACAGTCAAAACCATTAGAAATGATAATGGGAGTGATTTCATCAACTCATAATGCTCAAACCTCTTTTAAAAGCATAGGAAGTTGCCAAACAGAGATGCAAAATTGGAGCATCGCCACATGTATAGAAAGAAACCATTCAATAGAGCTCAAGAATTAAACATGCCTGAGAGGAAAATAGATGGGAATTCCAAATAGAATTTACACACCTGGTCTAGCCTATGTGGAAATAAAGGAACAACAAAGCCTTTAGGGAGACATATAGAAGCTCATCTATCTTTAAATACGAGTTAATAGATGAAATCAGGTCTTTCATGTCGATTTACGAGGAAAAAAGAAAACTAAGAAGCGGGTTAAGGAACATATGGAGCATCTAAGGAAAGGATAGGCAGATGATCATAAAGTAAGAAGGAAAAGAAAGAAATACAAACTAGGGAGATACATACAATGGAAATAAGTACAACATAGCCACGTGAATTGTCAACTTACCTAATTTGGTATAATGATGGACACCATACTAGAATGGTATGATGGAAGGCACCAAATTAAGGTTAATCATGAGAGGGAAACTAATAGGCAAAAAAAAAACATCATGTTTCAATGGGAAAGTGTATGTTTAAGTGATACACGTGGTTGGTTTTGAGACTATTGATGGGTAATTAATTTGGGGTGAAAAGATAATATTTTTTGTTGGGTGTATTATTCCTGATGTATTGGCATCCTTGATATTTTGAAAGAGGGCCTGGTAAACTTTGAATTTATTTTGCATTAATTTTGTTATTGATGAAAATGAAAAACTTGCTCAAATTAATGAATTAGGGTTCAATATATATTATGCAGTGGATACGTGTACTCTTTAACTTTTCAAAACTCTTAATAATTCTTGAGTATGACAAATATTCTTTTCCAACTCATTTTGTGGTCTATTTTTACCTAAAATCAACTCAAATGGTTGTTAGATATAATGTCTAATTTTTTAGCCAATTGACCACATGTCTTTAACTAGTTAAAACATGTGCAATTAAAGTACCAGTTACCTATTATGTCCATAATTGATCAAACTATTGGTTCGATAGTTATAATACTTCAACTACTTAGTTGACACTTCTCTTAAGCTCATGGTACACTAACCATTACGTTTCTTTTTTTTTAGTTAAGTCAATCGAACTAAACTTTTAGAACAGTCAAAATTTCACATAAACTAAATTTCAAAAACACTTTGATACATCAATTTTACATTCTAAGTTTTTCAAAGCATCAAAAATCATATTTTGTTGAAAAGTTTGTTCAAATTTATTTCATAAGTCCTCCAAGCTTTATTTGAAGATCATGAATTTTTTAAAGCTAAAAACAAAATTTCCCTTGATTATAAACATTTTTTATGCATTATCTTACATATAAATGATTATGTAATGATTAATCCCCTAATTTAATAAAAATTAATAATGAAAATTATAATAAGTCATTATATGTAGAATGACTATTATTTCTTGTTTTTAGTCCACTTGACTTAGATTACTTTGCTCTTCCATTGAATTTGAAACTTGATATTTTCCTTAAATATTAAAAAAATTAACTTATTAATATCATCAAAGAAAAATATATAAGTAAAAACATATTTTGTTTTTAATAAACTAATAGATTGAAACCTCACTTAGTCCAATAATTTTAAATGATATTTAATAAAAAAATGATATATTCAAATAATTCATAGTTAACTTCTAAGTAATAGTTTAAGAACTTCACAGTGACGTTGTAAAGATATAGTTAGTTTAAAAATATTTTATAGTCTTGAATTAGAGCTTTAGCTCGTGTCAACATGTTTTTGCCTAACACTACAAGAAAAGTAAGAGTTACCGATGGAAATTGCTGACGGAAAACACGAAAATTCTGTCGGTAATTACATTTACCGACGGAATCATGCGACGGAGACTGACGTCGGCGTCGGCACGGTCGATATTTATTATGGACGATAAGATAATACGGTCGGTAAGATATTACTGATGGAACAGGAAAACTGTCGGTATAGTTGGGAGGAATGTTCCGACGGAACCGTCAGAGAGAGTAGCAATATTTTCTGACGGAACCGTCGAAGAGAGTAGCTTTATTTTCCGACGAAACCGTCGGAGTGAGTAGCAATATATTTTGATGGTTCCATCGGAAAATGCAAAACATCTATACCGACGGTAACTCATGTCGTTGGTAATTTCAGCTCTTAATCAAATATACCCTTGATTGCTTAATCCAAAGGTGGAAGCTGTTAGATCGCTAAAGTCACTTTTAAATCTCTGTAAATATCTAGTTGAATGACGATTTTTCGAAAATCTGGTCGTTAAATTTGATTTCAATTTGAACAATTATAAATTATCATTACATAAGTTTTGGAATTTTAAACCCTTAGAATTTGTTTACAGAGAAAGTTAAATGATCATAAAAAGGAAAAAAACATTCTTAACTGATAATTCAAACATTAAATAATACATAAATGAAAGAGACTATTGGACCCGTGTTTCGACCCCCAAAGTTAAACCCGGGGTGACCCGTCGGAACCGACGAAAGAGATAATCTGCGGAAGCATACTTATCTCACCCAAACATACCTTCGTTTAAAACATATTTATCAAACCATGCACGGATATCCAATATGCTATTAGAATTGCAAAATATTCAACAAACCCATGCTGAAAACAAAATACATTAAGATGCCAAAATGAGATGCTCCATGTACTATCCAACAGAGTACTAACTTAGTA
>JAOQMR010000008.1:10346012-10356376 GCA_027563865.1 Erythroxylum pelleterianum | reverse complement strand
GAAAACCCCAAAACAAACATTATTTTTTACTATGATTCCATTCCTTCATTCCCAAACCCTCAAACCAAACGCCCCCTGAGTATTTCATAGTAAGGTATGAAAGAAATACATTGTTAGCACAAATAGAAGTATAAGAAATAAGGGTTGATAATTTTTTATAATTTACAATTTCAAAACAAAAAAAAGTCAAATAAGAACTAAATTGAAATGTGTAAATATCAATCATGTTACACCTTATTAACTTAAACGAGAATCAAATGAAAAAAAAAAAGACAATAGGAATATAGGCCAACGTTTCCAGAAAAACGAACCCTTAAAACGACATCGTTATGTTCTTCCCCGTCACCCTTTACAATGACCATTCCCCTCCCTTGGTCCCAATTACTCATTTCTCGCTTCTTTCTCTCGCGAACTCTTCGCACCAAGTCTCTCGATTTCGGTATTTCAGTCACAAACACCTATCTTCTCCACCCTCTATCGATCCGATTCGCCGGCAACTAACCCTCCCAGAAACCATAAACCTAAAATCCAAGAAGAAGCAGAAAAACAAACCCAATATTTTTTTTCACAAAATTTAGAGCCAAATCCCACCTTTCAAGCCCATACCCATCAATAAAAATCCAATCATTTCCCCAATCTGATTTTTTTACCCTTGCCAATTTCTTAATTGCCGCTCTTTTTCCTGATCTAGGGTTTTTGGCCATGCGGTTGAGGGTCGTTATAGGGTTTGTCTTGATTTGAGATTAAATTGGATTGGGATTGATGGTTCTGTTAATTGATGAAAGAAGCGTGATTGATCTGTTGTTGAGTTGTAGAAGGAAGAAAGATGGAAGGGAATTACTATTCTCTTTGGGTTCGGTGGTCGCCGCGGCGTTGGTGAGAAGTGGAATCCGCGGCCGCACATGTTGCCGGTTCTAAACTCCTCGACGACTGTAGCTGTTGCCGCAGATTTTTCTTCTTCTTCTTCTTCTTCATTGTCTTTTGAATTTCTCCTCAAAGTATAAATTTTACCCTTTCTTGGCCTTTGTTTTGTTGTGCTTTTTGTTTCATTATGTCTGTCAAGGTTGACTGGACAATTGGATGTTGTTTTGTTTGGGTTCTTATGATCTTGTGTGCTTTCTTTGTCAACTTTTGGTGAGCTGATTTGTGATTATGCTTTCTAGTTCCTGGGTTTGATGATCGCTTGCTTTTTTGATAATCGTGTTTGGTGACTTGACCAGACTTTTGGTATTTCTGTATTTCAAACTTGTTTAATTCAAGACTGTATTTTATGCTTGCTCTTTACGTTTGTGGTTGCTTGAAGCTTTCCCATGTTTTCGCGTTGAGGTATTTGCGTTTCAATTTCTCGTTTTGCTCTCGTTTGTTATTCGAATTGGTCCTTTTGTCTTCTTATCTGAGATGATTGTTTGTTTTTCTTCATTTGATAAAATCCTTTCCTTTTCCTTTTTCCTTTCATTTCTGGATTCAATTCTTCGAATTTCTGTGTTTATGCATACCCAACTACCATTGTCGTCTCTGTCTTGAATGCATGTTTGGGGTTTATTATGTGTAGCTTGTAAGGTTTTGTTTTGTTTTTCTTGTTCCACATTAATGGCAATTTCAAACCAAGGTGTTACCTTTTCTTGTTAAAATGGCTGGTTCTAGCAGCAGTTTCTCATTGTTCAAGTCGATTTATTATTTTTGTTTCTCGCCTAACTGTTAGTGTATTCTGATTTGTCATTGTGTGCCTTAATTGCTTCTCTCATTTGGACTAACGTTAGTTATTGACAACAACTTTTAAAATTCCAAAGCTCCATCTGTTGCTAGGAGTTTAGGACATGCTCTTTGGTGATTATAGTTGCATAAAGGTGCATATATACTTTTTTGATCTACATTTTATTTGAGAAGTCCCGTGGCATTTCACGTTGCTAACTGTAACATACTTTATTCATAGTTGATTATTTGAATTGTATAACTTGTTTTCTGAATTCTTCTTGCACTCTTTAGCTTGCACTCTGTAATCTGTATCTCCCCCATCATGATGTACTTAAATGTTTTCCATCACTATAGGATGGGCGCAAGATTCGTGTTGGTGATTGTGCACTTTTCAAGCCTCCCCAGGATTCCCCGCCTTTCATTGGAATAATTCGGAAGCTGATTACGGGAAAGGAAGAAAGTCTCCATTTAGGGGTCAATTGGCTTTACCGACCTTCTGACGTTAAGCTTGGAAAAGATGCCTTACTAGAAGCTGCACCTAACGAAATCTTTTATTCGTTTCATAAGGATGAAATTCCTGCTGCATCATTACTCCATCCATGCAAAGTTGCATTCCTTCATAAGGGTGTTGAGCTTCCTTCAGGGATATCCTCATTTGTGTGCAGAAGAGTTTATGATATTGAGAATTCGTGCTTATGGTGGTTAACTGATAAAGATTATATTAATGTAAGTGCTACATGTTTTATTTACTTTATAATATTCTTGTAATTCATTATTATTTTGATTAGATCTGTAATAAGTTTTTGATACAGGAACGACAAGAAGAAGTAGACAAGTTATTAGACAAGACAAGAACAGAGATGCATGGGGCAGTGCAGTCGGGAGGTCGTTCCCCAAAACCCTTGAATGGTCCAACGTCTACAGCTCAGTTAAGGCCTAATTCAGACATTGCTCAAAACAGTACATCATTTGCTAAGGTGAAGAAGAGGGAACGTAGTGATCAGGTTTCTGAGCCTGCTAAACGGGAGCGCTTCTGTAAAGCAGAGGATGGAAATTTTGGTCAAAGCAGGGCTGAGCACGCATTGAAGTCTGAGATTGCAAAGATAACTGATAAAGGAGGTCTTGTTGATTTTGAAGGGGTTGAGAAATTAGTACAACTTATGCAACCTGACGGCATTGACAAAAAAATAGATGTGGCTGGACGAATAACGCTTGTTGATGTAATAGCAGTTACAGATAGACTTGATTGCCTTGAGCGGTTTGTGCAACTCCGGGGTTTACCTGTTTTGGATGAATGGTTGCAAGAAGTACACAAAGGAAAAGTTGGTGATGGTTCCAGTCCCAAAGAAAGTGACAAGTCTGTTGAGGAGTTTCTTCTGGCACTACTTCGAGCATTGGACAAGCTACCAGTAAATCTTCATGCATTACAGAGTTGTTATGTGGGTAAATCTGTGAATCATTTGCGTTCCCATAAAAATTCTGAAATCCAAAAGAAAGCTAGGAGTTTAGTTGACACGTGGAAGAAACGTGTTGAAGCTGAGATGAATATGAATGATGCAAAAACTGGATCAGGTCGTGCTGTTTCATGGCCCACCAAACCAGCCCCATCTGAAGTATCTCATGTAGGGAACAGGAGATCTGGAGCATCTGCTGAAGTTGCAATGAGAAGCTCTATGATACAAGCTTCATCATCTAAAAGTTCTCTAGTTAAGCTTGCAGCTGGGGAAAATGTTGCAAAGTCATCTTTACCTGGCACAATGAAATCCACAAGTACTGCAGGGGGTGTTAATTCCAAGGATCCAAATTCTAGAACGTTAACTGGGACTGGAACTTCAGATCCACCTCTCACTCCAATCAAGGAGGAAAGGAGCAGCAGCTCTAGTCAATCTCAGAACAACAGCCAATCTTGTTCCAGTGACCATGCAAGGACTGTTGGTTCTTCATGTAGGGAAGATGCAAGGAGCTCAACCACTGGATCTGTGACTGTGAGCAGAAGTTCCAGTGGTGCTTCTCGACATCGGAAATCAAGCAATGGTGTGCATGGTTCTGTTGCCTCAGGAGTTCAAAAGGACACCATTGCAGGAAAAGTTAGTTCTGCAAACAAGAGTTCAACCTCTGAGAAGTTATCACCAACTGGGGTTTCTCATGATAAAGAATCTGATATACCCATTGTTGATCATGGAAACAATCAGAGACTTATTGTACGTTTACCAAACACTGGTCGAAGTCCTTCTAGGGGTGCGAGTGGGGTTCCTTTGGAAGATCCTACTGCCATAAGTGGTAGAGCTTCTCCTTCCACTGAAAAACATGATAGTCATGATAGGAATGCTAGGGGAAAGGGTGAAGTTTCACGGTCTAATAATGTATCAAGTATGAATTCCAGTTTATGTGAGGGAAAAGATGCACAGCGTGGGCTTGATGAAGGGAATAATGTGATTGCTTTAAATGAGAGACAGAAAATTGACCATGAAAGTCCAAAGATACCAGAAGCATCAAAGGCTACTGGCCCGTTGTTGGGAGTTATTCCCAGATTGGGAAAATCTTACGATGCTTCTTTGAGCTCCATAAATGCTTTAGTTGAAAGCTGTGCCAAGATTTCTGAAGCTAGTGCGTCTGCTTCACCTGAGGACGATGATGTTGGAATGAACTTGCTTGCTAGTGTGGCTGCTGGAGAGATTCTGAAAGCTGACACAGTCTCACCTTCGGCTTCTCCTCTGAGAAACTCACCTGTAGCAGAAGAATCGTCAACAGTTGATGATGGCAAATTAAAAAGCATGGTTGAAGAAGCTACTCAATTCCATTGCAAATCTAATGATGTACCTGATGATAAGGCAGCTGTGGAAAGGCCAAATTCTGTCGAGTCATTGTTGGCTAAGAAGGATATGGGACATCCAGCTGACCAAATGCTAACACATGTTTGTGGGGAAAGCAAAGTTTCTTTAGTTGGCTCTGAAGATAAGAAAGGGGAATCTTCTGCAAATTTGCATCAGTCTGCTGAAGTTTCTTGTTTAAGGTTAGATGTGAAGTCCAGTGAACAAACATGTGATTCTTTAGTTGTTAACCAGTCTCTTGTTGAAAATATTGATAATCGAACAGGGGTTGAAGATGTCAATGAGTCTCTTGAATTTATGAAATCCGGTAATCAGAGGGATACGGGTAACTTTATTTCTGATTTTAAATCGAGGGGCAGGAGTTCTGCATTTGATGGCGATAGTAAGGTCAATTTTGCAAATGAAACTGCTGAGGAAAGCAGTGTAGCACCTGCATCAGAATTATCTGCTACTGGTGCAAAATGTAGCAAGGAATTGGATGAAAAACCAACATGCTCATCCTTAGACGCTGGTCTTCAAAAGCATAGTGTTCTTGATAAAGAGTCAAGCAGTGTTGTCTTAACAGAGCAGAAGCCATCTGAAAATGTGCTAACTCGTGTGAACTCCTTAGATAGAATGGCTGAGGCTGCTAGCCTACCATCTCCTTCTGGAAATTTGTCCCTTGTGGAGCCCAAGGCTGTTGTCCCTGACAATTCTAAGATCAGCTGTCGTGTTGAGCTGAATGAGAAACCACAGACAGACTTAGTTTCATCTGGTTCAGATTACAACAATGAATGTGTTGAAGATAATTTAGATAGAAAAGATGTTCTAGGTGCATCAATGTCTCATGTTGAGTTACCCACGGTTTCTATTCGTGAAAACGATCCGTGTGAGAAATCTAGTGGGTCCAATGAGATTGAATCGGGGGAGATAAAGGAACGGCATTCTTCTGTTGCAAATGCTTCAGTCTCAGCTACTGGCTCTGGCATGGCTGTGAAGCTTGATTTTGATTTGAACGAAGGCTTTCCGATTGATGATGGAAACCAAGGTGAGCCTACTAAATCTGTGGGTCATGGGATATCATCTACTGTTCATCTACCTTGTCCTTTGCCTATTCCTGTCTCGTCTATTTCTGGAAGCTTTTCTACTTCAATTACAGTGGCTGCTGCTGCCAAAGGTCCATTTGTTCTCCCTGAAAACCCATTGCGCAGTAAGGGAGAGCTTGGGTGGAAGGGTTCAGCTGCTACAAGTGCTTTTCGACCTGCTGAACCTAGAAAGAACTTGGAAATGCCTACCTATTCTGGTGAAACCTCTATGGTCGATACTTCTAGCAAACAAGGTCGGGCTCCTCTGGACTTTGACTTAAATGTACCAGATGAGAGAGTTCTGGAAGATGTAGCTTCTCGGAATTCTCCTCGAGCATCTTGTTCTGAACCAGGAGCTCGTGATCGCACTTCTGGTGGGGGACTTGATCTTGACTTGAACAGAGTTGATGAGAGCCCAGATACTGGATTACTCTCACACAACAGCTCTCGCTTTGAAATTTCTACAACACCAAGCAAGTCATCGTTGTCTGGTGGATTGTCAAACAGTGCACTTAATATTTCAAGAGACTTTGATTTAAACAATGGACCAGGTCTTGATGAACTTGGACCTGAAACAGCATCGCGCAGTCAGTCCATGAAGAGTAGTTTACCTTTCTCTTCATCTGTTCCTGCTCTAAGAATGAATGGTGCAGAATTAGGAAATTTTTCCCCTTGGTACGCTCCTGCCAATGCCTATTCAGCCATAACAGTCCCATCAGTTTTCCCTGGTAGAGGGGAACAGAGTTTTGTTGCTCCTGCTGGTTCGCAGAGGATCTTGGCTCCTCAAAATACATCCACCACGTTTGGTCCTGAAATCTACAGGGGGTCAGTGTTATCATCTTCCCCAGCACTGCCATTTCCACCTGCAGCTCCATTCCAGTATCCAGGGTTCCCCTTTGAGACCAGTTTCCCTCTGCCATCACACACTTTTTCTGGTGCTTCAACAGCATATATGGATTCATCTTCTGGTAGTGCACTCTGCTTTCCTACTGTTCCTTCGCAGCTAGTAGGTTCTGCTGGTGTAGTCTCATCTCCTTACCCTCGACCATATATGATGAGCCTTCCTGGTGGCAGCAGCAGTTTAAGTTCTGATAACAGGAAATGGGGTGGCCAACTTGATCTAAATGCAGGTCCTGGAGGAAGTGAGACAGATCAGAGAGACGAGAGACTGCCTTCAGCAGTAAGACAACATTCTCTTCCAGGTTTGCAAGTGATGACAGAGGAGCAGATGAAGATGTATCAGGTGGCTGGTGTAGCAGGAAGCAGTGTATTCAAGAGGAAGGAACCTGATGGCAGTTGGGATACCCCTGATAGATTTCACAGCTACAAGCAATCATCATGGAAATAGATTCACAACCCAGTGGTTCAAGTCTGTTGGAGAGGTAAGCCATCTATTGAAGAAGAGTTTCACTGTTTTCTATATTGATAATTTCCTGTCATATCCTCTCTTCTTTTGGAGTGGGGTTGGGGAGCCTCTTTGTGAGGGAAGAAATGTGTGGAGGGAAGACTATGATCCCTCGCCCTACTTAGAGTAGCATAACTGCCCTTCCAAATTGGAGTTATAATGATTTATACTTTCGGTTTGACACTTGTTCCCGTTTTCAGGGGACTGAAAGGCCAGGTTCATGAAGACCGAGGCAATGAAGAGACCATTTACAAAGTGAACTGTCCTTGGCACGGTCCAGATATTAAAGCATTTAAAATGCGACCAGTGGAAGAGGGGTCTTCTGTTGTTTCCTACGGAGTGATCAACTTCATCACAGCAACAGCAGCAGCACCACCACAACCAGCTTTGCGAAAGGAGTTTTATCTGACCCAAGTGAGAGCCAACCAAAAACCTGAACAGTTTAGGACATTAAGAGGTTGTGACAACAAAAAATATGGAATCTTGCTGACTAGATATGGTTATTTAGTTCCTTTCCTTCCCTTTTCTTGATTGTACAGTGATATATATCAAAATGAATTTGGTTGCTAAAATGATGTTTGATACATTTAAAATTTTAACTTTTTGCCATAATTGTTGTGAATGCTGCTAATATTGGTAAGGTATGTGAAGGGGACCACGTGCTGGTATAGATTCCATATCTTAGCTGTGGAGACCGATGTCATTGTTTGAACGAGCGTTCAGTATCCAGTTAGGCACATACTTGAATTTGTTTGCTTATTGTTTGTTTCTACACGGGCACTGCTGAAGCCAGGATTTGAGTTCTTGTTTTTAGTTTGCAGGGTAGAATGCTAATTAATACATAGAAAATACACTTCCTCTATTCATCTTCCCTCGGAAACTATGCCAAAAATGTGCGTCCTTGGATGGATTCGACGGTGAGGTGAGTTTGTTCAATCTAAAGGTTTTACTAAATAATTTGCGACTAAATATACTGATCAACAGATGGATGTAAATCTGAAATTGTGGTGTTTATATTATATACACAATCCTATTTTAATAGGAATGTATTTATTCGTTGAAAAACTTGAGGGTCTTAAACATTGTATCTTTTAATAAAACTTATTATATTTAATTAATATTATATTTAATTAATATCAGGGTTATTGTATCAAAATTTGAAATATTTTTAAATTTTAATTATAATAAGATTATATTTGATTAAAAAATAATTATTTTAAAAAATTTTAATTACCTAAAAATATCTAATATTGACGGTTTTTAACACTTTATCTTAGTAGTATCAAAATCGATAAGAGTTTTAATACTATACTCGTAACTTTGGTTCAATGTATGCAAAATTTAAAATAATTAAATTACATTAAAATTAAAAATATATTGATATATGTAAAGTAAATTTATAACTTCACTCTTGTACATATTAAATATGCATACATTTCAATATAATTAGATTTTAATAATAATTACTTATTTTTGGTATTTGTGAATTGATTTTGATTTTATAGATAAACATTTATTATCTTAAAATTTTAATTAATTTAATATTTTAAAAAATAAAATACTTTTCCCAAAAATTGCTACATTGAAATTATATATATATATATATATATTCACTCAAAAAATTGCATTTGAGAGCAAATAGGAAGACAAGACTATGCCCGTTACTTATGTTTCTATTGTTTATATGTTTGACCAAGTGAATTAGATTACATTTGTTTGATTATATATTTTTGACTAAGTGAATTAGAAGGCATTGTCATTGTAAGGATAATGCAAGGAGAAAGAGTGGATAATGTCACAAAGTTGTTCTTTATGCTTTTGATTTTCTGTTGAACCTGAACTATAAGTTGTAAGTTTTTAGATATCCTAATTAAGCACCCTTGCATTTCTGTGCCCTCCACGTGGAATAGACACTTAATTCACCTTAAATTTAATTAGGTCCTTCAATTAATGTATTTTTTTCCCTTCTATCTCAAGTCCACAAAAATTACATTTGAAAACTTTGGTTGCAAACAAACCCTCGATGAGTTGGTTGGCTTATTGTGCACAAGTTTTGGAGTGAACTAACTGCAACATTACTATTAATAGGTAAATATCATCATTCATCATGTGACTCCTTCAACAATCTCTTTTTGCTATCATATCTGCATAATAATATATATAAAGAAAATTTAACATACTAGTAAAAGAAAAGTTAAAGCAGTTAATTTTATTTAGCTAGCTTGCTTCTTTGTTTTTTATAACTAATTTTCTAGTTAGTTAGACTATTAGTGAGTTTGTTGAAAAATTGTTAAGTTTCTATCTATGCCAGCAGAAGTGATGATATATATAAAGCAACTTACTACTTATTCTTTTAACGAGAGAGCTCATTTTTCACTCCTGAAATTAAATACGGTATTAAAGCTTAAGGAAGTTTTCTCTGTTTTTTTTTTCTATCTTTGTTTTTACTTAATTTTTCTTGTGTATTACTCATTTTTTAATCTTTCCAATTTTTCCCTATTCATCAATGGCAAATCAACAACCTAGACTAGAAGAAGTTCTGTCCAGTCCTTACTATCTTCATGCAAGCGGAAATCCACCCCTTGTTCTTGTTTCACTAGCTATGAATAGATCAAACCATCACTCATGATTTCGGTATATAAAGATTGCCTTCTAATCCAAAAAAAAAGTTCAATTTATGGATAGTAGTATTTTAATTCATAATCCAATGTTTAAAGCATAACAAGGATACAATACAATGATGCTTTCATGGTTAACACATTAATCATCTCCTTATATTGCTCAAATTGTTATCTTGGTGGATAATGCAATCAATATATGAATAAATATTAAAGATAGATTTATGCCAGGAGATACTTTTAAGATCTTAGATATGTAATAAGAGATTCACATCTTGAATCAAAGTGAAAGCTCTGTCACATATTGCTTTACACTATTGAAAATTCTATGGGATGAACTTGTGAATCTGAGGCTTATTCTTAATTATGTGTGTTTATCTACTTATGATTGTGGAGCTTAAAAACTATTAGAAACTATATAAAGTCAGATTATATCTTACACTTTCTCAAAGGTCTCAATAAAAACTTAGCAACTGACTACTCCTAAATTATGTTGATGGATCCTTTACCACCTATTAATAAGATCTTTAGCTTGGTTTTTCAACATAAATGTCAACTCACTAATCTAGGAATGAATTAATCAACAGTTGAACTAATGATTTTTGATAATCGAATCTTCAATTCATATAATAACAAAGGTTTCAATAACAACAATGATGCTTGTGTAAGAGTTAATGAATTGTGTATTTTGAAGTGATTTTAGTAATGTTAGATGACTAATATTTAAAAGAAATTGATTGAGTATGGATGC
>JAOQMR010000008.1:10325300-10344386 GCA_027563865.1 Erythroxylum pelleterianum | reverse complement strand
TTACCCGGAAAATGTCATGAATGCATGCCAAAATACTTATGCACAATTAAGCAATTATTTAATATGCAATTAACAAGCATAATTCATACTTAATTTCGTTAATATTCTAACCCCTAATTTGGGGCGCTACACTTGAAGCTAATAACACTTGGGAGTTAACCAATTTACCATGTGGTAAACAACCCATATGCTATAAATGAGTTTATAAGATCAATTACAAAGCTAATGGTTATATTGAGAGATTTAAAGCACGACTTATAGCCAAGCGATACACGTAGCAATATGGTGTGGACTATCTTGATACGTTTAGTTCTGTGGCTAAAATGAAAACACTGTGTATCCTACTTACACTTGTAACTATTCATAACTAGAATCTTGAACAACTCAACATAAATAATGCCTTATATGGTGATTTGACTTAGGAAATCTACATAGAGATTTCACTTGGCTTTTCAGCTCCATCTTCTTAGGTTTCTGAGCTTAAGAAAAATCTCTTTATAGCCTCAAATAGGCCAGTCATCATTGGTATTCAAAGTTATCCTGCTCTTCTTCACAAAGGGTGTCACCAGACTAATGTTGATTCCTCTTTGTTCCTTCAATTTGATAGTTCCAATTTTATTACCCTGCTCATCTATGTTGACAACGTAATCTTATTTCGCAATAACTTTAAGCTTATAAACAACATTAAGGTTTCTTTTCGTGATTCATTCAAGATTAAAGATCTTGTTCAATTTAAGGTTTTCTTAGGATTTGAAGTTGCCAGAAGTACAAAAGGTATTCACATGTGCTAAAGGAAATATATTATTGAATTACTTAAAGACATAGGATTCCTTGGCTTTAAACCTATGTCAATTCCTATGCTTCCTCATACATATGATTCTCTTAATCAACAACTAGCTGTTAATCTTACCACGTATAAATAATTGGTGGGTAAATTAATTTATTTAACTAATATAAGGATAGACCTTGCTTTTGCTTTATAATAATTATCTCAGCATCTCAAACCTTCTATACATGCTCATCTTTTGCAGCTCGTCACGTACGTCACGTATTGTATTATCTCAAGTCTTCACCTAATCAAGGCATTTTCTTCTCTTCATCTTCTTCGCTGCAATTAAAGCGTTTTTAGACTCAGATTAGGCAACTTGTCCTCAAACTTGCAAATCCATCACTAGATTATGTATGTTCATTGGTGATTCACTAGTTTTATGGAAGTCCAAAAAGCAAATTACCATTGCGAAGTCATCCTCTGAAGCATAATAAAGGACAATGATAGTTGCGACATCTGTGTTGCACATCCTCAAGCAGCGTTGCTTTTTGTGATAACTAGTCTGTAATTCACTTTGCATAAAAATCCACTTTTTCATGAGCACATAAATCATATAAAAATTGATTTCCATTTAGTTTATAAGAAGGTCCAAACTGGTGTCATTAGCCTCATATCTATTATTTCTCACCATTAGTTAGCTGACTTCTTTACCAAACCTATACGAGCTCTAGTTTTTAATGAATTCTTGTCCAAACTTGGCATTCTTAACATTTTTTCCTACCAGTTTGAAGGGCAACTAAAAAAATAAGGACAATTAATTTTAGGATAACATATTCAATTGTCTCTAACCATTTAAGAGTTTTTCAACTCAATGCCCTAACTTTTAAAATTTTCAATTGAGTGAATTTGTTAGAAATTTGTTAAGTTTCCATCCATTTCAACAAAAGTAGTTAAATTTGATGCATATAAAATGGCTTACTACTTATTCTTTAAATGAGAGAGTTGATTTTTCACTCCTCAAAATCAATAATAGAACATCACAATTGCTCCATAAAAAATATTAATAAAAGTTTCACCGATAAATCAAGTCAATTAAGAACAAAATTCTCACTACAATAGAACATCATATACAATCTACTAAACAAATGTTGTTCCATAACGTGAAATATAATAATTGACATTGCAATATATAAAAGAGTCCACCTTTTTGACCTTCTTATTTGTTAACAACAATTGCTCTGAAGAAACTCTCTGTCTCTTAAAGACTAAGATTTTCAGGAAATGGAATGTTGTTATCTAAGGGAATCAATATCTCGCTCCCCCCCTCTCTCTCTCTCCATCCATTCATATGTAGTCTTCTTTTTCTTTTTCTTCTTGTTCCTTTTTATTATAAACCTATAAGTACAAACCCCTCCCTATGGGGAAATTAATCCCCTTATTGTTATCATCTTTAGGCCTAACTATTGTTAGCACGGTACTTTTCTTTTCTCCAAACTCTTTTAAGTCCATGCTTAAACATGACCTAGATGATCAAAAGCTCCTCTACATGGAACCACAAAAGTGCATATTACCTTTAAGCCAATGCTTCACGCCCTTATATTTTATTTTTTAGTTTTAAGTGGTGAGTTGAGTTATGGTGTTTGATTTTTATATAGGGAGGGAATATTGACTTGCTTAAAGGTCACTAGATACTAGACGTTAATAAATTTTCTCAATATACAAATTTGAGTTGTGTGACATTTCTAGACTTAAAGAACTGTTTCATGCATTGAGGAGTGGACAAAGATATCCTTAATTGGAAATGGAAACCTAAAAATGTGATCTTTCAAGCTTTAACCCTAAAGCCTTCTTAAAAATTTATCAGCGGAAAGACATTAGACCTCATAGGTGATTTGGTAGCTAGAGATCACATGGAGTCACTACCATGCTACCTATCCAAGGTCAATTTAGTCTTTTTTTTACTCTTTTCGAACATCACAATGAAACTTATGCATTAGGAATTTGTGGTTGCATTCATTTTTCTTTGTTTTTTTTTTGTATTCAAGGTTTTGACACTCTTTACATATTTTAGGTGAAGGGTTAAATTCTCCTTTTAAAAGATGAGGGTAAAAGATCATGCCTTCCCTTCCAGTTCCTTTAAAGACTTTACTATTTTTTTAGCTTTTTTAAGTATAGAGTTGTACATTACGTTTATGACATCAATCAATGGTTATACTTTGTGTGCATTAAGGTATAAGAGAGTCCTTCTATGAAACAGACTTTACAAATAATATCAAAACAACATTTTGATCGCCCGGTTCAGTTATGTCTCCTTTAGTTTCTATATATATATATGTTTTGAATCCATATTTGAGGTTGGAATAATCAAATTTCAACTTTACAAATAATTTTATACCATTTTTCATTATGGATGCCTCTAAAATTGCCTAATATATTCCTATCAATATTACCTTTGATGGTTCAAACTATGATTTGTGGGTTAACGAAATGTGTGTTTTTTTAAGTAGACTTATTTGGCAAATTGTTTATGGAGAAATACCCAAACTGACAAAAAAGAAAGATAAAGAAACTATTTAGGAGGTATGAAACTTTTTGAAAAATTGTTACTTTGTATCTAATAATGTCAACTAATTTCAGTTGTATAGAAGACTTCATTGAATGCAACAACAACCTGGATACACAATATATTGTTACGTGTCTAAATTGCAAGAACTTTGGGATCAAATAACACTTGGTGATCCTGCTTAACCTAATCTTGATGCTATTGCTATTTATGCTAATCTTCGTGTATGTCAGCATATTTGGCATTTGTTGATGAATCTTCGAGAGGAATTGAATCTATTTGTAGCTCTCATCTTTATCAAGGTTCTTTGCCAACACTTGACCATATGATCAAAGAATTAATTATAGAAGAGAGTCAGATCAATGCACTTTGTGTTGAAAAATCTAGTCCACCTGCTAATGTTGTTTTATCTACTTAGACCTCATCTTCTCAGAGTTCTCAAATTTTAGTCAAGCAACCTTATAAGGGATCCTATAGCTACTGCAAAAAATTTGGCGATCACATTTCTGAGTGAAGAAAATAACTTAGATAGAATTTTGAACAAAGTAATTCTTCTAAGCCCCATCAGCCTCCTTCTACTACTACTGTTATTACCACAGAGGATCCTATAGAGAGTAGTTCTCCTAAATTCTCATTAAAAGATCTTTATGCTCTTCTTTAACAACTTTAACTTGATTCTAATATTGTCTCTTTATCTGCCTTATCTGTCACAACAAGTACTACAATCTTATGGTAATTTGATTATGCCTTTTACAATCATCTGACTTTTGATTCTTTTATTTTTTTCATCTCCATAAACACCATTAGTCTTATACATTGTTTATATTGCTGATAATTCTACTATGCATGCGAAGTATAGGCATTGTTCAAACACCTAAAATAATCTTGCCTAATACTTTTCTTGTTCCTATATTGTCTTTAAATCTCATTTCTATTGGTCAATTAAATGAACTTGGAGTTGATGTATCTTTTTTTAGTCGTGATTCTACTATGCAGAATCTACACACGGGTGAGATCTTTGGGACAGGGCATAAAGTTGGGCAGCTATTTGAGCTTACTTCCTTACATCTTCCATCTAAAATTATTACTAGAGTTGTCAAATCTCATCTTGGTCATATTTCTTCTACTAGATTAGGATCTTTAATTTTTAGTGGTTCTTTATGCCTTGTTAAGACTGAAAACTATGATTGTGTTTCATGTTAACTTTATAAAAGTCATACTTTATCTTTTTCTCTTAATGATTCTATTTCTTTAGCATATTTTAATATGATTCATTATGATATTTAAAGTTCTCATTATGATACTAAGGGTGATTTACGATAATATATGATCTTTGTTAATGATTTTTCTCGTTATACTTGAATATATCTTATGCATTATAGGTAAGAATTATTCTCTACTTACTCTCGCTTTGCTAATATGATATAGACTCAATTTTCCAGTAAAATTAAAATATTTCACACTGATAATGCCATGGAATAGAGAGAGACAAAATTCACTCAATTTCTTGCCTAATAAGGTACTATTATCCAAAGATCTTATCCAAGTACCTCTCAACAAGTGATCAAGAAAAATGAAAACAAAGACACATCCTTGATACTGTTCGAGCCCTGCTTATATCTTCTTCTTATCCAAAAAAAAACTTTTGGGAGAAGAAATTCTTACTGTTGTATACAATATAAATTGTATCCTTTCTCCTACCTCAAACAACATGAATGTCTATTTAATCGTAAGCCCAATTACCAAGCTCTTAAAGTTTTTGGTTGTGCTTATTTTGTTCTCTTACAATCTCATCAGTACAAATTAGAACCAACAACACAAGTATGTTGTTTTCTAGGATATGGTATAGAACATAAAAGGTAATCCCTTATCACAAGGATTCCGTATCTCTCCTCATGTAACCTTTTGGGAACATAAGATGTTTTCAACTCTTTCAAAATTTTGACTCAATGAACCCCATATCAATTCTTCTCTGATCCTACTATATGCCTTTTTCCTGACATTTCTACAGGTTCTCTTAATAGCCCTTGCAGTTTAACTCTACCTACACCTGATCCCACTGCATCTTCTCTAGTTATGGATCCACCAAATCCACCATATGACCATCCCTTATTAGAACATCTCCCTCCACCACCACTGCTTCATTAGACTGACCTTATAACCCAACCCTTTGTTCGTCTTCGTGATTTTCATGTTTATTCCACAATTATCTCTCTATATAAACCTTGCACATATTGCGAGGCCAACTCTAATCCTTTATGGTTGCAAGTAATAGAAGAAGAAATATAGGAAATTAACTGCACAAATGGATCAATGATAGGATACAAAGCTCACCTTGTTACTAAAATATAGCATTGATTATAAAGAGACTTTTGCTCTTGTAGCCCAATTGACCTTATTACGCAATCTCATTATTCTTGCTGTTACTAAAAGATGGCAGCTATTCCAAATGGATTTCAAGATTGTTTTCCTTAATGGAGATCTTATAGAAGAAGTGTACATACAACCTCTGATGTGTGTTTAATTGTTGATATATTTAATCATTTACACTTAGCGATTATTGACATGAAAATGCTTAAGATATTCACTTTAATTCATATATAATTTTAAATACAATTTGGAAGAAAATAAATTAAAGTGAGTTGAAATTACTACATTTGGGTTATTTTCTGAAGATCAATTTTTACTTGTCTTTATGGAGCAAGAAGAAAAAAAATGAATAAAAGACAAGCAAAATGGAAAGCAGCCAAAGGAAACAGCAGAAGACCAAAACGGCAACTGCTAGCTGTGTTGTGCACAACGCAGACGTTATGCGTTAAACGCATAATGCGTTTGCGTAACGCAGACAGCAGCTGCATTTAACGCAGATAGCTGCGTTAAACGCAGCGTTGAAGATAAGTGAAGGCCAGCAGACTAGGAAAGGTGAGCAGGAGGTTTTAAAAGAGTTGCAAACTTAAATCATCTAATCAGCTACAGTGGAGCACGCAACAGTGGATGCTACAGCGCAAAGCAGAAGGGAGAGTTACGTGAGAGACTACGTTAAACGCAGATGAGAAGAGGCGTGAAGCAGTAAGTTGAAACCCCATAGTTAATTTGTCATGTTAAGCAACAGTGAGGATGCTACAGTAAACAGAAGAGGGCTGCGAAGAGGTAAAACCAAGGGATTTTTGGCTAGGCTATTATACAGGGGCTGAAGCATTTTTTCGAAAAAGATCTATGAAGAGCTAGACATTTCGATGCCAGTTCAGAGGTAAAATCAACGTCTATGACTCGGATTAAGCATTTCTTTCATATTTTTGTTGTTTCTTTCTCTCATTAGAAATTGATTGTGTTATTCTATGTTAACTGATTTAGGTATTGTGTATGGATAATCAAATTTTCGTTATTGTTTAGTTATTTATGTATGAACCCATCGGGTTTGTAAAAAGATGATTTTAATGCGTTCATTGAATTGTTTAATTGCAAACTCATTGTTAGAATTTCTATATAATCCGTAATTGTTATGTTGAAATTCATGTGTAGCGACTAATGATTCGTAATCATTAGGGATAACATAACTTAGGTTAAATGACGCTTCGTATGTGGTTGTTGCCTTTATTAATCGGTTTTCTTAATTCGTAATGCTACTGCCTGATTAAATCTAGAGATCGTATCCTAGGTTGTTTAGTGGTTAGGTTTAATTGACGATCGTATCTTGATTAAACAAAACCTAAGAAAAAACTCGGGTTAATTGTTAACCTGCGATTAATAGTTGCTAGGAGAGGTTAAAGAACAACAAATTAATGAAATATGCTTAATTAGGGTGTAGGCCGAGATTGAACCAAAGAACCGGGTCCCATCCAAATTCCCCACTTTTATCATTTTTTTGTATGTTTTCTTTAATTTGTTTTTATTAGTTAGTTTTATTTTATTTTCTTCTTTCAAAAATCAAACCCCCCAATTAAACCTAAACACCAGTTAATTTCATTCCATAAACTGTACTCACACTCTTTGTGGGATCGACTTAGACTTACCACTGTTATAGTAGTAGTCTAGTTATTTTATTTTGACTAGCATTATAACCCACAGTCAAATTTTGGCGCCGTTGTTGGGGAGTGTGGTGTCTTAGTTTTTGTTTGTGATTTAATTAGTTTTTTGTATATATTTGTTCGTAATTGATTTCTTTTTTGTTATTTTGTGATCTTTTCATTTTTTTGTTTCGTGTTTTAAAAAATCCATATAGACAAAAGTAATTTCGTTTATGACTCATATTCTCAATCCTATAATAATGTTTGGACTGATCAGCCTAACTTCTGTTATGGATGGGATAATCATCATAATTACTTCCAGGATAGTTTGCAGAATGCACAACAATTCTCATACAGACCAGAAGCTTCCTATCACAACTCCGTTCCATCTCTGGAAGAGTTGAATAATATTTTGAAAGCTAATACTTTGCAAATGCAGGAGAATACTTTACAATTCCAGAAGGATGGAGGGCAATTCCAAAAAACACATGGTCTAATGCCCAAGATTCGAAGAGCTAACACGATTCAGTTGCATCTTTAAAAGAACTTGTTAATAATATTGCTGCTAACAATTTACAATTTCTTCAGGATATGCAGCAATTAAAACAAAATATACAGTAGCAATCGCAAGAATTTCGAAAAGAGACAAAAGCAAGCCAACAGATGATGGAACACCTAATGGGTCAGATGGAAATAAGCCTTGATTGCCTAGAATCGCAAAGTGAAGAGGAGCAGTCGTATCAACCCAAGGTGTATCCAATGGATATTTGTGCAGAAACTTTGCAAAGTGATGAGGAGCTTGAGAATTTTGAGGTCAACCTTCAACAAATTGCTTGTGTCAAAGAAGTTGAGAAGAAGCTCGAAGCCGAAGAGGACATATCTTTTAGCTCAGAAGTAAGTACTGAGTCTATGATTTTTTTGAAACTAACTCTTTACCTTTACATAACAGAGTGGAGGAATTAAATGGTGAAGAAAAAGGTGAAGAGACGTTAGAAATATTTCTGGAGTGTATGGACTCAGTCGAGATTGAGAATCTGAGGATAGGGAAGGCACTATATGAGAATGATGATTAACTAAGGCCTTATCCGGAACTACCTCGCGTGGAAGTGGCACAAACTGTAATACCCGAAGATCACAATTTTGTCATGTAAGAAGAAGAAGGAGTCGAGCCAGCGACCCTAAATAAAGGTGCTTCTTGGGAGGCAACTCAAAGGAAGTAAATTTCTTTTCCTTTACATTTGCGCATTACTTTTTTTATGCATATATGTTTTTTAATTTGCTTGTTTTAATTGTTTTTAAGTTTTCAATCAAAATGAGAGAAAGTTGCAAGCTGTCATACAAGGTTGAGAGGTTCGAGAGCTTTTGTCATCCTTTCAAGGTGGGTTAAAGCTAGGAGATGTTGCAAGGCGTATTTGGGGGTGAAAGGGAACCAAATCCCACATATTTTAAGTTGGTTTAAAGTAGGTGGAGGAATTTTTCAAATCTTGAATGAGCTGGTCTGAGGTTTGAAAGTGGAGCACATTAATGAGTTTTTCTAAACCCTCATTCTCCTTATTTTTGATTTTCCTTGCTTTAGTTATGATTAATTGTTGAATTCTAGTTTAGACATGTTGTTTTGAGTATTTAGGATATCATTTATCTGGTTTAATTAAATAGACTAAACCATGATTTATAATGGGTAGATTTGTTTAGATTAAATTATTTCATTATGTTTTTTAAATTTTATGTTGTATATCTTTTATGATGAAAGCCATAATCCTTTGTATAGAGGTTAAAGACTTGTTAGATATTATAAGATTTTTTAGTTAGAAAGATGTTGCATCATCGAACGTTTGACAAATCAAGATAATTAATTATGAGGCAATTGTCAAATTAGTGTATAAATAAGGTGAAGCATTCTTTAAAAAGATTATGTAATTAAATTTATGTATATAATTATGTTAGAACTTACCGAAGACATAACCTTTAATAGAAAACTTTAGTGTACTAAGATACATGCAAAAGATCTCATATAGAGAAGTCCTTCTCTTTCTTATAAGTCTTTTAATCATTTTCGTTTTAGTCTTTTGTCTTGTATTTAGCCTAAACATTTAATATGTAGTACTTTTCTTTTAGTTATTTAGCCTAAACATTTTCTTACTTAACCTAAATATTTCCTTTTAGACTTGTTTGATTTTTTTACCTTGTTTTTTTATGTATCGTGTTATTTATTTTATTACTTATTTTTATATTTTATTATCCATATTTATTTTTATTTATTTTATTGTTATCATTTTTTGTTTATTATTATTTTTAATTATTATTACTTTATTATTTTAATATGTACATGTATATTTTACGCGCGTGTGTGTGTGTGTGTCAGAAACAACCTCTCTACTTATTAGAGGTAAGATTTTGTATTACCGAATCTCTCCAAATCTTACGTCTTAGTGAAATTTTTACTGAATTATTATTGCTATTATTTATTATACTATTGAAATTAAAAAAGGTTCCAAAGGAATGGGCTCCAACTAGATCCATGAGCTTGGATAATTCTTCTAAATTCATTTCCAATCCCATGTCACCAAATCACGAAATTATTGACTTGCCCTAATTTAACAGAGGAGGCCCTATGTCCACTTAGCCCAACTCTTCTTCTTCATTTTCTTCCTCTCTCAGACTCTCTCTCTCTCTCCCCCTTCCACATCCCAGAATCTCTCCGGGGGCAAGGCTCTCTCTTTACATTAGCACAACATAAACCAAACCCGTAAAGCCAAAATGGACAATAAACCTAGAAAGCGCGGTCGTAAACCCAAAAACTCTCCTTCCCCTGAAACCATGGACTTCCAGTTCACCTCAAGCGTCCCTCCAAACGACACCGTTCCTGTCCCTTCCACCACTACAACCTCCTCCGAAATTCCGGCCACCTCCACCAGCCCTCCTCCTTCGCGCAGGGGACGAGGAAGACCCCGGAAAGCTGGGAAGCAAACGGAAACTTTGGAGCAACCCAAGTCGCCCGAACGGCGATTAACTCGACACAGTGAGCAAAACGGCGACTTTTGCGCACCCAGTAGCGAGATACGACTGAATAACATGATGGGGATTGCCGTGGCGGCGGCGGCGGCGGAGTGGGAAAGCGCGGTGAAGGTGGTTCCAGCTATGGATGCGGTGGTGAAAGTGTTCTGTGTGCATACTGACCCAAACTTCTCGCTTCCATGGCAGAGAAAGAGGCAATATAGTTCGAGTAGTAGTGGCTTTATTGTTGGGAGACGAAGGGTGTTAACTAATGCACATTCGGTGGAGCATCACACCCAAGTGAAGTTAAAGAAAAGAGGTTCTGACACCAAGTATTTGGCGACTGTTTTGGCTATTGGGACTGAGTGTGACATTGGTGAGTAAAGTTTTAATTTTTCATGTGTGCATAAGCTGATGTGTATTAGTTTATGCTTTTATCAAACTTTCAGTTGTTGTAAAGAGGGGGGTAGTCTGGGTGTGTCTTTTAGGAGAGATAATTAATGTCAAGATTTAAAGAATTGTAATTCCTCAACGTTGGAACAGTCCGGTACGGTTTTCATTGAGTTGCCTAATCGAGGAAGGCTAATTAAAATCCTAAACGGAGCTTATATTTCTATGGTTGAGGATGAGGACAACGAAGCGATTGGAAGACAGGCCACACATTTTAATACTTTTTACCTTTGTTTTTATTTTTATTTTGGCTTTTCTGGTAGAATGTTAGTATGAGAGGGATTCGTATTATGAGATGGGAAGAAACATCAATTTATCAATGGAGTATATTTATTTGGTATCTAGTTCTGGTTGGTATTTCCTGCAATAATAATTAAATTTATCGGGCAAGATACTTTTGTTCAATACTACTTCTCCAACTGCTCAGGAGCATCACTTTTCCTTTCCTTTTTTTTTGAGTGATAATTTTTAAAGATAATTAAGTCAATGATTGTCAAAATATGTATGTTTGAATGTCTTATAAGTTTATGGTAATGCTTACTAGTCTTTTTACTTACGGTGCAATTGAACTGTCAAAGTTCAAAAGCTTTGAGTATTTGTTCATGTCAACTTTTGCTCTCTTTTCTTGATGTTTCAGCATTATTGACCGTTAGCGATGATGAGTTTTGGGAGGGAGTCACACCAGTTGACTTTGGAGACTTGCCTGCACTTCAAGATGCTGTTACTGTTGTTGGTTACCCAATTGGGGGCGACACAATCTCTGTAACAAGTGGTGTTGTCTCCCGAATTGAGATACTTTCTTACATCCATGGGTCAACTGAGCTCTTAGGACTGCAGGTCAGAAAGACTGGAATTCTGCCTACTATATATAGTGCTTCCATTTAGTGTCGACTGCTAATGGATCCATTGTCTATGTTTTCATTAAAATTCTATTTCAGATAGATGCTGCTATAAATTCTGGAAATTCTGGGGGACCCGCCTTTAATGACAAGGGGAAATGTGTTGGTATTGCATTTCAGTCTCTGAAACATGAAGATGTGGAAAATATTGGCTATGTTATTCCAACGCCAGTCATAATGCACTTTATTCATGATTATGAGAAGAATGGGGCTTATACAGGTACCCAACTGTTGAAAATGATATAGAAACTGTTTTTTATGACTGGCACTTTATTCATGATTATGAGAAGAATGGGGCTTATACAACCCAACTGTTGAAAATGATATAGAAACTGTTTTTTACATCTTACTAGTCATATATATGTTTATAATGCTCAGTTTGTGACCGCTCTGCTTTTCTTACCATAAAGTTGTTGCTTTTAATAGGTTTCCCAGTTCTTGGGGTGGAGTGGCAGAAGATTGAAAATCCTGATCTCCGATTGTCAATAGGGATGGGAACTAATCAGAAAGGTGTCCGCATTAGAAGAATTGAGCCAACAGCTCCAGAATCACAAGTTCTTAATCCTTCTGATGTCATATTAAGTTTTGATGGAATTAATATTGCTAATGATGGGACGAGTAAGTTTTTTTTATCTGCTTATCTCAGGTTAATTTAAATATTTGCATTAATTTGGCTCTTAATTTTGCAATGTGAGTAATGGGTAATCTTACATGGAATTTGCAATGTGACTAATAAGTAATCTTACATGGTTATTCAGTCGTGTAAGACCTTTATAAAAGTTTATGACGTAGTCAAAATACCTTAGTGGATGGTCCAGAAAGAATATCGAGCAGAGTTGCTTTAAATACTTCTTGTACCTTTCTTTATTGGATTTATCTAGCTCCTGTCCCTAACATCCAAGGAATATATTGGGGTAAGGTTTTTTCGGGTGCTGCATATTGTGCACAGTGTTAGTCATTTTAGTTTCTCAAATTCTTCTGCTGACCTAAATGGTATTGTGTTCTGGTAAATCTTATCAGAATCAATAGCTGAGGGTGGTCACAGGACCATACTCAAACTAGCTTTATAAATCTAATTGTTTCTTAGTTTGTGCTAAACGTTGAAACTTTCTTTGGTGTTATCATTACTGACTTATCTTTTATATTACCTTACATTAACCTTCTATTTCTCTTTTTCTTTGGATTAACTTTCAGTTCCATTCAGGCATGGAGAGCGGATAAGTTTCAGTTACCTTGTTTCTCAGAAATACACTGGGGACAAGGCTCTGGTAAAAGTTCTCCGCAATTCAAAGATATTGGAATTCAGCATTAAACTTGCAACTCACAAAAGACTTGTACCAGCTCACAACAGCGGCAGACCTCCTTCTTATTACATTGTTGCTGGATTTGTTTTTGCTGCAGTATCTGTTCCTTATCTGCGATCGGAGGTGTGTAATTGAGTTTGACCTCCAGTGTGCCTGTCTCTGGCATATTGGGTTTAGAAATTTATTTTCTCTGTTTGCTGTTCTATTGCTTGTCACTGCTTTATCTCAGCAGTCCTGACTCTTCAATTTATAATTCCGAAGATATTTGTATTACACTGTATACATGTTTGCCTTACAAAAAAGGCTTTGGAATTTCACTAATTTCTTGGTGATTGCCCTTTGCTGCAGTATGGAAAGGATTATGAATTTGATGCTCCAGTTAAGTTGTTGGATAAACATCTGCATGCAATGGCTCAGTCTATAGATGAACAGGTTGTTGTTATTTCACAGGTATGTCTTTCTCGTCTTTCAACCAGCTTTATTCTATGCTTTTTCCATGGTATCTTCGAGCTCACTACTTTAGGATAAGTACACGCCAATCATATGCACTGCTGGACATGGCTTTTTATTCACTATTTTTGATAGAGCGAAAAAAATTCACTGTATAAATTATGTTTATGAAATTTGTGCTAGGTGCTTGTGGCTGACATTAATATTGGGTATGAGGAGATTGTCAACACTCAGGTATTTGGCTTGATGTAGTTGATTATATTAGTTAATGTAGCTTCTGTTTTTACGTTCACTAATTAAAATCTATGTTGTACCTGCAATAAAGGTTCTCTCTTTCAATGGCAAACCTGTGAAGAATCTTAAGAACTTGGCAGAGATGGTGGAAATCTGTGATGATGAGTTTTTAAAGTTTGACCTTGAATACCAGCAGGTTCTCTCTGTTAATTTGTGTGTGGGGCACCTCAATGCATACATATTGTATACTTCACACATAGGAAGCGTTCACTGATTTTGGAATTCATTGTGCAGATTGTGGTTCTACAGAACAAAACTGCCAAAGCGGCAACATTAGATATTCTTGCAACACATTGTATACCTTCTGCTATGTCTGATGATCTCAGGACTTGAGAGAAAATTTAGACCACAGAACAAAGGATTACGAATTGGTTGAAGAATGAAGCCAATGTAATGAGGATCATGTCCACTTCGATGGTCAAGTTTGCTCTTCTTGTTTTGGAGTTCATCATTATACAACAGGACTTAGTATTTCTGAGAGTAGCAGCCCCTTGGAGTTAAAAAATGGTATGTAGTTCTTTAGTATGGAAGAACGGTACATAGGATCTGTACGTATATCTGTTTACCAGTTAGGTATGTGCCAATCAAAATTTCAGATTTTATATCAGGATTAAAACAGGGAGGATTTTGATAGTAGTCTCCCAAATGTTGAAGGGTTTTTTCTTTTTGGGTTATGGGGACTTCTGTGGTAGTCGGGACTTTGAGCCTTATATGTTATTGTGCTTCTTATGATATCTGATTTAGCACTAAAATAAGATAATTGTGGACGCTGAAGGACCTAAATGGGAAGTTCTTCAATTCGGTTACCACCTTATCAACCGCAAACTAACCAGTCTGGGTACCTCCGTTATTTATTTTCCTTTTCTGTTCATTAAAAGCACTTGAACCGGAGTAGGTTAAATGCGTAATGCAGCTCATTGTATTTATTGCTCTGAGGATTGTTAATTGGGTCTTTTGCGTTGAATGCCATAGTTTTGCAGGATTTGGCAAAGAAGCGTCCTCTATTTTAAGGTGGTAGAGTGGGGTATCTGTAGGTAATGGCAATCAAAGTATCAAACTCAACCTATTTCGTTGGCAACTAACATGAGCTTTAATATTTTGTACACTAGTATGGAGCTTTAATATTTTATGGAGACCCCCATAAGTAAAAACCGGCCCTTGTTCTATTCAAGGAACCTTCTGACCCTTGCCAATAAACTAGACTTCATTTTTGTAGCTTTTCAGCAAAGGAACCTTCTCCGAGGATGACCGATGCTCCGGGATCCCTGGATCACAATCCTGATTGAGCTCTTCTTTGGATTTTCCCCACATGACCGTATAGAATCCAATGGATATTATTGCAGCTCCAATGAGACTGAAAAAATATATATACGTGTACAAAAGTACGTGTCAAAGATTCCATATAAAAACAAGAGAACAGATCATAGTAGCTCATTTCCTATCTGCTTACTTTTCAAAAGGTGAAGGTGGAAGATTACTACAACCATAAACATAGGTTTTTGACATGAATTTTGGCCATTTTCTGAAGTTCCATACCTGCCAAGGTGGAGAATATCACCAAGGAACATCACACCCATGCCAACGGCGATGGCAATGGACAATGGCTTGAACATTGCCACGAAAAAAGGTCCCTTCAAGTGCAGGGCCCATGTGTGAACAGTATTGTTCAAGCAACACCCAAAGAGCCCCTATAGACACAAAAAGGGAACAAAAAAGATTCAAGTACTAGAAAGTGTAGATACATGGTACTCTAAGCAAATTCTTCTCCTTTATGGACTTCCATTCGTCTCTCACCGAGCAAAAGATCGAGGCCAATGCTAGATTTGGTCGCACTATCCAAACACTTGAAGTTCCTTCTGTAAGTAGAGCCACAACTGCTGCTATCACGCTCACGGACAAATTGTAGAAGAATACCACTGTTAGCTCTGCTGGGTACTCCTTCATAATTTGCGTCTATATAGTGTTACAGACTGTTCAGTTTTCACTTCAAACACTGCCAAGTTCACAAGTTTACGCTGAAAATGTAAATCCCTGGAATTTTGAGCAAGACAATACCTGAACAATGTACCATAGGGGAACTAGTATATACTCTGCTGTGAGGAAAATGCTGCCAAGGACCCAATTGGGGTTTGAAGAGTGAAGACGGTGATCAAGTAAATCGGATGATGGTGAAGCTATAAACATAGGTGGGCCTTTGTAGAAAGTCACTACAAATGCGCCTGTTATTGACACAATGGTGCCCAAAACTTTGGCCTGGCTACTTGTTCTTCGCAAAGCAACAGTTTCCATCCTTTCCATGGGAATATTCATAGTTAAGTTAGAAGTGGTCCACCACAAGTATAGATAACTTGTAAGGACGGAAGGCACTAAAGTCTCAATCAATCCACAAATGGAGTAATAGTCATCGTTCATTATCATTCAACTTTTGAAACTAGACACCAATCATCAGACAACTTCATCTATCCTCGCATGTACTAGTATTCAATTGATCATGTAACTAATTAGATTATGACAAAAAGGAAAGATGCGTCTTCTATTTGATTGCTCTCACATCCGCAGACAACCTCCATTCAAACATAAGGATTTTCAACTTGGAATCAAGGCTCAACTTCATCAGATAGAGGGGCCGATTGGTAACGTTTAAGATGGCTATTGCTAAACAAACTGAAAGCACAAATACTAACTGAAAACAGAGACAGCAGAATAAAGGTATCAGATTGGCTTGCAGAAGTAGACATCTGCTCCAAGAAAAAAAAAAGCACCTTTGATCAACTTTAACAAAAAGGAAAAAAAAACACCTGACGAAAACAGGGTGAAACTTTAAGCCAATGAACTTAGCGGAAGCAAACGGGGAAATTAATGGAACAGGTCATTACCTGAAAATGATAGCAAGTATGAACGTAAAAGCCGGTGTCAGGTTGCTGATCGCCGAAGCTAGCGTGGGTGAACTATAATTAATCCCTGTGTACCCCATGATTTGAGATGAACTCCTGCTCCATAACCCAAAAAATCATGATTGATAAGCCTTTCCTTTTCACTTGCACACCTCATTGAAGGACAAATTACTTAATCATCTCACAAAACCCACTACTTTTTAGGCTTCAAAAATCTACACACGCAGTCGGTTAAGTAAATATTTACCCTATAAGCCCAAGAAGAGCAATTTTATACAGTATAGAGAAGCTCAGTGGAGGAAGCACTCTTGATCTGCGTAAGAATCGAAGCACATGTATTTAGTTCATAACATTAATCTTGTTTTCTCCAAAAACCCAACCCACCAAGCAGGTGAGATGAAAGAGAGAGAGATAGGGACCTGTAGGAGATGAATGGAGCGGGAAGAAGAACAAGAGCAGCAATAGCATAAGCATATACAACAAAAACATGGTAGCTCATGCCCTTCATAGTTGCTGCCTTGAAAAGTGTGTTTAGGCCCACATTGACACACTCCATAGTCACCAACACTGCAAATGGCAACACATCTCTGTAACAGTACCTCTCTGCCATGGTTATGCACCTCTCGCTGTCTCTCTCTCTCCACCACAGAACACTAAAGCACAAAAACAGGGGAAGAAAGAGAGATTGTCGTGTCTAAAACAGAGAGGATGAATGCACAAAGGGAAGGTGATGCTTTTTCTTTCCAAGAGGCAAGTGTTGACAATTTATCGTAGTGGCGCAATTATTTAACAAAGGCTTGCATTTTATTATTATTGTGGTCACAAACATATACAACTACTAGGAAAGAAGCAATGGTTATAGTGTGAAAGGCATCTTTCACTAAATTGATTATTGCACGCATAGGTACCAATTCGCATTTCATTGGTCATTTTTAGAACTTGGGGTCAATTATTTACCTTCAAAACTGAGACCAGTCGATTCATACAAGACAACCTCTTCGTTACAAGACAAATGGATTGGGGGATTTAATGTTTTTTTGGGTTAAACTGGAAGGGGAAAAAACAAAAAGGAAAAGGTGAAACCAATGCATTAGGCTTGATTAGCCTTTTACAATGTTTAGAAATATTATACAAATCAAAGATGGATTAATGGCTACATAAGTGGGATTGATTCGTGTGCCAAGCACACGTTTCTCTCATCCTTGACCATGGCAAGGATCTCGTTCTCCCCGTCGCTTTTCTTAAAGGACACAAGTGGTCCACATTCTCTATAATCTATACAGGCCTTCGTCAATCAGAATTCAGAAACCAAATTCTTTATTTGGACTTCGATATCTTGTGCATTATTGGACTAAAGAGTCGACGCAGAATTATTGTCAACAGTTGAAGCGCAAGTTGAATACGGAATCATTGCCTTTTCAGTCTGATAAGAGCATAACGCTCACTCCTTCTCTCAAGTGGCGTCTTCAGTTGCACCAAGCCAGTTCAACAACTCATGCCAATTTGGTCAAATGTCCCACCCAATTCACCCACCATTTTAGGTTTCTAATCCAAAGCTCGATTCCCAGTTCTGGACATTGGAGATCAACACCCAAAAGGGTTAACTCTTTATTGTTAAGGAAGAGAGAACGAAGGCAATGTTGGCATTCCTTTAAGTTGCACGACGAAAAGCAGCGCAGTCCCTAAAGAGGAGAGGAAAACAGAGACTTGCAACTTGAAATACAGAGTATGAGAGGCTTTATCACTACTTGTGGAATAAAAATCCTCCACTTGAAGCAAAGAACAACTCTTATCTTCTGTTTATGGTTTAGTATTATGAATTATGTCTGTTTCCATTAACTAAAGCTAAGGTGGATATTGAGTTCAAAACTATGTGATTTTAATTTATGTTTACGTAATAAACGATTTCTTTATTCAGAATTATATTTTCATTGTTCCTATTGTTTGTTGAAATTGGCCACTTTTCAATTAATTATCATCCGCAAATAATTAATAGGTTTAAAAAATATACGATGTAATTAATTACCACGCTCAAAGCCAATTACATGTAGTTTGCTCGTAATTAGAGATGACAATGGGTCGGCTTATAGGCTAGCTCCGCCAATTTTGAAGCCTAACTCTTTTGTCATTTTGCTCAAAATAATTAATCTTCAAGTAGGTCTGGCTTAGGTTAGCCCATGAGTCAACTCATTGAAAACATATGAATTTGGACCTATGAGTCAGCCTATTGTCATCTCTAATCTTCGTAATCTATTAAATTTGAACTTTTAATAAAACATTAGACATTCCTTTTTATGATTTTTGCAACCAATACCATTGGGTATCAATCAATGTTATGAATACCGTACCGGGCTCGGTACCGGATTGAGCTCTGGAACGGAACAGTACCGGTATCGGTCGGTACCGGGTACCGTTTCGGGATATTTTTTAAATTTATAAAATAGTCCCTAAAATTTTAAAAA